>ML682009.1:1210317-1351533 GCA_007922195.1 Podocnemis expansa
CTTTCTTTCTTTCTTTCTTTCTTTCTTTCTTTCTTTCTTTCTTTCTTTCTTTCTTTCTTTCTTTCTTTGTGCTGTTTTCCAATGTTTCAATCTTAACAACTGCTTTGATTTGCTGTTACCGTGTGACCTGATCCTATGTCTTACACTCCCCTGCATTTATTTTACCATTCTGTAAGTTCCCCCATCTTCAAACCATCTGACAAAGTACAATTTTCTCCCATGAAAGTGTATGCAATAAATAAAATTTTTAATCTTAAACAGTGCCTCAAGACTCCTTGTTTGTTTTACAACAATATCGGGGGGGGGGGGGGTCTGGTGAGAAGGGGAGACATGCGGGGTCAGGCTGGATTATGAGAGAGACACACAGGCTCTGGCTGAGAAGGGCAAGGGGAGAGACACAGGGTCAGGCTGGAGAAGAGGAGACTGACATGCAGGGTCACGCTGGAGAATGAGAGAGAGAGACGCTGGAGAAAGGCAAGAGGAGAGACGCAGGGTCTGGCTGGAGAAGGGGAGAAACGCACGGGGTAGTGCTGGAGAATGGGAAAGAGACAGACAGGGTCAGGCTGGAGAAAGGGAGAGACATGCAGGGGCGGGCTGGAGAAGAGGAGAGATGAGGGGTTGGGCTGAGAAGGGAAAAGACACCGGATCAGGTCGGGGGAAGGAGAGAGAGACAGGGTCAGGCTGAGAAGCAGAGAGATGTGGGGTTGGGTGGAGAAGTGGTGGAGATGCTGGGTTGGCCTGAGAAGTGGGCGAGAAGCTGGGTTGGGTTGAGAATGGGAGAGATGTCAGGTCAGGCTGAAAACGGGGAGATGTGGGGGTTGGGCTGACAATCAGGAGAGATGCTGGGTTGGGATGAGAAGTGGGGGAGATGCTAGGTCTCGCTGAGAAGGCAGAAAGATGCCGGATCAGGTCAGGTAACATGGGGAGTTTGGATGTGGTGCACACAGCTGAGAATGCTCCCAGCTGTGTTGTTCCTTCTCTCCAGCCCCCATCCCCATGTTTTCTGTAGTTAGAAGGCCAACTACAGACCAATGAGTCTCACTTCAATCCCTGGAAAAATCATGGAGCAGGTCCTAAAAGAGTCCATTCTGAAACACTTGGAGGAAAACAGAGTGATCAGGAACAGTCAGCATGGATTCACCAAGGGCAAATCATGCCTGATCAACTTGATTGCCTTCTATGATGAGATGACGGGATATGTGGATGCGGGAATAGCCATCAATGTGATATACCTCAACTTATGATTCTATGATTTAGCAAAGCTTTTGATATGGTTTCCTACAGCATTCTTGTCAGCAAGTTAAGGAAGTATGGGTTGGATGAATGGACTGTAAGGTGGATAGAAAGCTGGCTAGATCATCATGCTCAGCTGGTAGGGGTCAATTGCTCAATGCCTAGATGGCAAGCAGGGGCTGGTCTTGGGATCAGTTCTGTTCAACATCTTAATTAATGATCTGGATGATGGGATCGATTGCATGCTCAGTAAATTCAGGGATGATACCAAGCTGGGAGGGAATGGTAAACACACTGGAGAGCAGGAATATGATTCGGGGAGACCTAAAAAATTGGAGCAGTGGGCCAAATGAAATCTCATGAGGTTCATCAAGCAAAAGTGCAAAGTCCTGCACTTAGGACGGAAAAATCCCATGTACTGCTACAGGCTGGGAACCGATCAGCTAAGCAGCAGCACTGTAGACAAGGACCTGGGGGTTGTGGTGGACTGGAAGCTGGATATGCGTCAACAATGTGCTCTTGTTGTCTAAAAAGCCAATGACATATTGGGCTGTATCAGTAGGAGTGTTGCCAGCAGATCGAGGCATGTGATTATTTCCCTCTATTCAGCACTGGTGAGGCTGCATCTGGAATACCGTGCCCAATTTTGGGCTCCACATTACAGAAAGGATGTTAACAAATTAGAAGGAGGCCAGCGGAGGGCAATGAAAATGATTAGAGGGTTGGGGCACATGACTTATGCAGAGAGACTGAAGGAACTAGGCTTATTTAGTCTGCAAAAGAGAAGAGTGAGGGGGGATTTGATAGCAACCTTCAACTACTTGAAGGGATGCTCCAGAGAGGAGGGAGCTAGGCAGTTCCCAGTAGTAACAGAGGACAGAACAAGGAGTAATGGTTTCAAGCTACAGCTGGGGCAGTTGAGGTTGGATATTAGGAAAAAAAACTTTCTCACTAGGAGGGTGGTGAGGCATTGGAATGGGTTACCTAGGGAGCTGGTGAAATCTCCATCTTTGGAATCATCTAAGCCTGGTTGGACAAAACCCTGGCTGGGAGGATTTAGTGGGAGTGGTCCTGCCTTTATCAGGGGGTTGGAGTAGAGGACCTCATTAAGTCCCTTTTAACCCTATGATTCTATATCCAGTGGAGCTTCTGAACATCATTCTCAACTGTTGCATAGAGTAACGGGGCTGAGCCTGGAGAACATCCTTAGGAAAAGGGCAGAAAGCACATCTTGCTAATTTAGGGATTCCAAGGCTGCTGAAGAATTTTGAATCTGATACCAATGACAGTTCAGTCTCAGTGAGAACAATAAAACTGGTGCACTGGACCTCAAAAGAGGCACAGTTCAAGAGATCTATGACGCATCTTGAACCAATAGTTTACAGAGATAAATTTCTGTTCCATAAGGACCTAAAGATAATGCTGAAGGAAAAAGTACAAAATAAAAGCTATTGAATTACCTTGCAGTCTGGGAGTGTCATTTGTTTTTTTTACTAAAAGAAAATTTCAGAATTTTTTCAAAATTAAATAGCAAAAGAAATAAAAAATCATATTTATTAAAATACTAACATTTACTAATTTACTGCATAACATAACTAATTTACTCCATGGAATCATCTTAGATAGAAGTGACCAAAACTAGTACTGGGCAAAATAAAATATAACTGAAATACACCAGAGAATGTTTAGGAATTTTAAATGAAGACAAATACCAGCTCCAGCCCCCTAAGCATGGTGAGGCTCCAAGGTCTGTCTGCTTTCCAGGCATTTTCTGCCTTCTTCTTGCAGACCAAACTCTACAAGATTATTTTTTCTTGCACCTGCAGCCTTGGTTCCCCTAGACATCTACAGCTTTTAGATTTCAGAGTCTAAAAAGAATTCTATCATGACATATCAAAGCTCCTGTGAAGTACTGATCAAAATGTGAATGTTGTCCTTTGCATGCAGCAAATAACAGTCATGATCCTGGCTTTTTTCTTCTGTGAATTTTTTTCTTTTGTGTCAAATTTTTTAACTTCTACTTATTGCACTAAAAACTGATTTATATTGGTACCAGAAGCATACAGTAAAATCCAGGTATCATGTATTATTAGAAAATGATAAGGAATGGTTTATTTAGAAAACTCATGCATTTTTTCATTTGTATTATAATTTTTATTTCATAGTTCAATGTAATTAAAATTTGTCTTTAGGATCAAGACAAACAGAATGTCGAGCAGTTCTTGTACTTTAAGAAAACAGTTTAAGCTTTTTATTATCAAGCAATTATTATTACAGAGACTTTTCACTTTGGTCAATAGGCATTTAAATTTTAGAAGTACTACTATATACCAAGCTTACATCAACAACTTTAGGCGCTAATTCTGGAAATACTTACGCATGCAAATTGTTCCATTTAGGTTAATGAAGTTACTGACATTCCTAAAGTTAAGCTGATACATAAGTATGTGCAGGACTGGGTCTTATGTTGCTTTTGTGGCCTGTTAATATTAAAAATATAGCTCTAGTCATCACTTAAAATTTTTAGTTAAAAGTATATGTTAAACATAAATATTTTCTTTAAAACTTGGCTTTGTTACTAATACTTTAGAAGTGGTTGAATACTTTTGAATTTATTTTGGCTACTAGTGTCTCATCTTTCTTTAAAAATAAGACAATAAATACATTATGCAGTGAGTGGATGGGAGTATGTGAATGTGTGACCGTAAAACTATTGAAGTACTTGCCAATTCATAGGCACCAGTTCACTTCCTGCTGTGGAAGTCTACATACACACTTTTTCCACACACTTGCTTTCATTAATTTACCTGGCAAAACTGAACAGTTGCTCAGTATTCAGAATGGTCAGTAAGTGTAGAATATTATTTAATGTGTCATTATTATTTAAATGGTAGTAATGGCATGTTTGACTTTAATAAAAAATAAATTCAGTTTAGTGCTTACTGCCATAACTTTTACTTTCTCTTACTCCTGATTCCTGCCAGCAACTGTATTTATTTTTTTCTATTCTCATTCTCCTTATCATACATTCTGATTGCTCCCTCTCCAAACTTACTTCCCTCACTATACACCCCTCAGCAAATGCTCCTTATTCTTCCAGCAAACACCCTCCTATTCATTTTCTCCATCTCCATAGTTATCTTCATTTTTTGCCTGTGAAGGTCTATTTAGTCTGCTTCTAGTGAGAAACTCGACAGTAGAGCAGAAGTAATTTTAGATAGTGTGGGGAAAACTCTTAAGATCTGACTTTTACAGTATTTTATTATTGAAAGTATCATTCTAAGCTGGCATGCTTATAGCATGGAAAATTTCTTGTAAAGGTGGACAGGTATTTGCAGAATCCATTGTAAATGCACTTAGAAAACCGATCTACACTGGGCTGTGGTGTCATGGAAAGAAAAGACAGAATTTCATGTGCACTGTGCAGTTTTAGTTCCTTCATTATAATCTCTAGAAGAGCACAACCCTCCTTCCTACTCTACAGTGCAGGCACTGTTATGTTAGAATCCTAGCTTAGTCACTTTTGAAGCCTCTCATCAGCTGTATTCAAATGTACGCTGAGACAACTATCAAGGCTTCAAGGTTAAAGAAACCTCTAATTCCCTCTGCTGTCTGAGTGCACCCCTAAGTGCAAGTCTCCTCCCTTCACCTTCCCTGGGGTGGAATCCCATGATTCTCCTGCTCTGAGGTTGGGCCCTGGGTTCAATACTCTGTACCCTCACTGTGCTTATCCCAGCAGGTCCTAGTGGATTCAGTACCTTCTTCCCTGTCAGTATCTGTGAAGGGGGATGTACACAGTAATCAAACAGCCTCCTTAAACTGAAGTAATACATTATTTTAATAGCAGGGATAAATCATAGGAGAGAGAATTTAGAACAAGAAAATGTTGGTACATAGGCCTATCATACCTCAGATCCTGCCATCACAGATAGCATAATCAGACCACAATTTCCTGGTCACTCTTAAACTTTATGGGGCTGGGTAATATTCTCTTTCTTTTAACTGTCTCACTTTTCCTTTGTTTCACCTTGTATTTAGCTGTGGCATTCTGAGTATCTTTTATAGACCTGAAGAAGAGCTCTGTGTAAACTCGAAAGCTTGTCTCTTTCACCAAAAGATGTTGGTCCAGTAAAAGATATTACCTCACCATATCCCTGGAGAGAGAGGTGCTTTCACCAAAAAATTACTGTTTTCACTGGTGCTTAGGTTGGTGCAACTTGCACAACCTAGAGTAGCTTTTTCACACCACTGAGAAATACAAGTTGTACCAACACAAGGGCTAGTGTCTACATGCCCTAAATCTAGTTGGTCTTTTTTCTTCAGGGCCTACAGACTTGCACACCTCTCCTCTTCCCCTCAGGCAAACTAATCTGGTGATCTCATCACAGGTTGGAGGTAGAACATCAAAGCAAATGTCTGTTGATTGTCCCTGAAGTTTTAGTAATGGGTGGATATCTCTAATCATTCTATTTTCTGCTTGTTTTTCTGACAGCCTTCTATTTACCTAAATCCACATATTGATACAATAAATGTACCAATAATGCAGTTACATACAATATTTATATGAATTATTACAATAAAGGCTGGCTACACTTCTGCCACAACAGGCCATGTCTGTTTTTGGCTCTGTCTGTTCCATTCGCACTCCCTGGCACAAGTCAAGATGAAGAGTAGCTGAGGGACTCTACTCTAATCCCCCAAGCGGTAATGAAGAATGCAAATCTTTTCAAGCTCGTTTAATGGCAGACTCTCCACCCCCCTACCCCCCCCCCCTTTTTTTTTTAGGTCACTGCAGATTCACCTGAAAAACAGGATGAAAACCAAGTATTATAAAGCAGCCTCCACACCCTGCAGGACACCTGGCTCCTCCATATTAACTGGAATGGAAGTTGCTAGATGTGCTATCTCTGGTATGTTCGCTGTGTGTCTGAGCTCTGACAAAAAGAAAACTGCAACAAGGACATTCATTAAAAGATACACACAGGCTTCCTCCCCCCAAGTAAATCCTGGGTGTCTACTTACTGTTTCATGGTGTTTCAGCACGTGTCACCCATTCCCAACAGGGAGTTGTACATCCTATGAGGGAACCACTGTATCAAGTAGGGGAGAAAAGAAGGAATGGGTTAGATGCATGGACTGTAAGGTGGATAGAAAACTGGCTAGAACAACGGTTTCAGCGCGTAGGAATCAATGGCTCCATGTCAAGTTGGCAGGCAGTAACAAGTGGTGTGCCCCAGGGGTCGGTCCTGGGGCCAGTTCTGTTCAATGTTTTCATTAATGATCTGGATGATGGGATAGATTGCACACTTAGTAAGTTTGCAGATGATACCAAACTGGGGGGAACGGTAGACACCCTAGAGGGCAGAGACAGGATTCAGGGAGACCTAGACAAACTGGAGCAGTGGGCCAAGAGGAATCTCATGAGGTTCAACAAGGATAAGTGTAAAATCCTGCACTTGGGACGAAAAAACCCCATGTACTGCTACAGGCTGGGGAGTGATCAGCTAAATAGCAGCACTGGAGAGAAGGACCTGGGAGTCATGGTGGATGGGAAGCTGGATATGAGTCAGCAGTGTGCTCTTGCTGCCAAAAAGGCCAATGGCATACTGGGCTGCATCAGAAGAAGTGTTACCAGCAGATCAAGGGATGTGATCATTCCCCTCTATTCTGCACTAGTGAGGCCACATCTGGAATACTGTGTCCAGTTTTGGGCTCCCCACTACAAAAAGGACATGGACAAATTAGAGAGAGTCCAGAGGAGGGCAACCAAAATGATCAAAGGGCTGGAGCACAAGCCCTATGAAGAGAGACTGAAGGAACTAGGCTTATTTAGCCTGCAGAAGAGAAGACTGAGGGGGGATTTGATAGCAACCTTCAACTACTTGAAGGGTTGCTCCAAGGAGGAGGGAGCTCGACTGTTCTCGGTAGTAACAGAGGGCAGAACGAGAAGCAATGGTTTCAAGTTACAGCTGGGGTGGTCCAGGCTGGATATTAGGAAAAACTTCCTTACTAGGCGAGTGGTGAAGCATTGGAATAAGTTGCCTCGGGAGGTGGTGGAATCTCCATCTCTGGAGGTGTTCAAGTCCCAGCTGGACAAAACACTGACTGGGATGATCTAATGGGAGTGGTCCTGCTTTTTTTGGCAGGGGGTTGGACTAGATGACCTCGTGGGGTCCCTTCCAACCCTATGATTCTATGATTCTATGAATGCAAGCAGACTGCATGAAGGGGCCTGGAAGGATGTCTTCTTTTCTAACTCCTCTCTGAACCACTCTCATCTCTTGATTTGAGGCAACACAGAAAATAAAACCATTAGTTGAAGTATAAACTAAAGTATGGAAAAGGGAGAAAAATATAACCAAATTTACTTTCATAAAGATCATTGAATAAAGGAATGGAAATAATGAGATGTAGTTCCTAACCTCCAAACAGGGCTGAGGCCCAAACTCTAACTCTAGAGTCTAGCCAGCAGTGTCTCACAGGAAAGCTGGTGGCAATTCACTATGGCATGTGCATTGATTGTATGAAGGCATAATTCCTGTCCCTCATGATACATATGTAGATCCTTTTAGAGGACAGAACTACCCAGTGAATTCAGTGGAACAATTTGGTGCAGCAGTTACTTATGAGTTTTTAGCACAAAATTCTGTAATACCTTGAAAATTATGCACAATATAAAATATATTGAATTAATATTTTAAATAATACAGAGAACATTAAACTGAGTATAAGTTCACTTCAATATTTAATTCAGTAAAATCCTCCATTTTTCAAAATTTAATCAAAGTTTCTGTGAAGTTCCTTATAGCTGATCTGGACTTTTACAATCTTTGGTCAGAATTTACGTCAAGCTTTTCAAAGAGTACAGGGGCGCCTTACCTCAAATTCATTGACAGGCTCCCTTCATTAAAATAAATATTGCAAGTCAAAGCACAAAAAAATATATATTAACAATCCTGTTTTGCTATTAATGAGAATATATTCTTTTTATAGATATTTCATTCATCATTCTTTTATTTTAGTGTCACAGTCAAAAGTGGTGCGTAAGACATCAATGGATAGTGACAACTATGGATCTAATTTAAATTTATCTAAGTTAAGACTCAGCAAAGATTTTCTCATGACCTTGTCACTCACTCACAGGTTTTATTTTCACTTTAGTTAGTGGAGGCAGTTCATATTTCATTAATCCCCTTGTATATCCTGTGTAAAACTGCTGATACTCAAGGTCACAAAATATCACAATGTGCTTATAGATCCAGAATCTTTAAGAAGAGTCTTACTTAAAGGACATAAGTACAGAACAAAATACTACACTTAATATTCAAGGCATGAAAAATGACACAACTGTGCTTGCAGTCACTTTTCTTGGACTACCAATTTATTAAATTTCACAAGCAAGTTATTTGTGGGTTTGGGGGAGCAGGAGGGAGAAATTCTATAGCTTGGTGGTTAAGGTACTGATGTCACTGGTGAGAGAACCAGGATGCAATTCACAGGCTTTCATGACTCTTTAATTATTTATCTAAAGTGGAATAGCTTCAGCAGGACTGAGGGAAACCCACATCAAAATATTGTATAACTCAGTGGATCAAGTACTCTCCTAAGAGGTGTGAAAGACCACTCCTCAAATACTTTTTCATTATCAAGCAGAAAGGGGGAATTTAATTGGGGTCTCCCACATCCCAGATGCGTGCTCTAATTACTGGGCTAAAAGGTACAACGAAGGTTGCACCACTACCTTCTTCTCCTTGGGCTGCTTTGTGTGGAGTTGGACAGACACTGAATTAATTCGTGCAAGAAACAGCTTAGATTCCAAAGTCACCTGACTCCACGCGAAGGCTTCACATTTATGGATACAGAGCAGAAATAGGAATTTCTCCACAGCTCAAACTTGGGTGCCCAACTTCAAGAGAGGGGCAGGGCCCCACACCTCTGTCATTGGCATCTCCTGACTGGTAGCTTAGGCAGCCCCCTGCCTACACTTCCGGTTTTTGTGAATTGGATTTTTAGGAGAAAAGGGGCAGCCATGTTAGTCTAGTTGAGCAAAAGAAGCAAGGAGCCCTGTGGCACTTAAAGACTGACTGATGTATTTATTGCATGAGGTTTCGTGGGAGAAAATCCTGATCAGCATCCTGTACAGCAAACAGAAGAAAATTAAAAATGAACTCTCAACATTGGATTCTTAATAACTGCTCTGATTTTGTTACTGTATGACCTGATCCCATGTCTTACACTCCCTTGCATTTATCTTCATCCCATTCTGTAAATTTCCCCATCTTCAAAGCATCTGACAAAGTGGGATTTTCTCTCACAAAAGCTCATGTGATAAATAAATCTGTTAGTCTTTAAGTGCCACAGGACTCCTTGCTTATTTTTAGGAGCCTAACTCAAGCTTTGTGAATCCGTTTGTTATTTCAGTGAGTCCCTAGGCACCTAAAAGTTAGGTATTGCAACACTTTGTGGATTCAGCTTTAGGAAGTGATAAACACTACACAAGTACCATGAAAAAGAAGGTACCTAATTTTGAAAGTATTTCTGATGGATGTAACTCCTCCTCCACAGAGTGATGATGTTTATGATGAAATATAGTGATATTATACACATCTGGGAAGTGATTTGGGGGAGTTGTAATAAAGCTGCCTTGTTAATTTTGAACAATCCCGCATATTACTAGTTTTGGAGGGGAAGCCTTGCTAGTCCAGTTCAGCAAAACAAACACGGAGTCCTATGGCACTTTTAAAGACTAACAAATTTATTTATCACATCAGCTTTCATGGGTAAAATCCCACTTCATCAAACGTAGCATAGAGGGAAATATATAAATGCAGGGAGGGGTAAGTCAGAAGGTCAGTTCAGATTTTTTCAGCAAACCAAGGAAGTTGTTTTGATTCAAACAGTGTGGAACAATAAAAAAGATGGTAGGAAACCCTCAGCTTGTAGGTTAGCTTTAAAAAGAAGAAAGGGTTTTGTTTATTTTAGTAAAACAATCCCTCTTATAACAATGTAAGGGATCTCAAATGATTGTCTAGTCCACCTCCCCATTCTGAGGCATGATCAAGTACATCTAGATCATCCTTAATATACATTTATTATAATCCCCTGCTTATTTTTTATTGTTATATAATTAATCATCTGCTAAGATTTTGATAAATAGCAACTTGATCAAGGAGGTACAAAACAGAAAACTGGACAGAGGTTTTCCTTCCCCCTTTAATTTTAAATTTAATAAACGAATGACTTGCAATCCAAAAACATAATAATGAACAAATATTGCATTACTGAACATAAAGCAGAATTGCATGCCAGTAATGTGTTATATTTAAATAAGCAGAAATTCCGGTACTAAATGACTTTATTCGAGAATCAGGATGTATATTACATTTCCAGATATCAGTATTTCTGTCAATAGGAAGAACACTTCAAACAATAAACAACATAAAAACCAATATTTCCATTTACATTGGCAGAAAAATAAGCAAGATATGTGTGGATCCAAGTAACTAGAAGTACAACAGAACAATACAATTGTCTGATATGATCCACAAAACTTTTACCTGCTTCATTTTTAGACATTTTGAAGCCAAATCTATACTGCCAGTGGCAAAGTTGCTGCTGTCAGACTGATCTTGACAGATCAGATTAGAAGTCAGGTTAGACATGTTAAATTGATCTGGAAACCAATTTAGTAAACCCTGCCCCCCCCAGTGGCATGATACAGTGAAGACACTGCACTGAAGGGGAGTTAGGAAGTTGATGGGAGTTACGCAACCTACTTAGTGTACGTAGCTTATGTAACTCTTATTGATTGCCACTAAATTTTCCCAGTAGTGCAGACTGGTGCTGAGTAGACTTATGTGGGCTATAAGTCTACAGATTTGAGGCCAAAATCTTATATCATTATTGCACATTGGCTGAGGTCTTCCTCTGGAATAAAGAGACTTAATGCTTGTTAAAAGAGGACATTCAAAAGAATTTGCTGTTTAAAACATGGTATTACTTTTATGTATTACCATACAAAAGAAGATCTTGTAATTACAAGATTTTGGACTGAAGATATGAAACAAGACTACAAGATCTACCTGAGAGAATACCAAAGAGAATAGTAGAAAGTGTAATATCTTTTGTTCATTAAGAACAGAGGAATAAATAAAAAGTTTCATATAAAGAATAACCAGGATAAGTAATTTTGCACTAAGACTTCAAGAAACAGGGAATAATTACAAATTGCAAAAACTACCTTGTAATATCATTTTGTTTCAAAACTGTGTATTAGTTACTCTGGTCAAATTATATCCTAATATCTTTCACAGTCTTCTTTATGGGATGTCCTTTCAAATTTGAAGTTATGCCTTCAGAAATGATGGGTAGGATGAAGACTATATTAGACATACTTTATTTAGACTAATTTAATGGAGAGGGATTATAAAGCTAACAAGCTAAAACTAACCAACCAACCAGAAACCAAGCTACTAACCGGAAAAACCCCACATCTAAATAAAACTACTTTGAAAAAAATTAAACATTACTTCATGTGGAATTGCCATTGCTAAAAGTTTAACAGAAGTGCCACGTTATACATACCCTTCCCTAGAGACAGTCTCTGCTCTAAAAAGTTGCAGTCTAGTGTGTGATAGAAAAGAGGCGCAGTATTCACATTATACAGATGGCACTGAGGCACAAGCAAAGTGATTTGCCCAAGATCACACTAGAGGCCTGAGATAAGACAAGGAAATCAGTGCAGATTTCCTAAGCCACACTTCAATGAGTTGATCTTAAGGTCATCTTTTTGTTATAGTCACCATTTTATAAAACCACTGATGGAGGGAGAGCAAATACATAGCAAGTAAACAGAGAACAGTTCAGCTGGTCTAACTGAAATTGCAGCTTTTCTTGGGACAAAATGATTAATTTGAGGGAAACCACAGGCAGGAGAGACAATCCTACACAATTAGATTGACATAAGCTGCCTTGTAATGACCTAGCAGTGAAAGAATCTTCATGTGAATTTGGTTCCTGCTGCCTCTATGCTAATTTAGTAATGCCACCTCCCAAGCAGCACAGAGTTCTGGTTGATGTAATCAGAGCAATGCAGTGTTGCATTGCTTATGTCACTTGTTACTGACTTCCAGGAGCTGTCTCAAAGTGCCCTACACTGACAAAACAATCCATACAAGAGCTACTGGTGAGCAGTGCATCGCTGATGGGAGGAGCAAAGTACGCGCATGCACATACACATGATTTAATAACTGTAGTGGCTGTATGCCAATACAAGTTACCAAGATTTTGTAAAATAGACAAAACCAGAAGGAAAGAAAAAACTGAAAGTTGGGTTGTCCTCATGACAGAGAAGATTATACGATAAGCACATAGGTGTTACAACTGCTATGTTACGTGGGATTTCTCCCATGAAAGCCTATGCAATAAATAAATGTAAGTCTTTAAAGGGGCCACACAACTCCTTGTTTGTTTAGTTACTGTTAGGATTGCTGTAGCATGGTAATTTACACACTATGGTGATGGAAGGGTTTTTTTCTGTCACCGTAGTAAAGACATGCCCTCAAGAGGCAGTATCTGAGTGCGTGGAAGAATTATTCCATTGACCAGTGGTGTCCACAGTGGGAGTTAGGTTGACCCAACTACATTGTACAGCATGTGAAAAATTTCCCAGTCTGGTGCAATGTAGCAAGGGCAACCTATCTCGTATGTCACTGGTTCCCAGACTAGTGTGGGGTCCTCAGAGTTACTGCAAGGGGTCTGGGAATACATCTGGCCCCAGTCGCTGCTAGCCAGTGATTCATGTTGGAGAAGGCTCTAAAATTCTAAATGAATTGTATTTGCCTGCTGTGAGCACTCTCTTCCTGGATATGTCCTCACCCCCTGGGAGCAGGCAGAGGTAGGGTTACCAGATACCAAAGCATGGAAGGGAAGACAGGGAGGTGAGAAAAGCAGGTCATTAGAGGACGTGGAGAAAATGTGTAATATTCTTCTGTTTTTAGGGGGCCCTGGAATGCTTCCCCCTAAAAATAGGGTATTCTGGGGCATTCCGGCATACTTTCACCCCTGTAAGTAAAAAGCCAGACAAAATCATGTATTTTTAAAATGCTTGCTGGACGGAGGATGTGAAGTTAAAAAGGAGGACATGTCCTCTTTTGCCTGACGTCTGGTAACACTAGGCAGGGGCCAGGTCATCCATTTCCCTTCTGCAGCACTGATAACTATTACCATTTGGGGGCAATGTTCCCTGTAAGCTGTGCTGGCGCGCTGCAGTGCAGCCCGCCGCAGCCGCCAGCGCAGAGAAGGCTGCCGGCAGCGCACTGCTGGCAGCCACAGTGCTTCAATAGAGCTCCTGTGGAGCAGGGAGTTTTGAAAACTCCTGCCCAGAGAAGTTCTAACAAAGCATGCCCAGAAAATCTGAGCATACTCCGTAGAGCTTCTCTGGCCCCTGGAGTTAGGGCTGGGCCTTGCTGCTCCAGTCCAGCCCCAAGCTAAGTTTGTGGGGGCTGGGGGGGGCCGTCCCGCCCCGGGGGGCCGGCCCACGGGTGGGGGGCGGCGAGTGGCGGGGTGATGCTGGGAGCAGGGGGGGCTGCGCAGCGGGCCCCGTGGGAGTTGCTCAGCTGCCCTCTCCCCTTAGAGGGAACATTGTTTGGGGGGGCATGAAATATTTTGATGTTAAAAAGGGGTCCTCATACTCAAAAAGATTGGGAACCACTGTTGTAGGTACTGATGCAGGCTAAGAAGTCTCGCCAGTGTTAGCAGCCTAAGGCACTGTACTGTAACCAAGGCTCTGGTGCTGGTGTATGGATTCACTCCCACTTTTTTGTCAGTGTGTGGAAAAGCCAACCTAGACCATGGGAATGGGGGACATCCAGGTGAGCTGCAGCGACGCCCCAGCGGGTAAATAGTCGCTGCCTAGCAGGCACCCCTGGTGCAGAAGGATGGCTGTGTGTGCGGGGAAGCAGACTGGGTTTTCTGCAGGGGCCATATAGACCAGTGTTTCCCAACCATTGTGTCACGGCACACAGGTGTGCCACAATTTTTTTTTTTGAAAAACTACTCAAAGAGCTCTGGATTGGCTCATGCATATTCATGAGTTCCTTTGGAAACTCTATGGGGCTGCCTCAAATTAAGTAAAGGGAGCCAGGTGTCCCAGGGCAGGGCCAATGCTGGGAACCTCTGGACTAGCCACTCGCTGCCCCGCCCCTCTGTGCTCACCTCCCTCCAGGCGCCAGACCCGACTCTGGGCCCTGATTGGCTGGCTCTGACCCTCCCGCTTCTAAACTTACTTCTGATTGGCGCGAGGCTGCGGCAGCCAATGGGGGCAGAGCTTTGTGCCCGGTGTCAAGATGGCGGCGCTCTGCTCCCTCAGCGAAGTGTTTGGGATGGAGTAAAGCGAAGTCCCAGGGGTCGGATCGAGCCGGGCAGAGCGGGTCCGGCCGGGCCGGCGGAAGCGGGGGCGGCGCCGCGCTCCGGGAGGGGATGAGGTGACGGGCGCCATGGCGGGCGAGGGCGGCAGGCGGCAGTTCTGGAAGCGGGGCGGCTCGAAGGTGCCGGGCAGGTGAGAGGGGCGCGGGGCGGGGTCGCCTGGCAGCGCCGCGCGCACGTGAGGGGCAGCGTTATCCTCGCGCCTGCTGCTGGGGGCGGCGCCCGGCCGGGCGGGGGGGTCTCGCCTGCTGCCCCGGGAGGCGCCGCCCTAGGGGGCTGCAGTGACGTCGAGCGAAGCAAAGCGACGGATTTCCACCCGCCTTGGAAACCTGCGTGAGGGGTGACATCTTTCCCTCTGGGAGGGACAACCTTTCCAGCTGGGATCTTCTTCAGGAAACCCCACAGCTGACTAGGAAGTTAAAACAGACTGATGTTGCTTTAAACAAACAAAAGCAAGGAGTCCTGTGGTACTTAAAGACTGACAGATTTATTTTTCGCATGAGCTTTCGTGGGAGAAAATGCCGCTTCGTCAGATTGGTATTTTCTCCCACTAAAGGTCATAGGATAAATAAATCTGTTAGTCTTTAAGTGCCACAGGACTCCTTGCTCTTCTTTTTGATTGGACTAGACCAGGCCTGGCCAAATGGCAGCTTGGGAGCCACATGTGGCTCTTGAATGAAAAATTGTGGCTCCCGGAAGAAAGTCAGCAGATCAGTTTAGGAAAGCAGCCCCAGCCGAGGAGTTCAGGAGCGGGTTGGGACGGGGGAGAGGCGTGGCATGGTCAGGGATGGTGGGGAGAAGTGTGGCATGGTTGGGTTTTTAACAAAACTCGCCAGTAGCTTGCAGTCTTCTACATTGAGTTTTTACTGTGTAGGGCTAATTTTCATGATGACCTTAAGTAACTGTTAGAATCTGACATTAGTAGAGTCAATATTTGTCCTCTTTTTATGATAAAATTAGTGTGCAATGAATTTTAAACAGAGTAATTTTGGAGTAGGTAAAAGTATATGGCTATATGCCTCAGTGCAGCTCTGGAAGGTTTAATAATCAACTTGTGTGGCTCTTGATTTCCATAAGTTTGGCCACCCCTGGACTAGAGTAACACAGCCAACCCTTTGAAACTTGGTTTATCTTAGCATTAAGTCCTTAACATTTATTTCAAACAAGGAGTTCTGCGGCACTTAAAGACTAACAGAAGTATTTGTTGCGTGAGCTTTGGTGGGAGAATTCATCAGATGCTTTGAAGATGGGGGAACTTACAGAGCAAATTGTCTGATTTGCTGTTACAGTGTGACCTGTTCTCATGACTTACACTTCCCTGCATTTATTTTCCCCCCGTTCTGTAATCTTCCTCATCTTCAAGACATCTGATGAAGTGGGATTTTCTCACACAAAAGCTCATATGATAAATAAATTCATTAGTCTTTAAGTGCCACAGGACTCCTTGTTTGTTTTTTGCTGAATTAGACTAACATGGCTACTCCTTTGGAACATGTTTTAAAGTATGTAGTGTTGTTGCCAAGTCCACCCCTTTCCGCTGGTAAGCTTCCAGACCTGAAGAAGAGCTCTCTAATTTTGAAAGCAGGTTTCATCAAGAGAAATTGCTCCAATAGGGCCTTTTGCCTCACCCATGTATTTTAAGGGGGGCGGGGGGGGGCATTCAAGATAAGAAAATAAGATGTGCTAATTTTATAGGAACAGGCCTAATATTTGGGGCTTTGTGTTATACTGATTCCAGTTATTCCTCACCTCATCATAATTTTTTACAGTTACTGTCTGGCTATCTAATTCAAAGTAAAATGGCCTGTTAACAGCCATCCAGTTATGGGAGGGTGGGCAATGGTACTTGGTTGTGGGGTGTAACTGGGTTGTAGATCATTGTAACAAGTCAAATTTAGTGTCCTTATTTAATTCATGATTTTTAGTGTTTAGTGAGGATAATGACTTTAAGCTCAAATATAAAATGAGCCTGGTAGGCTAAGCATGTATTTTTTTTGTAGACACTAAATATCATGAACTGAATAAAGACATTGGATTTATGGCATGTTACAGCAATCTTTGACCTACTAAAGACTCCCCTTGCTACTCTTCCTTTTTATTTCCTCCATGACTGGACCTGTGTTAATGGGGCACTTCATCTTTGAATGATCCCTTGAAATATATGTTTACTGCTTATGATAAATACAAGGTCCACCGATAGTTTAGCTCTGGCACTCTGAGTACCTTTCCCAAACCAGAAGAAGAGCTCTGGGTAAACTCAAAAGTTTGTCTCTTTCATCAACAGAAGTTAGTTCAAGAAAAGATATTACTTCATCTCTCTGAACAGATTCCTGTCGCTTTCACTTTAATTGAGTGGTAGCCCCAGGAGGGAGTTGTTTGCCCATTTCTAGGTGATAGCCACAGCAAGGAGTTCCTTGCTCATTTCTGGCACAAGTGGAATGGTATCTTTCAGTCTTTGACAAGGGTGAATTTAGAGTTTGTGGGGTTTTGTGTTCAGTTGCATTCCCTCCTCCTGCCTTGCAGACCCAGCCAAGAAAAAGAACACACTCTTTTATTAGGAAGTAAATGGAAATAAAGTGAGGTATGTTGGTTGTTTTTGTAGTCTTTTTTCATAGGCCATTTAAATTGCTGAAGGTCTCAGCAGACCAGTTAATGATCTTTCCAAATATTGTTTGTACTCTTAGCTAACTATTGTAAAGAGTGCTTTATTAAAAAAGCAAATAAATAAATCCCCTAATAATCTTTCCTTAGTCCACCTGAGTGGAGATCCCAGAGCACACTTTGAGAACTTCTGGTCTAGATGAAAGCTTATATTTGCATTATGCCAGGCCTCGACAAATCTGTTGCATAGTTAGGGGCCAGCCCCAAAAACTGAGGTGCCTAAGTTTGCAGCAGTGAAGGAGCCCTCTCCTGCTGAAAAACTGCTGTGGCCACCAACATGCAGTGCATGAAAGACCCTCCCTCCCTACTGCTGAAAAAAGCCATTGTGAGGAGTGCTTTCAGTCAGGAGCATTGCTGCCCCAGGGAAGAATGTGGCCACAATTCTCCACCAGGGCCTGATCTGGCCCTCAGGCTCCTACCACAACCTACCTGGCCCTGGATCCCTGTTTGGGGACTGGCGTGGGAGCGGCAGGCACTGCTGTGGCTGGGAGAGACAGGCACCACTGCCGGCAGCTGGGCCCCAGATCTCTGGCCTGGGATGGAGCCGGGAAAGGCAAAAGCTGCTCCAGACATTCGGGGCACTGGTGCCGGGACTTGGGGCATGTGCCCTGTGTGCCAGGCGCCAGTGACGGCCCTGCTTTCAGCAGCAGTGGGGGTGGGGGAGATGTGGTGGCACTGAAACTCAGTGCACCCAACTCCTTTTTTTAGGTGCCAGAGGGCATTTACTTCACTAGCTCCTAGGGTGCTGCTAGGCTCTGTGGTGATCTGATGGCTGGGGATGGGGTGGTTGTTGAGTCCTGAATTATACTGATGTGAAAATGAAAAGTATAGATGATGGCTGGAGCTGTGTGTGGTAAGCAGATGGAAAGAGCAACGGAGACATTGGACAAGGCGCAGTGCAGAAGGACCTTACCAGCCAAGAGGCCTACAGGCCAGATTGGAAGGGGGCTTGTGACCCCGATGGGGGGTTGATGCTGGGCTCTGCCCTCTAGAGCAGTGGTTCCCAACATTTTCTCGGCCATGACATACCTTGCTACCTTTAATTTGAGGCACACCACCATAGAGTTTCCAAATGACTTCATGAATATTCATGAGCTAATCCAGAACTCTGAGTAGTTTTTCAAAAAATTCCATGGTACACCTGCTCAGGCCTGATGGCACACGTGTGTGCCATGACACACTGGTTGAGAAACACTCTCTGGCAGTAGCCACATGCTCCCAGCTTCAGAGCAAAGTGTCTGACTTTCTGCAGTATAGCTGTGATCTCAGCAGGAGGCCTGAGACATCTGAGGAACAGACTATGAACATCCCTTACACTCCAGAGACGTTATGTGTGGTGACCCTATGCCAGGGGGTAGCTTTAGCTTTTCTCCTTCATTTTTTCTTTGATATTTGATTGCTGTTAATTTAATATGTTGTATTGCTTTGTACTGTATGTGGTAATTTCTGAGTAAGATGCACCCACTGCAGGCAGGGCAAGATTAACGCAGTGGCTTTATGGGCTGGGGCCCTGGGCTGTGGCCCCTAAATCCACTGTATTGATCTTGCTTCTGCTACCCTCTCAGGCTGGCACAGTGCTGGTGGGAGCAGGGGGCGCTGGAAGGGGCCCTGCTTGTGCTGGATGGGCTGGGGCCAGAGCCAGGCTCCTTGGTGCTCACACTACACCCCTGGGCTGTCTGACATTCAGTGTGGCATCTGGCATGGCCCTCTGGGGACCAGAGCATTGTCAGGCCACATGGCTGAGGCCTTGTGGGGTGGGAGACAGCACTTGGGCCCTGGAGGGCTGCTAGACCAGCTGGCCTGGGGGTGGGATGGGAGCACTGCAGCCTCTCCCTCCAGGGCACTCCCCTACAGCACAAGCCCACTCCCAGGCCACCGTGATGGTTGGGGGGGTAAGGCCACCTGGGGCCGGGCAGCGCTCATAGTTGCGGGGGGCCAAGTGGCTGCCCATGTAAGTGAGCAGCTCAGGGCCTCAGAGGTTTGGAAACGAATACAGGCACTTGGAACTGGAAGGGGCTTTTTGTCAGAGAAAGACCATCTTGAAAACAACTCCGAGACTGAACCTATCCATATGTTCAGGAAGGCCAAGACTGGCTGAACACCATCTGCAGCCAGTCTTGTGGGTAAGAATGAGGCGAATAGGCTAGAGTGTAATCCTGGACACTGTCATTAGATTAGTATGTGTTTTATAGCTGTTGTTTGATTGTGATAACTTCTGACTCCTTTATTAAATGATTGTGCATTTATTTGCTATACACCAGGGGTGGCCAAACTTAGGGAGCTCAAGAACCACACAAGTTGATTATTAAACCTTTGGGAGCCGCACTGAGGCATACAGCCATATAGTTTTACCTACTCCAAAATCACTAAGTTTAAAATGCGTTGCATGCTTTAATTTATCATAAAAAAGAGGACAAATATTGATCCTACTAATGTCAGATTCTAATAATTACTTAAGGTGACCATGAAAACTAGGCCTATACAGTAAAAACTTAGCTGCTGTTTGATGTAGAAGACTGCAGGCTAGAGGGGAGTTTTTTTTTTTAAAATCCCAACCATGCTGCACTTCTCCCCCACCATCCAGACCCCCTCCTGAACTCCTAGGCTGGAGCTGCTTTCCTATATTGATTACCTGACATTCTTCTGGGAGCCACAATTTTTCATTCAAGAGCCACAAGTGGCTCCTGAGCCGCAGTTTGGCCATGCCTGCTATATATTCACTTAAAATCTTATTCTAAGCAATAAACTAGTGTTTGTTTTATCTAAAGCTGTGTGAACTTTAGAAGGTGTGAATGAATGAGGCTGGGCCTAATGATTTCATTGCCCAATGGATGAATGAGTGTCTGTGAGTCTACAGTGATTGTGGAAGAGTCCCAGTCCCTATAAGATGGAAGTTCCTGGTTTCATATATATGGGGGCTACGGGTCCTTGCTATAGAGACCATCCCCTGAGTGGCCAGAGGGTGTACAGTCGCAGGCAATGAGTGATTACATGCAGGAAGCTATTGTGGACTCTCAGAAGTGAGTGGTCATCCAGCCAAGTGAGGTGAATTGAGGTTCAGGAAGGGAGGTCAAGGGGTCACAGCAGCACGTATTCTGGAGGGGAGTGTCATAACTACTTAAAAAATCCCACGTTTAGAGCACAGTATGCAGAATAAGTTTGCAGAGTGCAGAAAACCTGGACCACTTTGTGACTTGCAGTGTTTTTCATTTGTCAGATTTGTATCGAATTCCCTTCCTCACCTCCTGTTGTTGGTGGCCCTGTGTCAGGGCACTGTGTATTTCATTGTAAATCTGCCACTGGTTGGTGAACTAATAAATGGAATTTTTATGTACTAGGCTGTCTTCTTGAGCAGCAACTTTGCTCATCTCAGTATGTTTCAGTTAGAAATCTTTAGCATGTTAATGAAGTAGTGGGTAGAAGAGAATTAACAGAGGTGGCAGGGACTACTCTAATCATCTAGTCTGATCTCCTGAATATGACAGGGCATGGGACTTCCCTGAATTAATTCTTGTTTGAAATAGACTCTTTGAAAAATCAAGTAAAATATCTTACAAAGATTTAAGGTCTGATGTGCACTAGAAAGATGGGTCTACTCAGCTGTGTTGTGTAGAGGGCGTCAAAAAATAAATATCCCTGATGGGATTTAGTGAAGATGACTAAAGCTGTATTTTAGTAAAAGATAGGGACAGGTCACGGATGCCACAATCTGTCCATGACTTTTACTAAAAATAACCTGGGGCAGGAGGGGACAAAACAGAGCTGCTGGGGTTTGACTGATAGCTACGTAGAAGGGCTGCCTCAGCACCAGGCGGTACTGTAGTTGGCTGCTGGTCAGCTGTTTGGTGATCCCTGAGGCTGGTGGCGGTCTTGACCTTGAAGTCAGGGAAGTCCTGGAAAGCCACAAAATCCATGCTTCTGTGACTGAATTGAATCATTAAAAATGATCCAAGCCACAGCATAGACATCAAAAGAATTCTTTTGTTGACCAAGCTACTGCCTCTCAGTGAGATGGATTTACTATGGGCAGTGGAAGAACCCCTTTTGTCACTGTAGCGTCTACACAGCTGCACCGTTGTAGTTTGCTAGTGTAGACAAAGCCTCCACACAGTAAGTACTTCAGTACTATTTTACCTTTATCAACCAAAGTTGTAATCTCATCAAAAAAAGGTATGAGGTTAGTTTGATAAGACCTTATTTTCTATACCCCGCCCCCCCCGATTAACATGTTCCCTCTCCTTTAATTCAGAGTGGATTGATTTAAATCAGAGTAATTTAAATTACCAATTTTAATCACGGTTTAAATCAGCAAGCAAGAAACCTTGATTTAAATTATTGACTTTAATTGTGCTATGCATTTATACTTTAGTTGTTTTCCTAAATAAAGACTGACTCTCATTGGATGGTAACCATTAAAACATGATGGTTGCAGCTAAATATAGCCTGTGCTAAATAGGTGCTGTTTTTTGCTGACTAGGAGGATATGCTACATCTCCACACATTTATTTAGGCAATAATGTAGATTCGTTTATGTTTTTCAGAATCTTAATGTTGTGTGTTTTCTCTTTAGGTTAGAATATAGTGATGCATTTTTTTAGTAATTTTTTTTTACAAGCAGTTTATCCTTTTTGGATGAATAATCAAATTTAATTTAAATGCTCAAAATCAGCTTAAAAAATAGAAAAACCTACCTTAAATGTGCAGGATAGATGAGGAAAGCACGTTTATCAAAACATTTTCCATTTAAAACCAATTGATTTACTAAACAAGGAAATATGATTTGTAGTTACTGAACTGAATTGATACTTTCTGGTGAACATGTACTTGAAGAATTTAGATGTCATCCTCTTGCACCTAGATTTTATTCAAAGGCTGAAGAAGATAACAAGCTTTTCTGCTTTTTCAACTCCCAGTTGGTTTCTTAACATTGAACTGTGCTAGTTGAGAGAATCTTCCTTACAGTTTATTCTGTCTGTGAGGAAGAGGCTACTGCTGTCAATCTAGTTTAGTGCTTCACCAAATTCTGAGTCCAGGTACTTTACTGGTGATGTCAACAGAGTCTATTTGATTTTTTTCTTTAAAACTTGGTTACATACATATACTGTTCAATAATTTTGGGTATAATTTAAATGCCTTTTAATATATTACAGTATGTTTAGGCTTCAGATGGTCAGTTTCAAATTTAATTTTAAATAGGCCTTTAAACACACCTAAATTTAATCTATATTAAAATATAGATTTTTTTTTTTTTTGGGTCATTGATTTTTATCCACCTTGTTTTGCCTGGAGTTGATAACAGGCTGACAATTCTAGACTTACCAGGTTATTGGCTTCTTAAATATTGGTACAGTCTTAGCCTTCTTTCAGTGTATTTTGGAATGTCCTGTATGTTTCAAAACTGATTAGAAAAAAAAAACATTAGTGGTCCAGAAAACTCTGTTTGGCAGTGGTGGAAGTGCTACTGGAGTTCAGTGAACAGTTGTGGTGCCCATAATTCAGGAGGCGTTTTGTCACATAGGAGAAGACTCAGAGAAGAGCTATGAGTATGATTAAAGGATTAGAAAGCATGGCTTAGTATAGTGATGGACCCAAGAAGCTCAATTTATTTAACAAAGAAACGATTAAGGGATTACAGTCTATAAGTACATACATGGAGAACAAGCATATAATAAAGGGCTCTTTAGCTTTCAACCACTGGATTTCATTACATGTTTATCTGCTAGACTGAAGTTAGACAAATTGGGACTACAAATAAAGTACAGTGTATTTAACTGAGTGTAGTTACCATTGGAACAACTTACCAGGGCTGTAGTGAACTTTCCTTCACTGGAAATCTTTAAATGCAGTTTGGATGCTTTATAAAAGATAGAAATTAATTCTGAGAAATTTTTATGGCCTGTTAGTAGGCTTGGCAAGGCAGTCTATTGATTGTACCAATAATGTCAATTAACTCTTTGTTTGTGGTGACATTCTGTCAAATATTTCAGCAAAAAATGCCCTGATGTAGGTGGCAGCTGACCTTTCTGATTGCATCACGGTACCTTTTTTTTATACAACTTCATTTGGTTGTATTCTACAGTCTTCTGAGTTACTTTAACTCAAGTATGATTTTTTTCTTTTTTTTTGTTTTTGTTTTTTGTTTTCTCTAGTTTAGGCATAAGTATCTATCTAAACCTCTTTGAGACCATAAAGCTTTCCTCTTTTTTGTTTCAGTTCTAATGCTTTCAAATATTTGACTGGACAATTAACTAGTTATTTTTGGACAGATTAGGTACCCAACCATAGGCCTATATTATGCAGGAGTTCAAATCAGATGATCAGTTTTCTCCTCTGACCTGATTGATAACTTGGATTTTAAAACATCCAGTTGCCATAGCTTTGGTTTAATCTCTTGTTGGGTTACTATTAGAATAGAAAGTATTTTTTCTTTTTCATTATAACCATCATATGTTAATATATCTGTCCCGTGCCTAATTCAAAACAGGAAATATTTGTTGAATGCTGTCCTGTGCATTGTCGTTAATTCTAAAACTTCCACCTAATAATGAGCCAATACCATTTGCAGGTTTCCTTTTGTTCTTAATACATGAAACGAACTCCTTGGTGGCCTTAACTCAGCTGAATGTAGATTCCTTTTTGTGTCCTTTTTCCCCATTATCAGTTTTGTATAATTTCCAGTTTCTAGCTTGTTCCTTGCTATTGGCTTTGGTTTTGTTTATTTGTTCTATAATATTTTTTGTAACTGCTTTCACTTTTAAACCGGTGTAGTCTTGTCTTCTGGTTTTGTCCTTTTGGGCACTTAGCAAAATATCTTTAAACAGATCAGTTATCATTCACATTTTTCTGTTTTAAACTTTTTTTCCTCTCAGCTAGTACAGCTTATAATTGTTCTCAGTTTTGTCGTCATGTTTCAAAAAGACACTATTGAATTAGAAGGACCCAAAGAACAATGATGAGAACTGTTATGGACATGGAAAAACTCTCATGTGAGGAGAGATTGAGAAGAATAAACTTGTTTACCTTAGAAAGGAGGTTAATCAGAGGGGACAAGATAAAAATACAAAATAAAGAACGATACAGAGAAGGCATAATGGAAGCATCTGTTCTCCCTGACACACCGCAAGACCAGAGACATTCATTGAAACTGAAAGGTGTTTAATTCAAAATGAATAAAGGAAATACATATTCATGCAATTCATATTTTGGCTACCACAGAATGTTATGAAGGCCAAGAATTTCACAAGACTGAAAGAGAGATTGTCGCTGTATGACAAGAACAGCTATAGCCATAATAGTTCATGCTAAAAAAGTTTATTGACAGGTATATAAAACCTCATGCTTTGAGTTAAACCAATCTCTGACTAGTAAGAACTAGGCTGGGATCTCCATTTGATGCAGATTATCCCACATTTGACTGCCCCTGATAGTCCTTAACAAGGTGTCCGCTTCTGGTGCGGGCAGGTAGGCTGGGTGCAGACAGCAGGAATATTCAAGGGGCCTCTTCCTCAGCCATCTCACCTGTCCCCCCCCATGGGCAGGGCCATTCTCCTTCCATGTCCCTGGAGACTCCCATTGTGTGTTGGATCTCCTCAGTTCCTGTGTTCCAAATTGGTCTGTGACCTGCTTGGAGTTT
The DNA here is from genome assembly GCA_007922195.1 of Podocnemis expansa. NCBI lineage: Eukaryota > Metazoa > Chordata > Testudines > Podocnemididae > Podocnemis > Podocnemis expansa. The sequence continues at coordinate 1,235,270 of ML682009.1, forward strand.
GTGGAGCTCGTGCTACACAGATCTTGCTTTTAACTAATATCGCCTGTCCATACAAACAATTAACATAACTGTTACACGGCTGTTACATAATTAAAAGGGGATTAAGTAACTAAAGGGGGAAATTGTCCATCTGTGTAGGAATGAGGCTGTTTTGGTAGGGAAACAAGCAAATCCTGAACTCTTCTTTTTTCACCGGCTTTGTCCACAAACATAGTATTTTTCTAATTGCTCAAAGAGGTTTGAGCGTCATGATCCTTCAGGTGGGAGACTGCTTTTACTGATTGCCACGTGTATGCTCTTATTCACTGTTGGCGGTGCATTTCCCATCATAATCTGTGTCCTATAGCATATGAAGATTCAATATAATGTTATACTAACCTTAACAGTAATTGTTAGAGTACACAGTACTCATCACAAACCCACTGACTGTTTACCTCTGTTGAGCTATGATTTTTCCTGAAGATAAGCCTTCAGGTTCTCCTCTTCTCCTTCCTTCATTTTATGGTGTGTTTTAGTTTTTAGGTGTTTGGAGTCTATCAGCATTATTTCCTGATAGTCCACAGTTCTTTGCTGAATGGTATCAAACCATCCTTTTCAGGACTAAAGAGAAGGTCTGCAGCTGGTGTGAATTTGTCACTGCTCCATTGACTTAAGTAGCTATGACGACTTCTATTTTAAGAGGTTCTGTCCTTTAGAAATGCTGTGTTCCTAGCTCTTATCAGCCTTGGAACTGAATCTATCGCTGAAAACGTATAAAGCCCAAATAGCAGGCTCTGGCCAGTCATTTCCACTGGCTAGGTGTGCAGGTGGCCTTTTTTAGTTTTCATGTCTGAGTGTTCAATCTCATGGTTGAGTCCAGACTTTGGCAGTGTCTCTGGCTCTGGATGAGAACATTAGCAGGCAGATGAACAAGACTGTTGGATTAGGAGTCATAGACAGGTATGAAAAATAAATGGAGCATAAATGCTTCCAATAATACTGCTTCTCTTTTAAAAGCAAGAAAACAAATAATTAAGGGCATCACAAGTTTTTCATTGTACACATTATTAAAAATGCATTTCTACCCAACTCTTACCACTAACTAAAAATAAATATTCTCAATGCAGTTCCTGAATGTTAGTAACAAGGGAGAATTGGGGCAACAATTCTTCTCCTTCCACTCCTTTCTGGAGGAGTAACAATACTTCTTGTCCCACAGCCAAGCCCCCATGGCAAGTAATGCATTCTTTTTCTCTCGCATAGATCCAAGCCTGCTTTCTGTGGTACACAGCTGTTGGAGGAAGGACTTATGGATGAAAAGCTGGACATTGTTGCTGGGTTTTAAGTTACTGATGGTTTTGAAATCTAGGGTGGGAACCAGTGAAAAGTGCAGGGTACAATAGTGATGTAGTCATTGTGGCAGTCATCGAGCAGGACCACATTGTGCTCAAAGCTGACAAATACAGTCTCCGCCCCAGGCGTTAAAGTATAATTTGGTGGGCCCTGGAACCCTCAGGCATGGATGGGCCCCTCAATACCCATCCCAAGAACCCACCCCCTGCCACAATACCCACCCCTGGACACAGAGAACCCCTGACACAGACACAAAACCCCTAGCCAAACCCCCCCCCCCCCCCCCAGCCCCCTCGACTGTTTGCAGGCTGGCTGACCATCTGGAAGCTGCTCTGCCCTTCAGCGGAGAGATTCACAAACTCCCAGACTGCTGCAGCTCTCTACTGGCTGGGCTTAAGGTAGAACAGGGTTTAAGGTGGAGCCACAGGAAGGCTGCATTCTGGCTGCTTGTGCTGTTTTTAGAGGGGCCCCAGAAAGCAGCGTTCTGGTGCGTTCCTCTATTTTTAGGGGCTCCGGAGTGCTGCCAGCCTAAAAAAAGGGGTTCCCGGAACTCCATTCTGGTGCTTCCCCCTTACATAAACTCCTGCACTGCCCCAAAGTTTGATATGTAGAAGTGATAATAGATACAGATGGATCAGGAATTGTTCCTTTGCAGTGAGTGAGTGTTGGTTAGCATGACTGACAGTGGTCTGTGCTCACCAACAGCCTAACCACTGTCAAATTTTTGTAGGCCTTCCAGCAAAGGATGGTTATGAATGGGGTGGATAAAATGAAGTGATTTTTTTTGAAATATAGGATTTTTATTTGAAACAGATTTATTTAAATTATCTTTTTTTAAAGATCATCAATAAAATACAAAACTTTTTTCCTTTAAAAATAACTTGTAATTAAATCTCATCACAAACATGCTAAACCTACACTTAGACTCATAAAAATGAATTAATGCATCTAGCCTATCCAGCCTAAATACCAGCTCTTGCTTCCTTACAGTTCTGGGCTTTCAGTTTCTCTTTTCCAGTGGACTAAAGTCACTTGTGCAAAGAAAGATACAAGCTGGATAGGATTGTTGTTCTGTGTGTATGTGGTGGTGGAGTTGGTCCAAGCAAGGCAGAGGAGTTAGTTTAGACACTGTCTTAAAGACATAAAGACAATATATAGGAAAGGACAGAGGCAGAGTACAAAGGAACATTAAAGTGGACTGGAAGGACAAAGGGAAGGCATTATTCAGTACATACACAGTTTGGTATATTCCCCCACACTTTTGGCAAAGGAAAAGTGTCATGGCTTCGGTGCATAAGAGAGACCCTATCTGGGAGTATTTTGAAGACATTCCTTCCCTGGTTAAAAAAGGAAAACATGTCAAATATAAGCAGTGAAAGAAGGAAAAGCAGGGTCTAATTGCAAGCATGAAACCTAATAATGAAAACTGCTTATTTGGAAGAAATGATGTCGATATGTCTGAAGAACAATGGGGATCAAGAGGTTATAACTTAAACTTAAGAGAAATAGTTGCTGCATTGCTGATTCTGTCAAAATTTGGAAGGCACTTCAAGAGACATTGAAGAAATACTTCACTAGGAAGTTAAATTGCAGTGAATAAAGAAGTGAATGAATCAAGTACTAACTCCACTTCATTTTCTTGAAAGCATTCTTGACCCTGAATCTAAAGGTAGATGGCTACCTAACTTCTGAAGAAGATGCTGCTGTCTTGGCATGGGCATCTCAAAAATCACTCCTCTCAGGTATGCCAGTCATAATAAATTTCAGGGCTGGAGCAGTTTAAACAGTACATAATTACTGATAATGTTTTGAACAAAGTCACTCCCCTGAATTGTTGGAAATCATTAGCCAGGTACTTTGAAACTGAATTCCTTCAGTTGCGAAGCCAACTTTTCATAGCAGTAGCTTCCTCTGCAGGCACAGAGAATATTTTCATTGTCAGGTAGTATTTGCTTAAAGCTAAGACATCGCCTGGGACTTGAAAAACTGGAAAACTTGCATTTCTGCTTCAATCTATGAATGAAATTGACAGTGGGCATGGGGAAGATGAGAGCTAGTTGTAGAAGTTTTAAGGACAGTGTCCATTTAGTGTTGCGATGACTTGTCAGCTAAACTTTTTTTTTAAATTTTCAAACTTTAACGATAGCCAGCAACTCAAACTGCTGGACTGAAAATGTGAAACATTAATGTGGCATATATGTGTTGTTTGTGCATGTGATTTAGTTCTTACCATTCCCAATGTACTGCTGATGTATCTGCAGCGTGACACAGAGTAATCAGTGTTGTGTACTGTTACCTAAATAAATAAGGCATGCCGTCCTGCATGCTGTAAAATGCTGTGTAGGCTTGTAAATTAAGATGTTTTAGTGATTGGATTTGCACCATTTTTAACAAGTATCTGAATATGTATCAGTGAGAAACTTGATTTTTAAATCAGTTTTTTTTTTCTTTCAGTAATTTGTAAATCATGATGTAAATCACATCAATTCAGCCTGGTTTCAAATCAAGATGATCAGTTAGTTTTGCAGCTATTTGTATGAATTCTTCTTGGATGCGTGGAACAAAGCATGAAGGTGATAGAAGTGGGTGATAAAAGTTGATGTTAGAGGTAGGGTGGGAAAAGGTTATGACCATCATGAAAGTGAGGACAAGTAGCTTACATTTGATAGGATAGAGATGACGATGCTGCCAGTGAAGAGATGCAACTTGTGGGTGATATGGCTTATGTTAAAGGCTAGGAAAACGATCTTTGCAGCAGCACTCTGAATAGCTCTTAGTCGGGAGGACTGTATTTGACAAGACCAGAGAAAAGGCTGCCATGCTACTCAAGATCCTAGAAGGAAACAGTTTTCCATTTATATTGCTGCGTAGGAAAAGCTGCGTTGTAGAAAATGCAAGCTGCTGCACTCTGCAAAAACTGGAGTGTCTGCATTATTTGAACCTTCAGCCCTTATCTACTAGATTATAGTAATCTACTCTGAAGGGATTAATTGCATGAATTATGATGACCGGATTCTTGGTTGATAGAAAGGGTGAATAGAGCAAGCAGAAGGTAGAAATGGGCATGTCTCACTACTGATGCTAACTGGGCATCTCAAAACAGTGATTGGTTCAGCAAGTCTTTGAGGCTACAAAATTCTTGATGAATGAAGGCAAGATCACTTTAATGGGAGGGGCTTGCAATGTCCTGACTAGGTGATAGAGGTGTTTTCTCCTTCCAATCAACATTACTTCAGTCCTGCTTGGGTTTAGTTTGAGCTAGTTGTTCTTGATCCAGGTATTGCTGTCTTGAAGCTCTTAGAGTTTTTGCATTTCTAATAGGGTTTGGGATAGCTGTGTGTCATTGACATATTGTTGAAAGCAGGCCATGTAGCATCTCTAAATGAGCTCATGTAGGTATGGAAGATGGTAAATATCACTGAGTTTTCTGAAGTTTTTTTGGGAAAAATAGCAATTACCCATCACCCATCTGCCTTTAGAAGAATGTTTGTAACTGAAAGAATCCATCCTGAAACACTTGGAGGTAAATAGAGTGATCAGGAACAGTCAGCATGGATTCACCAAGGGCAAATCATGCCTGACCAAACTCATTGCCTTCTATGATGGGATGACTGGATTTGTGGATACGGGAAGAGCTGTTGACATGATATACCTCGACTTTAGCAAGGCTTTGGGTAAGATTTCCCACAGCATTCTTGTTGGCAAGTTAAGGAAGTATGGGTTGGATGTGTGGAGTGTAAGGTGGATAGAAAACTGGCTAGATCAACAGTTTCAGTGAATAGGAATAAATGGCTCCAGGTCTAGTTGGCAACCAGTAACGAGTGGTGTGCCCCAGGGGTTGGACGTGGGGCCAGTTTTGTTCAACATTTTCATTAATGATCTGGATAATGGGATAGATTGCAGACTCAGTAAGTTTGTGGATGACACCAAGCTGGGGGGAATGGTAGACACACTGGAGGGCAGGGACAGGATTCAGGGAGACCTACATAAACTGGAGCATTGGGCCGATAGAAATCTCATGAGGGTCAACAAGGACAAGTGCAAATAGAAAATTCCCATGCACTGCTGCAGGCTGGGGAGCAATCAGCTAAGTAGCAGCACTGTAGAAAAGGACCTGGGGGTCATGGTGGATGTGATATGAGTCAACAGCATGCTCTTGCTGCCAAAAAGGCCAATGGCATACTGGGCTGTATCAGAAGAAGTGTTGGCAGCAGACTGAGGGATGTGATCGTTCCCCTCTATTCGGCACTGGTGAGGCTGCGTATGGAATACTGTGTCCAGTTTTGGGTTCCCCACTAGAAAAAGGATGTGGACAAATTAGAGTCCAGTGGAGGGCAACAAAAATGATCAAGGAGCTAGACCACAAGACTTGCGAAGAGAGCCTGAAGGAACTAGGCTGATTTAGCTTGCAGAGGAGAAGACTGAGGGGGGATTTGATAGTAACCTTCAGCTATTTGAAGGGATGCTCCAAAGAGGATGGAGCTCGACTGTTTTCAGTAGTAACAGAGGGCAGCACAAGGAGCAATGGTTTCAAGTTACAGTGTTCCAGAAAAACTTAGAGCCAAACCCTTCTCTCAGTTTCTCGGACCCCACAGGTACGTTCCCATGGGCATCTATCAACCCTTTTGCCCTGCTATCAGTGGGATGCTATAGAGAACGCAGAACCAGTACTCAGTTACCAAACCATAAACATTTATTAACCAAGAACTACTACCGGAAATGGGGAATGTCAGACAGATCCACCTCCTGGCTGGGTAGGCACCCTGCCGAACACATCAAAGACCCACAATTGGCCTTCAAACAACTTTACAGTTTTCTTCGCCTCTAGGCGCTGGAAGCGATCCTCTCCCTATCCCCAATCCTTCCAGACTCAGCCCGTCTTCTTCTGGGCCTCTTCTGGCCAGTCCAGAAACAAATTGTCCATTCACCCCCTTATCAAAGTCTGTGGACCCTCTTCGGGGACTTCCTCAGGGCCACCGACGTCCTCTTCTCTCTTCAGCCTTCTTCTGAGGCCTAAATCCCTGCCTGATGGTTCCGAGCCGCCTGAGCGCTCTGAGTCCTCCGAGTCCTCTCTTCTCTCTGAGGGGAGCAATGCCCCTTAAATACTGCAGGGTCCCAGCCAATCACAGTTTGGCCTTTTCGCGCCGAAACTCCAGTTCTATCTGTAGAATGTGGAATTTTCTGGGCTTGGTGCACATGGCCCTTCAGTTTGTTCCACACGGCCCTCTAGTTCTTGCACACTGCCCTCTAAACAAACATGGCTGCGCCCGTAGTCTGGGGCTGTTGCCAGGCAGACTTCGCAGCCTCTGGCAGTCTGCCAATGTAACTGTCCATCACCTAGCCTAGTTGAGCCACAGTTCAGTGCTGGGGTGGAGCATACTTAAACTATACCCGCACGGTATAACGTTCACGAAATACACACACCGTAATAAAACAAAGCCTAATTAATACAATTAGCATACATACCCGACAGTCCCATTAGCACAAATACCTCAGCATAAAGCATTTCAATTATCACAAAAACATTTCTCTCCAACAACAGCTGGGGAGGTCGAGGTTGGATATTAGGAAAAACTTTCTTACTAGGCGAGTGGTGAAGCATTTGGAATCTCTGTCTTTGGAGATATTTAAGGCTTGGTTAGACAAAACCTGGCTGGGATGATTTAGTGAGTGGTCCTGCTTTTTTTGCAGGGGTTTGGACTAGATGACCTCATGAGGTCCCTTCTAACCCTATGATTCTATATTAGTTCTTCACAGTATGTTCTGGCTGTGTTATGTAAGAGGGTGAGTAACAGTACCTTATTATTTAATGGGTAGAATACCACCAAGATGACTTATTCCATTTTTGGGTTATGGATTGTGTTTTGAGGAAGCAGCTAAGTGCAAGTATGATGTTCTCTGTGGCTAGCATGGAACACACAACGTTAAGATGAGTATGTTCATGATTCTGTAGGATAGCCTCTGTTGGTATTTCCATTATAAGCACCACTCCCTAATTTTCCCTGAAGATTTAATTTTAGCAGATGTTTGTCAGGTTGAAACTTTCAAGTAAATTTACTTTTATTTTGTAAAGTATAAATTCTGTTATACTTCTTACACGATAACGTTTTTGTAATTTCAATAAGGATGTTGCATATGAAATTGTACTGTTTATTTCATGGCATTGCCATTGTTTTTATTCTCTGAGCATGCTATTTTGTATACTGTGTCTTTCTTGAACTGATTGACCTCGGGTACTGTAGTGATTACAAAGGAACCGTTATGGTTGTGCATGATGTCATAGTCCAGTAAGAACACCATGTAAATTTTTTGTAAAGTACATAATACATGTTAACTTTGGGTATCTCTACACTGGCCCATGGCACCAGGTTCAGGCTTGTAGGGCTTGGGGTAAGGGTTTCAGGTGCAGTCTGATTTCAGGCTGAGTTTGTTGTTAAACAGTCCCTTAGCCTGAGCCCCAGTTAGCTGGCATGGGCCAGCTGTGGGTTTTTCACTGCAGTGTAGACATAGAAGGTAAAGCTAAAGGGTAGTTTATGATTTGACGCTTTTATCTTGGTTTGGGCAATTGCAGTTTGACTGAAATGACGTTGGGTGTGAGATCATGGTCATTGGTAACATGACACCCAGTGCTGTGCTCTGTATCCTTTTTTAAAAGCAAACTCTAAACTGCTATTAATAGGCTTTTATATTGCGACGTTCTCTCAAAGCACTTCATTTAGTGACTGCGGTATATGGTAGATGAACTATAATTTGAGTGCTGTAGTGCTAAGGCCTTGTCTACGCTAACGCTTATGGTAGCCAAAATTTTGTAATTCAGAGGTGTAAAACAATGTACTTGTGTAGCCATGTTATACCAATGGGAGAGAGCTCTCCTGTTAACGTAATAAAAGCAGCTCAGTGAGTGGTGGTAACTATGTTGGCGAGAAACCATCTCTTGCTGGCATAGACATACTGCTATCTACACATCTGCTTTTGCTGGCAAAACTTATGTGGCTTGGGGGTGTGATTCCTCCCCTCCCACTCCTAAGTGACACAAATTTTGCTGACATAAATGCTAGTGTAGATGAGGCCTTAGGCACATAGGGAGGTTTAAAGACTTAATACTGATGAAGTTTAAATCAGATTCTTAAATCATTTGTTCAACATTCTGCATTTTGGAGGAATCCAGGGAGTTTGCAGGAAAGTTTGAAAATGCTTGGAGATAGTTAAATTACCACATTAATCACATTAGCAGCCAAGACCACAAGGAAATGACCAATGCCAGTAGAAATAGGGATGACGAATTTCTTTTACAATGAACTCTTTGAGGTATCTTTGTAGGTTTTAATGAGAGGTGAGTGAAAAATATGGTTAATCATAAAAGGAAGGGGTTCAGAAATAACATGCATGCTTGGTGTAAAAAAACAAAACTATTTTTTTTGTTTTCTCATTTGTTTTAAATTAAGACATTAAAAAAGAATTCGATCTCAACAGCGTGCTCAATGCTAAAAGTCCCTGTCCTGAACATCTTCTGTTTTAATGGAAATTCTCAAGGAAACAATGTTTTCTCTTCATGATATAGTGTGACTTTTTTGCTCTCTTTTAATAGTAGTGTCTATTTCTATGTGCTTCTTCGAGATAGAAAGTTGCTGAAATATTTTTCTTTAATTTCTCTTTATTAGAGACTTATCTGCAAGACTTAGTTTTATTGTCTTTTTTCAAATCACTTGTCAAATTTGTGATCCTTCCTTTTTTTTTTTTTAATTTTTAGTATCCAGCATGTGTATGGAGCTCAACATCCACCTTTTGATCCATTGTTGCATGGAACGTAAGTCAGAATTAAAATTTAAAAAGTACTAGATAATTCTTACCCTCTCTGGCCTCTCACCACTTCCTCTTCTTCCTTAATTTGTCCATAATGGTGCTATTAGTCACTTCCTTTTCCATCTCTGATCTCATTGTGCTCCTGCCTTCCCTATTCCAACTTCTGCTATTACATTGGCTTCCTGATTTGCACTGCATGAAATATACAGAACTGCTTTTACGTGTCTTGCCTGACTCAAATTGCAAACTCTTTAGGGCGTCTTGTTTAAATGTCTTAATCTGTTTGCAGAATTCCCCATATGTTTATACTTCTGTATAAAAGATATGTAGTCATGGGTGGATTTTGGAGACTGCTTGGGGCAAGGCAGCTCCAAATATACAGCTTCCCCCCCCCCAATTTGGCTGCTGGGACTGGGCTGGATCTTGCCACCAGCAGACCCAGGGCTGGATCCCACCTGCAAGTGGATCTCTCCCTTCTTGGGTCCCTGGCCAGGGGGCCAGATCCCACCTGCTGCTGTCAGCAGTGTCCCCAGGTCACTGCTGGTGGTGGCTGCTCTCTGCTTCCACTGCCTTCAAAAAGCTCCGCTCCTCTGCTTAGGAATAACGATTGAATAGTGTTTATAAGTATGCTTGCTAAAATGGGGTTAGTTTAGTCTCTTGTTTTTAGGCTGTATTTCTCAATTTTTTGTGAAGTATTGCATAGTTGGTTAAAAATGAGGCTTGCTTTGCTTTTTTTTTTTTTTTTTTTTTTTTGCCTTTCTTTTGGTACATAGTACTGTAGCCATTGCCACAGGCAAGAAACTAGACTTTATCAGTCTGGGAATGTCAGTTCTTTGGTTCATAGATCAAAATTACAGCTTGCAAATCTTAGTATCTGAATTTTTTTTATATCACTTGTTTCTTTTGACTGTTGTGGTTAGTGATGTGTACTGTGCTTGCTTAGCTTTTGACAACTGCACAGATATTTGCATATTTGTCAATTTTAAGCAATGTTTGCCTGGAATACAATAAGATGTTATTAGTGTTTGTTCTTTAACTGTTCTTTGTAATTGACAAATCATGTGTGTCAGTTTTACTTGCTGAGTTGTGCATGTGCCTGAGATGTAAGATGGCTTCCTTAATAAAAAGCTTTTATTTTTATTAATAAAATTAAGAGTGGAGAAAAATACACAGACAGTGAGTTTAACAAAGATTGGAAACTTTTTTAAAATGGGAGATAGATGCGTGTATTTTTAAATAATGTGATAGGCAATGTGAAAACTTCTTCAATGTCCATCCAAAGCTCACAGCCTAACAGCCTAGAAACTACCACACTTTACTTGTGTATCAGAAACTGAGCCATGATCCAGTACAAGTCATTGTCTTAGCTAAATTATAAGGTTTTTTTTGAGGGTGAGAGGGATCTCCATTTGCTCTGATTGTCATGGGTTACAAAACCACTGTGTGTGTGTGTGTGGGAGGGGGGAGTCTTGGGTGGTGGAGTAACTGAAACAGTCAAGAGAATAGTTTCAGGTATGTTTGCTGTTGGGGTTTTGAGCAATAACCAGTGCTTTAAAGGCGTTATTGAAGCCTTCAAGGTACAAGGAATCCACCAGCAAGTGACTTAATTCTCATGCTGCAGAGGGAGACAAAATCCCCCAGGGTCTATGCCAATCTGCCTTGGGGGGAAATTCCTTTCAGATGCTAGATATAGTGATCAGTTAAACCTGAGCAGATGGGCAAAACAAAATATTTCATGATCCTTCTTTTTTGCTATTTTGATCTGTATTGCTATAACTGATGATAAGATGTTCCTAAAATAATTGAGATTTCACGATCACAATACAGTTGATGTATAGTCTATACAAAAGAGGCTTGGTCTGAGAGCTAACTTTTTTTTTTTTAAAGCTGGTAGTTGTGGTGACTTGGGTCAAGTTGGTAGGATATTTTCATTACTATGAAAGAGGAGCTAACTTGATTAAGCATCTGATGAAGGTATGGGGTATATAGTGGGGAAGGAGGTAACCTCCCACATTATCTAAGAATTGACTTTTTTTTACCTCTTTCAATGATCTAGTCTTGTCAGTTGTTTTCAGGTGTTGGATAAAATACAACTCTTGAAATTAGAGTTTTGGTAATCTGTATGATTAGATTGCAACTTCACACGATGTCTTGTCACAGCCTCATCCATAATCGTGACCATCTTTGGAAGGCTGGATGTTGGATGATAGTTAGCTACAATATGAACTTTCAGCACTAGTGTCTGCAGCAGAGGCTGCACAGAAGCTTAAGCTGGTAAATCACCTTCCTTAATGGATTTTTTGACAAGCCTCCATCAGCACTGGATGCAGTGTTTTCCCCCTACTAGCCATCACCAGCCAGGAGTCACCTTTCTTGGAGTAAGAGACTGTGAAATGAAATACTTCTGGCACGCTCAGACCTCAGTGAGTACTGGTGGCATAAGATCAACCAAAGAAAACGGTATCTGTCTCTTTCAGTATCCAATCCACAACTTCAATCAGGTTGACCCAAATTCATCTGATATTTATTCACTAACACTAAACAATTTCATCAGAATGGGGAGAACTACAGCTGATTACACATTTGAAAATAACTCTGGCATTTAGGCCAATGACTGCAGCTAGAAACTTCACTTTTCTTACTCTTTTTTGGTCCCTTATGCATAAAATAATCCAAAACAGAAGTGTGTCAGTTGTTCTTAAGATAGGAATATTAAAACTGAGTGGCTTCCACATGCTCACTTCGTAGGTCTGTCATGTCCTCCAGTACAATGAATTAAGCTCACTGAGATCAGTAGCTTTTCTCGTCTCTTTGTGCTAAAACAGATGTTAGCTGCAACAGGTAGTATGACATTAAGGCCGAGAATGAAATGCTCAAGAGCCGAGCAAGAAAATGTGGCTTTGAATCAGGTGACAGGGAAGCTTTGTGTAAAAACAAAACACCTCCCTCCCCGATTTATTTTCCCCCATGCAACTCTTGATCCCATAATACCCATCATGTATTTTTCTTATTTACACTGTTCCAGTTCAGTTTTGAACCACCATGTGCACAAAAATATGTTGAAGTTGTATTGAGGCAAAAGTTTTGTCGACCTTCTGAAAAGAAAGAAGTTAAGTGGAAGGGCTAACACAGTAGAGAGAAAATGTGTTGGGAGATGAGAGGTTAATAATGTCATTGAACTTGATGCTTAGCTTCCATCAGTTAAACAGCGCGACCTGCTATGTCATTGTTGACTTGTGTCAGTACTAAATCTTCTTTTTCCTTCAATTTCTACACTTCTTGGTTTTGGTTTATTTCCTCAGGATAGGCGTTGACAGGAAACACCTTCCAGTTAAATTATAATTTTGAGGGGAAATTATTGTGAGGGAAATCTTAATTTTCTAACCTTTGTCTATATAATTCCTAACTCCTAATGCTGCATTTATGCTATTTTCTCGTGTAATGCCAAACATGAATCCAGTTTTTAAGGTTCACTGATTTACTTGTCATTTTTGCTTATCAGTCCTGTTTGTATTTAAGCAAGAATATTGTCTTTTGATCATTTCAATCTTTGTCCCTAACAGAAAAATGTAATATAGTATGCAGTTTTATGTCCATGTTGTACAGGATATTATAGAGACAAGGTAGGTGAGGTGCTATCTCTTATTGGACCAACTTCTGTTGGTGAGTCATATGAGCTTGTTGTGTGTGCTCTCCCTTGCTTGCTTGCTCTCTCCCACTCGCACCCAACAGATGTTGGTCCAATAAAAAGTATCATCTTACCCACATTGTCTTTCTAATATTGTAAACAGGAAGACTGAGTAACACGAGAAGGGACGACTTTTCAATAATAAGAGGGGATATAGAATATTTCTGGCAGAGTACTTTGATTTGCATTCATACTGGAGTTTTCTTCATATTTTTGTACTTAGAGAAACACAAAATGCATTTGATTTTCATCAGTCTTCTGTAGCATGTTTTGCATTTATGAAGAATTCCACAGTGGAGACTAGCTGTCCTTTTTTTCTCTGTACAGTTTCCCACTTCTGTTGCTTCATACATCTGACCTTATTTTATTCTTTCTTTGAATCCTCATCTTTTCTGTTGTGGAGGCAGTTAATACTTGGGACAATTGTAACATTGTTCAAGTAGGTAGTAAATAGCAGGAGTGGATGCATTTTTATGAAATAATTACCCCTGTGCTTTTATTAGTACTAATGTTCTGTCTCATAATAGAGATACTTAAGCAGAATTCTTTCTTGATGAAGTTTAGCTTTATGTGAGCATTTGAGTATTAATTGTATTGCAGCTCTTTTAAAACAGCCATGTTACAGACGTTGATTATTTCATGAACCAGGATTCCATTTTGCTGGGTTTTGCAGAAATGCAAACTAAAAAGATGATCTCTTCTCCACGGAGCTTTTCTAAGACCGGAGACAACAGATGGATAAAAGCTGATAGAGTATTTTTCAGAATGAGACAGTGTTACCTGTGTGTCAGTGGCCTAACCATTGTCAGTTTTTTTTTGGAAGATATCATGGTTTAAAAACAAAAAAAGAGGTATCCTTGGCAGTGTTAAAAGGAGCTCCTCCTGTGTCTGTGCCCTAGTCTATACTCATTCCACTGTTCAGTGTCAGTTAACAGGAGATATGCAAGGTATGTAAAATCTCACATATCTCCTGTTGCCTTACTGATTCACATTACCTCCCTCTCCACATTGTGCTAAGTTGATCAGAAATGCCATTGGGTCAACTTAACGCTACTTCGGTTAGGGTGCTGGAGTTATAGTATCGACCTGGAGATCAATTGAGTACATGTTCACAAATCACTCATTCAAACCTGGAAGAGCACACTGATGGTGGTGAGTTTGCCACCATGAGCAAAGACATACCCTGAGAGGCAGCATGGCAGATCATGAAGGTAATTGCTGGAAAATTTAACAAGTGGAGGGAGGAATCATTGTCTAGATGGAGGAGGAAGTAGACATTTTGGTAGTGAATGAGAGCTGATAGCGTGGACGCAAGACATGGAGGGCATTGGGACTGTATTGTGCCAGCTTTTAAGATTATGGTAAAGTGTCTGTTTTTGACTCCTTGACTCTGTTCTCTAATTATCTCAGTGCTGATAAACCAGTCACACTTAAGTGTTCATGTGTGTACTGTTTTTGTTTTTTTTTTTAACAGCTTGATAAAACCAGGATCCAAGCCACCAACAACTCCTGTAAAACTGAAGAAAGTCAGTACTTTTCAAGAATTTGAAAGTAACACAAGTGATGCTTGGGACCTTGGGGATGATGATGATGAACTCTTTGCAATGGCAGCTGAAAACTTAAATACAGATGTGGTCATGGAAACAGCTAACAAAGTAATTCAGAATCACAGCAAGCTACAAGAACAGCAAAAACTGCAGGAGGAACAGCTACAGGAGGACAAACCAGTACAATTTTCAGACTTGCCTTCAGTGACACATGGTGACAACAGGCTGGTTAAGTCAGTCAGTGAAAGTCATACATCAAGTTCTGCAGGTATATTAAGATATGAAAATGATGAAGTCTGAATTGAGGAGTCTGTGATTTTCCCTTGTTTAGCTTTTTGAAGCCTTTAGCAGCTGTAATGTAGATTTTTAGAACTTAATATCACAAGAAAAATATTGATGGTGAACATTAATGGACTAAAGGAACATTTCATGTCAAAAGCAAGTTTTAAAATGTTGGGATGACTAACAGGATGTTGCTTTCAAACTGTGACACCACTTAGTTACAAATTTAAATTGGATTGTTGAGTTTAGTGAAGTGTATAATAGAATCAAGATGATTTCAGGACTGGTTTTAAAATGTTTACACTTTTTTGTTAAAATTTTGATGCAGCTTAGACAAAGGTTTTAGACTCCTTTTGTTTTATAGATGGCTGAAGTATCATTAAAATCCAATCTGTCAACCCCATGTTTTCATTCACTGTGCTTATCTTCTTCTAATTATGCTGTTTCCTTCCTGAATCTGTCGATTATCTTGAATGTTAAATGTGGGTTTCTCTCTCAGGCCTCTCAAATGGGTTGTGAGGATATAGTTGATATATATGATGTGTTTAGATATAGTTTGGAGATGCCTGTAAAGAGTTAACAATATCATTCTTGTTTCCAGCATCTAGCTTAGTTTTTATTTAAGATTGATGTTTTAAGACTATTGGTGGTGGAAGGGTGAAGAGGAACACCTTTAAGGTAGTGCAAACTCGGAACCCACTTGGATGCTATAAGGTGGTCCTCAAAGTCACTGGAGCTACAGTTTTTTTCACCATCTCGGAAGCAGCTGGGAGAGACTGCTTTCATCAGTATTTTGTTTTTTATGGTTAGCCCCATTAACATTTAAATAGGTCTTAACCTTTTGAGGTGTGATATCTCAGGTTGATCTACTGTTGGTCAATTGGGTTCTTAAAGGTCTTGGGCCCCAAATGCTCCTGGAGGAAAAACTCTTGATGCTACTGAATCTAAGAAGCCATTGGCAGTTGAGACTGCTGGCTTGCTCTATGCTGGGGAAACTTCCCTCAGAATTGTAGCTGTTTTTAAGATTGGTCTTAGTGTAGACCAGGATACAGGTGC
This sequence comes from Podocnemis expansa, assembly GCA_007922195.1. Lineage (NCBI taxonomy): Eukaryota > Metazoa > Chordata > Testudines > Podocnemididae > Podocnemis > Podocnemis expansa. The sequence goes on from ML682009.1 coordinate 1,250,978, forward strand.
TTTGAAATGACTTCCAGAGAATATCTAACTCTCCTTTTTCTGTTATAGGTAGTGTTAGTGAATATTCTTCCATGCAAAGATCACAGTCCCTTCCACATGCTTCAGCAGCACCAGTAGAAGGTGAAATGGCAGACCACAATACCTCAGCTACTCCAGTTCTAACTGAAAGAGAGGCATCCCGATTAGACAAATTTAAGCAACTACTTGCTGGTCCTAACACAAATCTTGGTAAGTACTTTCAAAATAAAAGCTCTGTGGATTCTAATAGAGGAATTCCTACTTCTATTATTTTGCTGTTTAACATACCAAATTACATAATGATGTGGGTAAGAATTTACAGTTGCTCTGCTTATCACTGAAATTGTTTACAGTTTTGAGCTGGCTGAGTTAAGAATTTTAAGATGAAGTTGTGATCTTGTACACATACTTGTAGTATATGAAATGGGCAAATGAAGCTGTTTAAATTTCTACCACCTGGTATAATGTAGTTTTTTGATCTGCTCTCCTCATTGCATCCTCCTTCTTTCAGTATTTACTTCTCTATATGCCCAAATAATTCACTGACTAGTTTTTGTTAGAATAACTTGTAAAAAAACAAATGAAGAGACCAAAGACAAAGGTAGGTTTGTATTTGATGGTCTTCTTAACCTCAGTTGACATTGGAAATCAAAATTCAGGTGGTATTTTGCCACTTTATGCATGATAAATATTAAAAAAAAAAAATCAGATTGCTGCGTATCAAGAAGAGATTCAAGAGAAATAGATTTGAAGTGCAAGATCAATGAATCTGTGATATCAGTGGGAAGAATTGTGGTGATATCCAGCATGGTGTAGAGAGGAAAAGGAGAAGTGAAGTGCTGTATGATGTTAAAGTATCACTATTTCTGCCTTTCATATGAGCATTCTTTATATTCAAGGATTGGTAGTCAGTAGCATCTGTTATACCAGTACCACTTTATCTGTTGTGCTAATATCTGAAAGTGCTCTTCTTTAACTTAATACATGGAAAGAACGTGACAAGGAAGTTACTGAAATAATTACTCTTGTGTGGCAAGAGCTCTTCTAGTTGTTCTCATTTTAGTATTAGCCTCCTTGAATTGCAGATGACAGGAGATTCAGTAGTTGGCTACTTCCCAAGGGTTTCTCCAAAGGCATAGCCATTTATATGGAGAGTTAATCAGTGAGGTTCATTTTGACTGCCAAAACAGAAGAGGCTAGAAAGATAATATGGCAGATAATATTGCATCTGGAGAACCTGATTAAAGTCTTCCAAACCACAAAGACCTTAGGCAAAATCAAAAAAAAAAAAAAGGACATTCGACTAGGTTTTTCGTTAGGTTGGATGATCCTGGAAGATGTGAATGTACAACTCTTGTTGAAAAGTAATGAGAAATGCATGTTTGCAGTTCTGGGTTTAACTGGTCTCTGATTGCTAATCTCAGTTTTTTCCACTACCTCCTTTGAAGTTATAGGTTGTCTGTTTTAGAAATCCTGGGATAAATTACATTGATGGAAACTGGAGGTATTACTCATTTTAATGTTTTATTCATCAATTCTTTTCTTTCTACCAATACCAGAAGGGGATAGCTATAGCCTACTTTTACCTACTTGCATCCATGTAATCATAGGTAAAACATGGTTCTTGTTCTTTCCTGTTCAGTTTTAAAATCCTCCCCTTTCCCATTTTAAATGTAATACGTTTGTTTGAAGTGGTTCTTCATGCAAAGATACGTGAAAGTTTTTATCAGTGTTGTTTTCTGGGAACTAAATAGGATCATGATTAATGCCATTTTCCATATCTGCTCTTATGTGTTTATAACCGTTCTTTTGTTGTTTCTACAAAGCTAACCTGATAAATGTAACTTTATAGCCTAAAAGGATGAGTTAAAATTAAGCACAATAGGGTATTATAAATAAAACTTCTTGTTTGTGGCTCAGATATTTGTGGTAGCATAACAAACGAGGAGTCCTGTGGGCACTTAAAGAGTAAAAAATTTATTTATTGCATGAGCTTTCGTGGGGGAAAATAGTAGCATGGTTTCAAAATCTATAGTTGTGGTTATGTATTTGTCTTTTTACAGATCTAGAAAAAATTTGAGTAGGTGATATAATTTATTTTTGTAAGTTATTGGGGATGCTAATTTATGTGTAGTAGACCTTCCTAATATTACTACTGGGACATACTCCCATATGCAGTTTGGCTCTGGTAAAGGATTAGCAAAACTTGGTGGGAGTGGGGGATTGGAGGAAATGCTGCTTGCTTTTTAGCTCACTGCCGAAGTGAAGGCAACCTTTTTAAAATGGGTTTTGGAGTATCAAAAATAAACTTAAAGTACTGTGGGGAAAGTCAGGAGAATCTTGCACTGAGGAAAATTGCTGAAGGTTATGGTGGAGACAGATAATAGGATGAGATTTGCATTTCCTTTTATAGACAAGCTGCATTTAACTGAAGTCCAAAAGGTCTACCAAAAACTGACAGTTGAGTGTGATGGTGGGAAGAAATGAGAGACTAGCTGGGGGTGCATAGGATGTGTTTACTTTTGGAATTTTTCAGTAAAACAAACAAGGAGTCCTGTGGCACTTAAAGACCAACATGTTTGTTTACTGCATGAGCTTTTGTGGGAGAAAATCCCACTTGTTCATTTTATTGAATTAGACTAACATGGCTGCTCCTTTGGAACTTTGAATTTTTCAGTGGTCTTGGCTTTCCTCATCAGTACAGTGGTAATGCAAAATGCTCCTGTTGCTTTTCCTTCATGCAGATTTCCATGTCATTGAGAGAGGCTCGACTACAGGTTAAGCAGAACACAGGGTAGGATAACTGACATTAAAATTCTTTTAGTCGTGCTCAGAAGACCATTGTCCTAGTGATGATGCTCTAAAATCCATGCAGCAACAATAGGAAAAACAGCCAAAGATTTCCATGTCTGCCATTTTATATACTTGAAAGCTTGACGCTAAGTGCTATACAATCCGAGAGGTTACCCAAATTGTTTTGAGATGCGGTGTGCTGAGTGGAGTACAGTTAGTGATGCAAATCTGTTTTTGACAAAGGGGTTCCTGAGCTACAGACCCTTTGAAAAATGGTTTCCTTCTGCCTTATATGATTGGACTGAGAGATATTAATAATACCACCTCTTGAAGATTAACTCACCCTTTAGTTAGTGTAACTAAGGATAAATGCTTTCTGGGAAGGATGGGGGAGAAGGACTCTGGGCTGCACTGGTGAGTGGAAGGTTATAGGGAGGGGGGTAAATATGGATGGATGGTCAGAGAGGTTGCGGGCTCAGGTGAGTGGGGGTATGGTAGCCCTTGTTCTGTCAGTGCATTCCAGCAGTGTGGCAGCACTAGTATTTCTAGTGCATTCCAACCACATTGCACTCCAATCCTGTCATTTCCCAGCCCTTCCGGGTATTGGATTAGGGAGAATGGGGGGAAGGGAGTGTGGGGTGAATTGCAGAATGGGTAGAATGGGATGCAGCATTTAACAGTCCTGCATTCTTCCCTCCTTTGGTTGTGTTCAGAGCCTGGAAGGGGGTGGTGTGGTTCTGAACCTCATGATGCCCAATGTGTGCATGCCAGGATCTGGGGAAACATACTCATCTGCCTGGACCCCATTCAGGTGATCTGGGGTCTTTCCCTTTTGGGCAGGTTTGATACTCCCCCACATCCTAGCTTATGTGAGATCAGGGTAGAAGTGTTGCACTGGCTGGGGAATCTGAGACTGAATATATTTCATGCATAACACATGCTCTAAATCACTGAGCAGGAGATGGGAACACCCATTGATATGAATGGAGCAGTGTACATGCCTCTGAGCTGTTATGTTGATCTCCAAGGGCTGTGTTCATTCATTATGATCACATTGAGTTGAACAGACCACTTCACACTTTTCAGACTTCTGTATTGCAGATGGATGTGTAGAGGAGCCTTTTCCTCAATCATTCCTCTGTCTTTCCTGTTTTACACCATGCAAAGTTTCTTTATGGATGGATTATGAATAGGTTTCATAACCTATTTTGCATAACAGTGCTGCTGTCTGTTCTCAGATGACGTATTTGCGTGGATTTTCTTGAAAAATGCTTTGCTTTGTGGGATTGCATAGTAGGGTTAGTAACCTCTAGTTGGGGTGATTTGAGCTAGGGATTCTGGAGATTAAGTCCTGAAAAACAGCCATGAAAAAGTCTCAATCCATGGTATCCTCTAAGTCTTTGATGGACCATCTTTTTGGTCAAGCTGTAAAGGGAACTTAGGAATATGTTCTCTACTTCACTTGTGTAGGGGTGTGGTCTGGAAAGGTTATACATTGCATCTGAACTAATAAAAGATTCAAACCTGAGGGTTTGCATTTCTGGATAGTGTGAGAGAATGTGCCAATGTCTCTGCACCTCACCACTGCTGTTTGTAGTCTGAATGTTTTACACGTTTAATAATTTGCATTACTTCCTTCAAGTTGTCTGCTACAGTATAATATGTATGGGGAGGCTTACAATGAACACAGCAGAATAGTCAGCAGCTCGTTTAAACAGAATTTGTGCTATACTGGGTAGGGAGGAGTTGGAGACAGAGGACTCTGTGTTTGAGGGGGCAGCGGGGGGGTGGGGAGGTGAGGCAATAGGAAGAGTCCTAGCAGCTGTGTGAAGGGGATGACAGGGAGGGGCGTAAGGAGTGGTAAGTGATCAGCGGTTTGGTTGTGCTGAGAATCTTGTCACTCGTTGCTTATCTGTGCACCCCTGGCTTATGACCTATATATGATTTTTCTGTTCACTTAAGCACTGTGATTGTATGATTCAGTGCCAGCTACACCATGCAAAGTTTCTTTATGGATGGATTATGAATAGGTTTCATAGCCTATTTTGCATTATTACAATGGTATTATGTTTCTTCAGGGTTGAATGAGTGTGTGTGTACAGATGTGTAGCTGTTTTGCGTGACTTGAGACATAGGAGAGAGACCCCACTCTTTTCCAGGAACATGTAAACAACCAAATCTGCGAGCAAGCAAGTACCTGGAAGAGGTAACACAGAATATACAAATTGAGTTCCCTGACCTGGACAAGATGAAGAGATCATCTCTGCCTAGAAAGGGAGGGATTGTGGGGGGTTTGAAAATAGAGAGACACTTGGAAGGATTTGGGGCTTTTTGCCTGGGAATCTCTATCTTGAAACAACTACAAGCAAGATCTGGGCCCTGCCTGTTCTCGGGCAGAAACTGACTGTGCAAACATCTGACAGCCAAACACCTTGAGCATGAATTTGCACAATAAGGTCAGTTTAGGTAGAGCTATAAGGTAAGCATGCGTATTTTACTTTTTATTTCTTTGTGGTCATTCCCGACTCGTTTATATTATGATTTTGCCTTGATTGGCCATTCTCAGTTAGGATTAGAATCTGATCCATAAACTATTTGCTTTATCTAAAAGCTGTGTGGTCTTCAGAGGGTTTGAATGAAGAAGGTGGGTACGATCCATTTCTTTGTTTAAATGGACAGACTTGAGTGTATGGTGATTAGGAGTGGGTCCCAGTCCCTACAGGATAGTGGCTCTTGGTGTAGTGATTGGGACTGGGGGCACTCACTTGGGGATCATCCCTTGAGTAGTCAGAGGGCATATACCCGCTGCTTGGGACTGATTACATTGAAGAAGCTGGAGTGGACTGACGCAGGAGTGAGTGGTCACCTGGCAAAGTTGTATGAATTGGGGTTGAGGAGTAGCATTGGGGCGGGAGGGGGGCATAGAGGTGCACTGCTTCGGATCTAGGGAGCAGATGGTCACATCTGTGTTTTACTAGCCCCTGAGGGGAGGTGGGCGGGGGGGACGACAAGTGGCTATGTCCTGATTTTGGGGCAGATTAATATGGGTGTTTCCCAAGACACAGTGTGGAGGTTTGGAACTGATGGTGCAAGTAGCTTGTTAAGGTTGCTAATATGTGGATTATGACAGAGTCCTGGTTCACATGAAGACATGCATCCCCATAGTCAGAAGTCTTCATGTAAGTTGCAGGCTTAATATGAAGTGCTAATTCTTACCAACAACATTTTTTCCCCCTTGTTTCAAAAACGTGTGAAATTCAGTGTCAACCCTCTTTCATTAATGTATAGTTAAGGTTGATTTGTCATGCCCTTGTGGAATGGTGAGTTGGGCAAAACTCAAATGGCTGAAAACCAGGAAATGCAGAGTTAAGGTTGCATAGGCAACTCTAACTCTGCCTCCTTTCAGCAGTGCTCAAGTACACCCTGTTAACACACAGACCTTTACTCTGCCAATCCACAGTTGCTGAAATGTATGCTGTTGTTACTTCCTTTGACAACACATTCGCTCTCACCTACAGGTTCCAGTCAGTGGCCCGGTCTGCACCAATAACTTAGGGTATTTACTTCTGGGTGTGAAAAAGACACATCTAGGTCAGTGGAAGAATCCTTTCAACATAGCTTCTCCACTATTGGTTTCACTATGAATCCTCCTTTCAACGTAGCTTCTCCACTATTGGTTTTACTACGGTGAAAAATGTCATCTGTCACTTTACTGCTACAGCATCATAGCTGTTTCTGTGCCTTTTTCTTACACTTCTCTGAAGCATAGATTACCCTAGCACGCTTAAAGGATCAACAAATGTTGCTCATCTGCCTTTAGTCTTTGAACAATGCCTCAATGTGCTCACTGGCCTTTGATACAGATCTGGCACTCTTAGCTACCTCCCCAGAAGTAATACCAAAATGTGTATGGTTTGAGAAGTGCTTCACTGCTTTTCACAACTTTCTTATGCTTTTTCACAGAATACCAATTCAACTTGCAGTTTCACATAAGTGTTGTAAAAGTTTTATCCTCTAATTTTTATCTCATTGCTGAGAATTTCCTTTGTATTAAAAATAAAGGTAGGCTGGAATCAAGATCCATTATGTCCCTTACATTTTTTTTTTAAACCAAACTAATGTTGTTGCAAAAAAGCAGTAACTTTAAAAAATATATTTCTACCTGATTTTTGTTTTGTTTTTTTGTTTTGTTCTTAGGCTCATCTGTAATTTCTCAGCACTGAACTGTATATGTCATTTGTGCTCCTGATCTGTCCAAATCATTTAGAATTTTATTACTCTCCAGCTTTGACTTTGTAATTTATCATTATGGTACACATTTTCTTCCAGCTCATGGATGGATAGAGTGAACAAAATTTGTCCCAACATTGATCCATGTAGCATGCCACTAATCATTTCTCTTTCCAACTGTTACCACCCAGACGTACCCTGTATCACTGATGCTCAAGTCAGTTTATTATCTGTTCAACATGATTGTCCTGTCCTTAATACACAGATCTAATCTAGAAGGTCAATACTATATTAAACTGCATAGAAGCCTTTGCTTTTCTTGTCAAGGAAAATAAAATTCCTTTTAGAGTCAGGCTAACTATCCTTAAATGGCTCTTCCTAAGCACATTTTGCACATGGAAATCAGTATCAAGGTTTTTATCCCAAATTCTAAAACTGAGTATCATGGTTTGTAGTTTTGAGTATTTCTCTAGTTTTGTGATGTTTATTATATTTGCATAACTGGGATATATTTAGTTGGAGTTACTATTTTCTTGGGATGTTTCCTAAGAAATCTATCTAGTATAATGGTGAATGATGTTGAATGCTTAATCAGAACAATAGTGGCCAAACCTTCATTTTGCTGAATATTTTCATATGATACCAGTGACTTGGTGTTCAACCAGGTGTTAGTTATAAAATGATACACAAATTATGAAGTGAAGAATATTTATACTATAGTAATTAGTGTTTAATAATTAAACGGCCTTGTCTCTTGATCAGTTCAGTTGTTTCCTCTTCTTACTCTTGATTGCTTTTTTGTATTTGCATGTCCAAAACGCTGATGCAAATAAACAGTTATTAGTTCTGAGGAGTTAGAGAAAGCAATCATTTCAAAGTAAAATTACACTCTCTCCTCTTGCTTGCTTTTCTCTGTTTAACTTAGTCATTTTTTTTTTTTTTCAACCTTGTAAAACTTGAGCACTGAAACAGTCTGGTCTTTGTTCTCTTTTGGTCCTTTTTTAGTTTAATTTAAAAATATGACTTTTTATCATAATTACTCTAGATGCTCTATCACTTGATCTTCAATTCATTTCACTCCTTCAGATAAAATATCTTTTTTAAAAAAGCTCTTTTTTGTATGGAAAGTGTTTTCCTACAGTGTCAACAAAAAGATTCTTGGGTTTATTTCTTCCCTTATTGTATGGATCATTGTTTGAGTAGCTGAAATCACCCTTCACCTGTATTCATGACTGTATTAAAAATACAATATGTGCGCATCATGTTTCTTCAGCAGAAATAATCATCTTTATTGTTATTTCACTTTTTTATTCTTAAAAGTAAATGCTGAGGATAGTTTTTGACTTGTATTTCTTATTGGATCTCTTGAGCCTGGTCTACATTGCAGGGCTAAGACAACAGGAGATAGACAATTGCACATCTCCTGTTGACTTAGTTACTTTGACGTACTGTTCTGTTTTCACTTGGCTGTATCAACTGGCAATGCTCTCCCATCAATGCAGCATTACTTAACTTGGAGGGATGGATTATGGAAGAGCGCTTCTGGGATTGATTTGAGCAGGTCTACGCTGGCTGCTCAGTCAACCTCACTGTGCAGGATTTTCAGTGTAGACATTACTTTACTTTATTCTAGTTAGTTACTTGGTGAAATCATGATGGTGTTGAAGTCAATGGAAGTTTTGCCATCTTGGTTTTTTAGAGGGGTAGCCGTGTTAATCTGTGTGCAGAAAAAATGAGAGTCCAGTGGCACCTTAAAGACTAAGATTTCTTCAGGCATAAGCTTTTGTGGGCTTCAATCCACTTGATGCATCTGACATAGTGGGTTGGAGCCCACCAAAGCTTATTCCCAAAGAAATTTCTTAGTCTTTAAGGGGCCACAGGGCTCTTGATTTTTGCTTGGTTTTTCATTTTTCTTTCCATTTTTAAAACTCCAGGAGATCAAGACACAATATTAAGTAAAGAAATCAGTCAATAACTTACAATTACTAGCACTTGATGTCAGATAAAATATTATCTGCATGTGTATTGAAGGAAAATGGTTTTTATAGTATTCAGATTGACTAAACTATAACATTAGCTAGATAAACCATATGTAAAGGATAAAATGTCTTTATTATTATTATTATTACACCATTAGGCAGTTTATCAAAAATATACAGTTGGCTCCAATAAGTTTCCCCCATCTTCAAAGCATCAGATGAAGTAGGATTTTGTCCCATGTAAGCTCATGCAGTCAATATATTTGTTGGTCTTTAAATGCCACAGGACTCCTTGTTTGTTTGCTCCTCTCAGGAATGAAGCCCATTTTGCCTTCAGGTAGGGTAAATCAGTAGTCCTTGGCCCCTCTGTTGGGGCAAACAAACAGCAGTCCTAGGCCTCCAGGTAGGGCAAGTCAGTAGTTCTTTGTCTCTCACACAGGGCGACAAACATCGAAGTCTCTGGCCCCTCCGGCAGGGTAGACAACCAAGCAAAGAGTCTCTAGATTTTGGGGGTGCAAGGAGTTGCAGGGATCAGGTGAGTCCCAGGGCATTCCTGGCACCACTGGGACTCCTTCTCCAGGGTAGTGGCTGTGGGAGGCCCTGGCCAGTCTTCCAAGTGCCGCAGCAGAAGGCCACCCTTGTCCGGCCAGAGGGATGGTTGCAGCTCCACGGCACGTAGGCAGCCATCCTTTCCCTTTGGCAGCTGGGCTGAACTGAGCTCCTTAGACCCAGTCTTGTACTTCTTGTGCCTTCCCACCTTCTGGCTTAGGTGCTTTCAGGCTGGGGTCAGCCAGCTGCTCTCTGTCCATCTGTGGAGGCAAGCATGCCTCTTCTCTTCAATAGAGTATTAAATGATAATATTCTGTGAAGATACAGTGTAGTTTGGTCACAGGACCTGTAGCCATGATTCTTTCCACAATTTCTTTATGCTTCTTCCAGTGCAAACAAATGCATCCTATAAAGCAATTGGCATGTTTACTCCCCACCTTTTATGAGAAGGTTAGCTGCCATTACCATGAGCAAGAGAGTTAGTGTTTTCCTCTTTCTCCCTTCTTTTCCATCCAGAAATGACAATAATCTTAAGCATTGGTATGAAGTTAGAAATTCTGAAACTTTTCCACAGTGAGAGTGATGCTTGTTAATTACTAAATGTAGTTCAGGTTAATGATTCTGCAGAAACAGTGGTGTTTCTTACATAGGCATAAGTGATGAATTTTGGTAATCTGTTCAGTTTCCCCTCCAACTAAAGTTCTAACACTAAAAACTGTGGAATTTTCTTTTTTAATATGTGCTTGAACTGTCTATTGCAATATGTAGCTTTTACTTGAAAACTAAATCCTAACACACCCTCAGTCCTAAATTAAAGGAAAAGCCCTAATGGTATGGTAAGTGAAAAGTAGGAAGGAGTATTTGAATGAAAAGTAAGCATATTTCCAATGTTTCATTATTGCTTGTGTACTTTTACTGGAAGTCCAGTACAGGATAAATGACATATAGGAAGATAATTAAGATAGGATCGAAAGAGAACCAGTGTGGAACATCTTCCCCTGCCTTCCAGCCTCAAGAGGAAAGTTTTTGACGGATAAATAATTGGAGAGTTATGGCCATTTCCATTTTTTTCAAAATGTAGGCTGTAGTATGAAGTGTTGGCTGGAGGTGTATTCACATTGTTACATGGATGTAGAAGTTGGAGACTAAAATCTTATATGAATTTGATTTAATGGAGATCGGAGATCAGGAAAGTGAAAGCATTATAATGCTTGATCTTGAGAGTGTGCTTATAACTCTCATTGCCTTCATAGGCCGTGATTTGCATGATTGCAGTAGGGCTGTTTGGTGCTCAGCTCATGGATGAGGTGCTTGGAAGCTAAACAAATGCTAATACATGGATAGTGTTAGGTGTGAAAGTTTAGAATAACTTCTTCATTGTACATACTAACAGTTTTGTATTCAAAAATTGAGTCAGGACCCAAAACCTCTCCTACATGACTAGCTCTCTTTCCTTCTCTTCAGCAGAGTGGACTCTATCTCTGGATCACTTCTGCCTTGGTGTGTTAAACAATTTAAAAAACAACAAGGAGTTGTGTGGCACATTAAGACTAAACAGATTTATAAATAAATAATATATATAAATACATATAAATAAATCTCTTTAGTCTTAAAGTGCCACACAACTCCTTGTTGTTTTTTACTGGACTAGACTAAGACTGCTATCCCTTTTGAAATTAAACAATTTAAGAAATATGCATTATAATTCAATTACGTTTTCCTTGCAGCGGAAGCTAGCGATCAGCTGTAGGCAGCTTTTGTCAGATTAGGAAGACATTATATGAAGTATCAGGTATTTGATTGTAGCAGCTAGTGAATTCCACGGTGTCTTGGGAAAATACCAAATTCTGTGATTGAATCATAGAGCCCACGAGACCCTGATCGAGTTGAATGATTCAGTTCCCACACTGTAAAGACAATTGTTGCAGACTCTGCAGATTCACTGCAGTGGTTTTCCAGGGTTGTTTTCAGGGTTATTTGTGCAATCAAAACAGCTAGAAACATATATTTTTTTTAAATGAAAGTTGAGTTTTAGGAGCAAAGTTCTGTGGCAAGGGAGGTGTTCCCTGCCAGATGCTGTGACTGCGAAGAGACACAGGGCCCTGTCCGTAATCAGGAAGTGAAGTGGTATTGTCCGTGGAACTCACTAATTTACCTTCCAGCTTTGCACTGTAGGCCTCTGAGAGCGCATGTGTTGGTGCAAAGGCATTTCTTATGGCCATTTGTGGCATGGCAAATCACCAAAGTTCACTCAGTCAGTCAATACTTGGTCTAAAAGTCCAATTAATATTAAGCCTCTCAGGATGTTGGTAGGGGAGCAGAAGCCCACCCACTCCTCGTGGTTGCAGCTCACAACATTCAAGCTGGACAAGCTGAATCAGGGTCTGATGACTCCAACCAGGCCCTGAGCTGCTTCTTCTCTTGGTTTCTGTAGGCTCTTGAGCTTTTCTGTAGCTTGCTGGCAGGAGTTCCCTTCTCCAGTGTGCTCACTCCTCTGATAGCTAGCCTGCTGCTTTGCTTCCCAGTCTTTTTATTCTCCCAGCTGCTCTGATGCTGCTAGTCATTAAGGCTGGCTGGCCCCTTGGTTGCTGGACCAGCATGGGGGTCTGTACAGACCGAAACAAAAAAAAAATTGCTGTGTGGAGTGGAGAGGAAACAGAAGCTCAGGGGGTCCCTTACGTTCATTCCCCATATGCTGGAATCTGCGCTTTAGTTTGTTTTACAGTTCCTTGTTGGGAGAACTGTCATAACTAGTGGGAGTAACTGCAAGAACTACCTTGTATCTCATATAGGTAATTCTAGGCATGTGTTTGAACAGACCTTTTTCTGATTTTTTGTGTGTCTTCTCAGCAATGTCTTTTACTGTACAGGTCAATGTATAGTGTTCTCATGGAAATCAAATTACAGACAAACCAATAGTATCTTCTTCTTTTTTTTTTTTTTTTTTTCTGGTGAATTGTTGGATTTCAAAGTATGCATAGGTCATAACTGTTAAGCAAAGCATTCCAACACTTTTAACCCATTCACTGTTGCTAATTGATAAAAATGTCTTAGCAGTTTTGAATATAATACTTGTTAATCTGCTAGGTACGCAAAGACCTTGTCTACACAACAAGTTTCTTTGGTATAACTTGTATCACTCAGGGGTGTAAATAATCTGTACCTCTGAGTGACATTATATTGCTCTAAGCCTTGCTTTAGATGGGAGAAGCTCTCTCGTGGAGGTGGAAGTTAAGAGTGTATTTTTGACTAAGAGAGCAAGAGCAATAGAGCATTTCCACCACAAACACTGCATTGGCTCAGCTGTGCCACTGCATATGCTGCGCTGGAGAGTAGACGTAGCCTTCATTGCATGTAGCTATACAAAGGGAAACTTTTTTTAGCATGTATATTGGCAACCTAAAGGTGTAACGCTTTTTTCCATGTGATACATCTGATGTTTAATATCCCCCAAAAGTGATTCATTGTGGATTTTAGGAAACCAACACTGAATCTGTTTTTCTTAATCTGTTTGGATAGTTTAGTTTAGCTTAATACTGTAGTTTATCAATTTTACTATTCAGTTAAACACTACTTTTTAATCTCACTATTTTTTGCTCTAAATTTGTGTTTTGTTTTAATATAAGATAATGTAAAATTATGGTTACACACTGAAGTGAAACGCATATTGTATTTGTCCAGCATGAACTTTTCATTTACCCCTCAGTTCCCATAAAAGAGCCTTATTGCAAGACTTGGCCAAAAAGAAAAGAAATGTATGCATTTTTCCTTGTATTTTTGATATCATTTATATCGGAACATTCTTTCTTGTTCAAACAGGGTTTTGGTTTTGTCTGTTTTTGGTAAGGAAATGGGACAGTTCATTTAACTCTGTATTTGGCAGGGGAAACTGTAAAGTACTGAGTGACAAGTTCTGCATTTGATCTGTAGAGATTAACTACTTTAATAATGGCCAGCCTCTTAAAGACTATATAATTAATAACTGGTTCAATAAATGAAAATAACAGAATAGTGGAAGGGAAGTGCGGAATTGCACAGTGCATGCTGTGATGCTGAATAATTATAATGGTGCTTAGAACTTTCGGCAGGCAAGGTAAGCTTCCTCTCTAATTTATTTTGACAGTTTATGCTGGCATTATCACCTTTCCTACTTGAAATTTCCTTTTTAATAGTCTTCTCAGTTTCTCTTGCTCCTTTGTTTTCCTAATCCTTGTATTCACTCTACTTTCTATTACTTTGTAACATCCACCTCATCTGTTTCTCTTCTCATTAAATTCTCCTTCTTTTTACCTGTTGGCTAACCAGGCTTACCTTTTTCTTTATTCATTCCTGAAGAAGGCCTTAACTCGTATTCACAACATTGTATCGGACTTCATTTTCAGTTTTTTGCATGCATTCAAGATAACCCTTTGTTCCATTGAGAAGATTAAGAGCAGTATTTGTTTGAAAAAGATGTAATGAAGCGCCTAACGGAGCTATTATTCATTTTAGAAACCAGTTGCTGTGGTTACCATAGTCATATCAAGCCCTTTATTGAAGCTATTTTCTAGATGTACTGCCTATTTTTTAAGATGCTGTTGGGGGAGCTGCAGTTCCATGAATCTACTATCCTGAAAGAATTTTCTAGCTCTGTACACCTAAATTATCCAAGGAATTTATGTTATTGGAACATAAAGCTTATAAATCTGTTTTATCATATCTGTCGTTTAATTGTTCATGCAAGCCATCACTTCATATAGCGATTTACAGTAATCTGAGTGAAATAACAGTTTTGTGTCACAAAATGATTAATGTATACAGAAAAATGTTGAGTTCCTTAAAATTAACTTCTGAAATATTGTGCTTTTGCATTTGCATGTGAGAGAACGATCATCTTATAGTAGTTGTAAGAAAATACTAGAGCACCATGGGTCACATACTGATGACAGTTCTCAGGAATAAAAAGTTGGCAAATTACTGACAATCCAATATTTTTATTGTGGATACCATGCTCAATGTAACACTTATTAACTATGAAGATTTTGTACATTAATGCAATTACAAGGTATTATCTTAAACAAAATACCTTTAATGTTTTCTTTTTGAAAATATAACTGGAAGAAGAAATGTATGACTTCTGCTGTGTTTAGTAAAGGAAAATACCCCAATTACACCACCATTAAATGACTTTTTGTCAGTCTGAGGTAATTGCATATCACATTCTTTAAACATACAATCCAGCTTTGTTTCTGTAAAATAAATTTTGGCATTTAAACAGGAACAGGAGTTAGGTGGTGCTAGCAAAGTGGTATTGTAGAATTTAAATCAAAGTTTCTTAAAAAGGGCCAATCTACACTGGGAATTTAAATTAGCATTGTTATGTGACTCAAATGTGAAAATTCCATGTCCCTGAGAGACTGAGGTATAAGTATAACAAACAAGGAGTCCTGTGGCACTTTTTATAGACTAACACTTTTTTATTTAAAGTATAGCACTTGCTAACATTCACTCAGCTGTCCTTTTATTACGGAAGAGTGTACATGCCGGAGTCTCTTTAGTGCCTGTGAGAGCAATGCATTGTGAGCCCTGACCCCACTGTTCCACCTATGATATAATAACACTATGAATTGTGGGGTGAAGGAGAGGCCTGCAGATGGGGGCTTTCTTAGGGTCTCCAGGGTCCTGGGCAAAAGTCAAATATTGGAGGGGGCATCCTTGACCTTTGCTGCTTCACCGAGGCTGCTGGGTCCCCTGGCTTCCCTGCTGGCATTGCTGGGACCACTGGCTGGGGCCCCTGCTAGCCTCCCAGCTCTGCTGCAGGCCCCCTGGCTCCTGTACTGGCCATGCCAGGACCCCCTAGGCATGCCACCAGGGTTGCTGACAGCCCACTAGCCTTGCCACAGGCAGCCCTGGCTTCTCTGCAGGCCTTGCTGTGCCCCCCCCCCCAACAAGCTGGCCTCAGTGCTGGCCCACCAGCCCTTCCTTGCTGGGGCCCCTCCCATCCCCTCTGCTTGATCCCTGCGCTTTCTGCTCTGCCACTTGAGACTGTCCTGCTGCTTGCCCTGGCTGCTGGGATATTTAAGCATGGCGTGGGGGGCATCCTTTTCATCTGTGAAGGCCACCTGTAACTGCAGAGCACCTTGGGAGCATTTTGAAATGTCCCATGCGGCAGTGCATTTCCTTGCTGCCCTTCAGTGTTGCTTATAGCAACTTGTGGCATTTTTGAACTGTTCCTGCACATGTGTGGTGCCTAAGTGAATAAACAGTAATTACATGTATGAGTTCTATTTTTAATATGAAACAACAAACAGGTGGTAAAATGAAAGTGAGAATGCAGAAGGGAAGAGTGTGGGGCATTGGTGGGTGTCACAAATGTGTGTGTGTCCAAATGTCATTTCCATAGCTGTGTGAGGGGTGTGGATGTTACATTGTACTGTGGGAGTCCATGGACTCGTATGACTGTTCACTGGGAGTATCCAAAGAGTAGTGGATAAAGGTCTGCTGTTGAAGCAGCGGGGGGTGCTGAGCCAGCAATATCTCTGTTTGGAGTACCAGCAGAGTCTAAAAGTGCAATTGAGAAGTAGACTGAAATCAGGAGACATTGCTTATAGTTCTGATACTTTCTCTGGATTTTTTTGCACTTCTTTCTGTATTCCCTCTGTTTTTCTATCATTTGCTTCTCCCCAGGCCACCCCCCCCCCCACACCTCTTCTGGAAGTGTCTGAGAACTCAGGATTTCTTGAAACACTTCTTCCTTACTTTGCTGAGAAACTTCCGTATCTGCTAAAGTCCGTCAGCAGGCATGGGGCCTCTTTTTCTGAAGGTCACTTCTGTGAAACAGCAACTTATGATGAACAGAGGAATTATTGTTTAGTGCCCTGATAATACACTTGTAACACTGGGGAAAACAACCTTATTCTTGCCATCACCCTGAGCATAGTGCAGGGGCTTGCTGATCCTGGAAAAAGTGAGTTATTCATGGGGGGGGGGCAGAGCATTTTCCTGGGCACAGTCCCAGGAGGGGATGGTTTACTTGAGGCAGCAACGAATGGGTATTGCTGCAAGAAATCTTAATTCCTACCACTTCCCTTCTCCGCCACGAAGCGGGCATAGAGCCTGATATCTTACTCCCAAGGGTCTGCAAGGATGCTGGAAAGCATATCATTTGTGTGGGCATTTCTAGCCTGGGCTCTATGGTGGTGGACTTTGTGCTGCTTTAGTTCCTGGGACTGTGATTTCCACTTGGTATGGGAGAGTGTCATTCTGTAGGGGAAGAAATACAGTTGCTTTCCCGAGAAAGTTGAGGCTCAGAATCAGGGAATATCTGGGAGAGTTTCCTTGCACTCTTAGTGGCGGGTGACCAGCATATTGCTGTGTGTATCAGTATGCTGCTTATGAGTGCACCTTAAATGTGATGGGGCTTTGATAGCACATGGAAGCATAGACAATCACATTTCCACCCACTCCAGCTCCTCCTTTTTGATACCCAGGGGTCCCTGGTGACTCCCACAATGAGCCAGCATCAGCTTCTCCCTCACTTAACAGAACTTTCGTCTTCTGTATTGGGTGCATCGGAGCTGAAGGGCTGCGATTGGCTGCATGTTTTCAGGGTGACACACAGCTCCTGACTCCCACTGATCTTTGCCGAGCTGCTTCCCGGCTCAGGAGCATCCTCCAGCTCCACTTCCTTGTTGGTGTTTATATCTGACTCAGTGGCTCTGGGGCCATGGTGGTGTCCACAGTCATCTTGGGGGTGGATGTAGGTCCCTGAAGAGGATGACCTCCAGTTCTTTGTAATAATGGCAGGTAGTTGGTAGACTCTCGCTAAATGCTAATCAGCTCCAGGAGATTTGCTGTGCTCCAGGTGGGAGAGTGTTCAAAGCAAGGAGCAGCCATTGACATTTGGGAACAGGGCATGCTAACTCTCCATGCCAAACGAACCAGAAGTAGAACCAAGGCAATTAAAAAATTCCTGGAAGTAAATATTCCCTTTCCTCTTGGCTGTTGACCACAGATTACAATTGGAAGAACAAAATGGTCCATCTTGGCATTATGGGATGTTTCTGGAGGCCATTTTATGCAGGAAAAAACAGCTTCGGTGTCCACACTGATTGTTCTGTGATAAAACAGTTGTGCAAAGGTGGAATTATGGAGTTGCCAATAAAAAAGGCATTGTAGTGTATATGCAGGGCTTATTTTGCCACAAGAAGTTGACTTTTTGCGATGCAACTTTCTAGTGTAGACAGGGCTGGAGTTATGCTGACGTAATTGCTGGTGTAGTTGTCGCTCTCAGGGTGGTGAATTCCTTCCATCAGCATAGATAACGTCTACACTGAAGGATGGCTGCTGTGATTTAAGTACAGAGAAAGATACTTACAAGAACAGTAAAGCAGCTGAAAAGAGGAATAGTGACTTCTCTGGGTTCTTAATGTTGCTTTAGGAAGACATTGTTTGTGAGTCTGAACAGAGATCTGGAAGACAGGAATTCTTGATCTGATCCTGCCGTAAAATGGTGTTTTGGACAAATCACGTCCATGTTAAAATTACTTTGAAGATGAGAAGCCATGTGAGTTTTATGATGCTACAAATAAATTTGAAGCTTTGAAGTTTATACTGAAGCTATAATCTTAGTTTTTCCTTTAGACTTGAGCTTAAGATAAACAGTAAAACTTTTTGTGCAAACATTTTATACTTGGAAGTGAGTCTGAATGACTGAGGCAGCTTTATTTTTTGTGACAGATACTGTTAGCAACCTAATGCTTAGTAAGTGGAAACAATTGCTTAGTTATGAGATGGTATTTGAATAACTTGTCTATTGAAAATTAGTTTAATCAGTAAATATTAAATATAGATCAAATTGCAACTCAGCTTTTTAAATATAAAATTTGCCAAATAAGAGCATGAATACACTTCTTTGGTACTCAATAGGTAAAGATCAGAAATGATTACTACCTTTTGCATATAGTCAAATAGTTCCAAATTATAGAATTTCACTCCATATTTGCGTGTTTTGCAATCCACTAAAGTGTCAAAATTTTGGAAAAGTATATCTATGCTACTGTAGTTACTTGAGTGTTCCAATAGTTTAAACAGTCAGAATGATTCACCAAAATTGATTTGAGTGTGAGTGTGAGTGTGTGTGTGGTTATGAACAATTTATATTCTTTGCAACAGGAATACAGTGGTATTAAAATCATTCTTTGCCTATATGTTCCTATGGAATGTTTTCTGTGTAAATCTATATTTTTAAATTCTAGAATAGCCTTCTTTGGGGGGCGGGGGGGGGGGTTTTTTTAGGACTGGGGCTGGAGAAGGACGTGTCCAGAGCACTACACGTTGCGGGGGCGGGGGGCAATGACTTTAAGATGTTCTTCATTATAGAAAATCATCTGGCCCTGATAGTCCCATGCTTCAGGAACCCATCTCTAAAGCATGGACTGAAGAAGGTCCTATGCTGACTTCCTCTGCCTTATTAATGGGCATTGAAAGAGACAGGGATGTCAGGGAAGAAATATTTCACCCATTATACAATCTGTGCGAAGGAAAGAGGTCGTGGAACCCTTCAAAAGAAGAGAAGATAAATTCACATTAACAATTCTTCATTTGAGATGCCAATAAAACATTTGTCCATGTTTGCTGTCATGTGGTAGTTATAGAAGTCTGTGAGTAATAAATTGCCAGTCAACAGAAAGTTTCAAAATTTCCTCCTTACATTTTTAAATCTATTTTTTCCATACAATTTGGTTGGTCATTGTTTCAGTTTTTAATAATCCTGAAACGAAGATTAGTGCAGTTTGTAAATAGGAACAGTGTACTTTTTATTAGATTCCGCTTTGTATTTATTGATGAGGTAAGGCAATCCATTTCACAATATCAGTGGTGCATGTTTAATTAGTGAAGATAAATTGCGTGGACAGTTTACTCGATGAATGTGAAAAATGAAGAAACTGAGCTTGTTTGATTTAGTTATGTTTGGGTGGAAGTTTCTTCAAAGCGATGGTATCTGATGTGTAAAGTTTTACTCTGACTTGACATTTGTTTTTCTTCTCTCCCTAATGTTGAGCTCTGATGAGGAGACTTCAGAAGTTCTTCTCAAATGTATTTGGAAGCAATCTTTAATAGTCTGATGCTTTATTCTTCATTTTAAACACTCAGCAATGAAGTTACTACTTCTCTCTGTTCTTTCTGATATATTGTTTCTTTTCTTTATGTTGCTAATTCTTCCTGGCTTAGACAATCCTATGAGACATTTCAGACAGCTGAAATTTTTTGTTGACGTAGGGTTATTCTAGATGATCTTAGGTTGATTTTAATAGAAAAGCTCAACATTCTTATGCAGTTTTTTTTTTTTTTTTTTTTTTAAAAACAACCATTGCTATATGGTGAAGTGATAAAAACTTGCGAAATTTATAGTAAAATAAAGGTATTTTAATGCATAAGGAGCAGAGGGGAAGTGGTTTGAGTTGTCTAATCTTAATTCTAAATTTCTAGACTTCTGCTTATTTGTTAAAACATTGGTGTTAAACTATAGTATTTAAAACATGTATAAAATAACATTTATAATAGTTAGGCCTTTTTATACTGAGCAATCAGATTGTTTCAATCCCTTTTTGTAACATTGTGTACCATTGGTTGACTTGGTGTTTAACACATTTCTGAGGTGCCTTAGTTGTCTTCACTGATGAGTATAATAGCTTTATGAAAAGTGTTGTCTAAAAATGAGCTGAACAAAAAAGAAATTGATTCAAAGTCTACCTAGTATGAGAGTCTTTGGTCAGCCAAACTAACATCTCTTATGGAATAACATATGTCAAAGTTGTTTCTCCACTCTGGCACTCTGAGTATAGAAGTCCTAAAGCCTTGTCTTAAAAAACGCCAAGGCTACCAGTTTCCTGGCCTTGGAGTGCTATTGCTGTCACCACTCAAATGCAAAAAACACCTTGAAAACCCAGGAAGGCACACTTGGGAATTCCTTTGTGAGGTACCCTCAGTCACTTTTCTTTTTCCCTCAGGCGAGCAATTGAACCCCAGCTGAATTTTCCTTAGTAGTTGGCTGTGCAATCTGAGGCATATGCACACAAAACCTCTTTCTTTTTAGAACACAGAACCAGTGCTTATTTTTTGAAAGGGTAAAATCTCTTAATTAAAAAGAATAGATAAGAAACACAGTTGCTTCTCTGGGATTTACCTTAAGTAGTTACAGGGTAATGGGAAGGGGTACATGTGTTCAGGAGAGAGAGGTCTGAAAACAAACTAAAACAAAGATATACCCTGACCGCGTATAGCTAAACGTTCCCTGTTCTACTCATCCAGTTACAAACTTGAGTGTATCCTTGGTAATGATGTCACTGGATCCTTCAAACCTGTCTCTCTGACCTCCTCCTGATCCTTTCAGGAGCTCTGCTGCCACCAAACAGGAAACAGTCAGGGGTGCTCCTCCAATTATAAAACCTGTTCTCTGTTTTTGCTGGATCTCCTGGGACTCACTGACC
Organism: Podocnemis expansa; assembly: GCA_007922195.1. Lineage (NCBI taxonomy): Eukaryota > Metazoa > Chordata > Testudines > Podocnemididae > Podocnemis > Podocnemis expansa. Next base: position 1,272,018 of record ML682009.1, read on the forward strand.
AGGATGTACACCCCTTCCTTCCCAAAGTTACTACAACATATTGTAGTAACAATCCACTTATCTACCTGATATTAAAGGCTATCTAAAACAAACAAAAATGAACTAAGTTGAATATAAAAGTTCTGTCATTACATCAAACAGTATAAATACTATGTTCATAAGCCAAATATAAGCTAAACAGATGTATTTTAATAACTAATATTCTTTATTTTTATCCCAATTTACAGAGTTTTCACTGGATCTTACATATTCTTGAAAAATAGAGATAAAAGCACTCTGCACACGTTTGGCAGATTCACACAACTTTTGGTGCTAGGTGCTTTTTCAGTTAATCATTTTGATAACCATATTAGTATGGGAGCTCTGAAAGTAACCTTATTGCATTGTCTTTTGAAAAGAGTTGACAAGATCTTTATGTGGTGTGATGAAAGGACAGTGATTATTGAACAAGAAATATTCGTCTTTCTTGATGCTGAATGTGTTTAGAGTGAGAAGTGAGCGTGAATGGAGAAAAATGATCTCAGTTCTCCCCTACATTTTAGCTCTGCTTGTTGCAGGTTTGGGATGAGGGTTAGGGATTCACTGCTTAGAGCTGGCTGTAGTTGTAACTCTGATCTACCATGCCTCAAGCCACTTCCTGCCTATCCTCACCAAATCTACTCCTTTCCAACTCATGATCCCTGTGCTAGGATGGAGGTAGGGCAGCATAAATGGGGCAGTTGCTGTCTCTCCCAGCCCTTCTCAGTAGGGGAAAATCTTTTATTGGCCCCTTCCAGCTGGAAGCTATCCACTGTGCATAACCCAAACGGTGCAGAGGGAGCTGATTGTATTGCAAAGCTTAGGCCAGTGTCTGTGATAGTTCTGGAGTCCTGTGGAACTGGTGGTACAATATGCTTATTCTAGCATAGTGCAATCGTGAATGTCTGTAGCTGATATTGTGTGGTATATGCAGAGCTAACAGATGCAAGATGAAGTTGACCTTTTTATTACATACACTCAACAATATGTTGTTGCAACATGTCCTGTTGCTTCCATCTTTTCATTTTGATAAAATTTATGGATTTACATTTTTCTTGAATTTTGGGATAAGAAAGCCAGAAATATCACCCTACAACTGCTTGCTATTTTAACTGTCAAGAAAAACAAAAGGATCAGTGTGATCTCACATAGCTGTAACCTTTTCTTAATTAAATCCTGTATACTATTGGCTGTGAAATCAATGATATTGAGAAAGCAGTGTGTAATTAGACTCTTTTGAAGTGTTCCTTTAAAATTGACTGTGAATCAGATGCTCTTTTTCAGAGAAGGGAATAGTTGTAAATGGAAAACACTTCATTAAATTTTGTTTACTTGCAGAAGACTTGAAAGTGTGTAGTCAAAGGTGAATGAATAGTTTGTTCTCTATCCACTTAAACGTGTTGTGCTTTCTGTTCTTAGTTTTAATCTTTATCGTTTTGCTATTTGAAATGGGAAAACATTCTTCTGACTCTTCATTTTGCATTTGTGTAGCTCAGTCAACTTTTTTTGAATCTCAGATTTGTCACATACATAGTGCAGAATAAAGAGTAGTGTCTTTGCACTGTTGGGAAGAAATTGTGTCTTAGAAATAAATTAGTCATTTGAGAAATACCTGTTATGCTTGGTTAGATTACTTTCATCCACTATTTAAATACTTTCTGAAGTACATTTGTAACCCACATGCTTTATACTGCAGCATTTCCCTTTGTTTGTCCCAAATAAAAGGGGGAGAAGCAATGGGTAGGAAAAAATTATTTTAGTTAGAATAGTCTGTCTGCATGCTTGCAGAGACCAGGACAGGACAGCTCCAGCCAGAATAACACATCCAGAGATAGGGTGTGGAAATTACTAGTTATCTAAGTAGCTGCTTCTGTTGTAGTATAGGAAGATTTCATTAACCTGTCAGAGAACTGAGCAAGTCAGTGCAAGGAGAAGGAAGACTATACATTTAGGAATTAAAACCTGCCCTATAAACTTAGTGGTTGATACATCCTTTGGTCTTGAGTGGATCAGTTTTAAGGATTGGATCCATGTAGGTAGCAATTAACCAGCAATTGAGAGGACCTGTGACCTAATCCAGGGCTGGAATGAGGCTAGCTGTGGAGATTCCTAGATTTTTTTAAATTTTATTATGTATATGGATTTTTCTTGACAAGCATCTGTGGTGTTTGACAGGACCGAAATGCTGCCATTCTTCTCAGGCTCTGATGAGTTGAAGTGACATAGTTATCTTCAAGAGAGGATTTGGTGGAACACATGGATGTGTGTTCTGAAGTATAGATCTTTGGTTAGATTCTTATATTTGTGGCAGAAGTGAAGTGGGGAAGTCTGTGTGAGGAACACAGTATATCTACTGTCCAATAGTTTTTGTTTGCAAATTATTCAGTTACCTTTTACAGTATTTTATATCTGTCTTTTCATTAACACTTTGTTTTCACTAATAGTGTATGTACTCTGTTGGAACATGACTGGGACTATTAACACCTATTCAATGGAGTTTTCCTTAAAATGGCCATGAAAAATAACTTTATATAGTGGTTTCTGAAAAAAACAAAGCTAGTGAGTTCTTCAGCTGAGTTGTACATAATATTGCCTTAGCATCCTACACCTCCCCCCACCCCCGCAAAAAATGTGAGAAAACCACAAAACAAAAACAAAACCTTTTGAGACTGGTGACCTCAGTGGCTACATTCTAGCCTTTGAGGGCTCTCTAAATGTTCAGGCTCTCCACTGTTCCTTAGAGAAGTAACATTAACAATATAAATTGATTACATGTGATGTTTTCATATTGCACTTCCAGAGACTATTCACAGTTCCTTCCACTCTCCATAGTCATCAGGGATTGACTTATTAGGTCCTGTGCAGTCCAGTGCTATGTTCCACTTCATTGGTACGGAACATCCTCTCTGTGACTCCTTTATAGGAATAATCACCAGGACCAGAAAATTGGAAGGAGTCATTTAGTTAAAACCTGTAGACAGTGCAAGATTGCTAATAGGGGTTGTCTACAGTAAGGGTTGTCTTAACTTAGTTACATTGCTTAGGTGAATATCGACTAGTGACATAGTTAAGCGGATACATGTTTCCATATAGTCAGTGCTAAGTTGATGAAAGAATTCTTTGGTCAATTTACCTATCACCTTTCAAGAAAGTAGATTATCTATGCCTGTATCAGAACCCCTCCCATTTTTGTAGGTAGGGTATGCAACCTTGAAGTGCTGTGGCTGCAGCTGTTCTGTAACATTTCAAGTGTGGACAAGCCCTAGCTCTACCAATCTTGGAATATGAAGAGCTTCACTTGTGTGACAGACAGCATTGTGTACTGCACTAAGATGCATTCCTACCAGGTTTAAGTGAAAACTTTCTCTGTGGTCTTTGACAAGTGATTTAAATGAAGAATATTGGGTGAAGTCTTGGCTTCAGTGAGGTTGGTGACAAAACTACTATTTACTTCATGTTGTAAGATCTCATCCATTGAATATGCATATGTTCGGTTTATATAAAATGTACTATATGCATGCAAAAGTTGAGATTTTGTGCACAATAGGTATGCTTTAGTGCAGAATCCTGATTTGTGCAGAGGCAGGGGAGCAAAGGAGGGCACAGTAATAGTTAATGTGGGACAGAGTAGAAGAATGGCTCGTAAGGTTATAGAAAGGAGAAGGAGGAGCAGAAGCTACTTTTCAAACGAGACAGGAAGATAAAAAGAACAGACAAGTATAAGATAGGAAAATCATGGAAGCGAGAGGAGTCAATCATGTGGGGAAAAAGCAGGATGGCCAAGCAGAAGATGGTAAAAGCAGCACTGATGTTTTAGATCAGTTAAATTATTTTCTAGCAGAGGTCTTAGCTTGGTTGTGGATGGAAAGAAGGGATGACTACTTCTGTACGCTTGTTACATCAATGCTGTTATATCAGTACTGGATTCTCTGATGAGGGAAAGACCAAACAAGTTGCGTAACACTTGGCAATTCACATAGTTCTCTGGGAGATGGAAGTTTAACTACCTCTAGAACCTTCATTTAGCTGAAGACTTTCTCCTTAAAAATGTAAATTATGTACAGATTCACAACACGATATCGAGCCCTTGTGGTTGGAAGCTCGGTAAACCAAAGAGATTCATTCATATAAAATAAGTCAACCCTGTTGTGGGGATGCTTTGGTTCACTATTCAACTGATTTTACATGCTTATACAGTCTTGTGAGAGAGACAGTATATGCTCTTCCCCCCCTACATTTTCTTCCATTATTATGCAAGTGCAGTAGAGACGTAAGAGGTCAGTTTGCAGCAACCATTAGAAACTCAGGGCACAGAGAGTCTAGCTTCCTCCTCCTGGTTCCACCTGTTCCCCTGGCAGTATCAAAAATGGGGGTGGGGGCGAAGCAAACCATGCAAAAAGAAAAAAAAAGTTACTATATATACTCAGGTATAAGCTGACCCAGGCACAAGCTGACCCCACAATTCTGAGCCCCCAAAAGAAGCTAAAATTGGTGACCCAGATATAAGCCGAGCCTCCATTTTGGCCTTGGCCCCTAACCCCCCACCCACTGCTGCTGGCTTCTTCTGGAGTTTCTGACAGCTTCCCTACCCCAAAACCTCTGCTGCTGCTTTTCCCTTGCCCTCTGCTGTCCATTCCTCACTCCTGCCCTCCCCCTCTGCCCTTTCCTCACTTCCCTCACCCCTGCTGCCCCCTGCTCTGCCCTTTCCTCACTGCTACCCCCCTGCTCACTTCTCAGTTTCCTGCTGCCCCCTGCTCTGCCCCTTTCTCTCTGCTGCTCTCTGCTCCTCCTACTGCCCCCTCCTCACTGCCACCCCCTACTCCACCCTTCCCTCACTGCTACCTGCTGCTGCCCCCTGCTCTGCCTCTTTCCTCACTGCTGCCCCCCTGGCTCTTTGCTGCTGCCCCCTACTCCCTTCTCAGTGCCCTGCTGTTGCTCCCCTGTTTCCCCAACACTCTCTCCACCCCTTTCCCCGTCACCCTCCAACCTCTGCTGCCCCTCTTCCCAGCCTGCCAGCCCCCCTCCCAACTCCCCGTCCCTGTCGCTGCTTCCCTGGGCTCCCCAAAAACTCTGGGTCGCCCTGCCACCCCTTCTCTGGCCTCCCTGAACCCTCCCCCAAATCCTCCCAGCCGTCCCATCACTTTCCTCGACTCCCCGATGCCCTCCCCAACCTCCGGTCCCTGCCACTGCTTCCCTGGCCTCCCTGAATCAATGTCCAGGCCAAACCCCCCCCGGGGCCCCCTTACTTGGCTGCTCCAGACGCCGGGGTCCCTTCCTTAATCCAGCGCCGGCTGACAGCCCAAGATGGCTGCCTAGCAACACTGGGGCTCCCGCATGGTCAGGGAAACTGCTGGCTGGGGCTGTCTACCGTATTCTCTCGAGTATAGGCTGAGAGAGCCTGTTTTGAAGCCAATTTTCAGGCACAGAATTTTCCATTTATACACGATGATATATGGTAATTTAAAAAAGTAGACAATGAGTAGATTTTATCTTTGTCTATATTTGTCTATTTATATTATATATAGCACTTTAATAGGGTGGGAGAAGGGATTGGGACTGGGAGGGTGGCTGCTCCTCCTCTAAACCCTGTCCATCTTCCACTGCATGTGGCCTGCTATAGAGCAGATGTGACCCTTTGGCCAAAATGTTTGCTTACCCCCTCATTTAGTAGATTGTAGCAAAAAAACATACAATGAGTTTTTAATGTTAGCAGAAAATAATCTATAAACTGATGGCATGCAACCTGTATCTTTGAATCAGCATTAAGAGATTAGAACAGGTAAACAAAAATGTTCCATGATGGCTAGTGGAACAGCAGGGAATACAGTTGGAGATCACTTTCTTTTTGAAGCCTGAAAGCCTTCATTCTTTGTCAAACTAACTCTGCAATTCACAGCTAGATTCCAGAAAACTATTTTTATAGATTTTTAAACTAAGGGAGTATTTTGTCTCTTCATTCTTTGTACATAGACTAGGCAAAAAAAAAAAATGAATTTCTGAATCAGTTCTTTGTCACAAACTTAATTTATATTCACTTGTGTGTGGGTGGCTGCCCTTGTTGAGCTTGACACCTTCATAAACGTGCATGTGAGTGCTACTCAGTTTTGACTTTCAGTGCTTAACTGCTCTAGAGTGAGTTTGTCTGTCTAGTCTTGGATGTAATTGAAAGCTCCTGCAGCTGGAAATTGATGTATCTAATTTATTACTCCATTGGTCCTTCATTGTGAATCTTACAGTATTTCTCAATAGTTGCTGCTCTTGGCATTCACTCAAAGCTTACAATTTTGGAGCTGCATCTGACCCATCTTTTCTTTTTGAATTGCTTATAAATAAAGTTAAGGGCCCCTGCTGCTGTTAGGAAATTTCACTAGGCTGTCTCTAACCTCGTATGTATTAAAACTAAAATGGATACCTTAGGGCCAGCCCTAGACCAAATGGTGTCTTAGGTGAAGCATGTCTTTGGTACCCATCCCTCGTCCATTTGTTGAACTGTTGAATACTTTATTACATTTTAGCACATGTCATGTCTTTGCACAATTCGTATTCATGATTAATGCGTGTAATTTGAAATGATGAATTTGCATGCTTGGATCTGTAAATCTTTCTTTATTCATGCCATATAAAAATGGTGTCTTTTAAGCTTATGGAAACTTTCATTTTAAGAATAGCTGAAATGTTCAAACATGAAGAAACTGAACTGTGTACCAGCATTGGGTAGACAAGCATTACCTGGTGTTACAGTAGGTTGACAGCTTTTTAGAACCCTAGTTCTTTAGCCATCACAAACTGAAACAGTGTTGGAGAGATCCAGACTGGCCAGTGGTATGTCGAAGCATTAAAATACTAAGTGTTGTCAGTGTCTTATTGACCATCATCAATCAAAAATAGATTTTTAATGAGAATGAGCTTCAAAAAGCTGCACTAAAGATTGTGACCAACAGCATGAGCAGAATCTTCAAAGCTATCCACGTATTAGGAAGAGTGTCCTTCAGCTGTGCATCATGCCTAAATTGGAGAACTTGGAGTGGAGAGTGCTTCTTCTGGTGTGGCAAAATATGATGGATGGTATCCAGTACGGCAAAGAGGTCTTTATTATTGACATCTGAACAGTCTCTGTTATGTCAGCATCGAGTGAAGGTCTGTACGAATGTTTGGGGTTGTTTTGCCTGTTTTGTGGCTGTTTACAAAACATACCCCTTCTGCCCCCACCCCTTTCATGGTGCTTCATATGTCTGAACCTTTCTTTGGACACTTGAGCAGGTTCCAAGAGTGAGCAAAAAAACTCGCTCCTGAACTTCAGAGCTTCCCATCATCTCATCTCTGGCATTGTAACTAAACTAGCTCTTGATCTGTTGAATGTGTATTTCCTTGAAGACGTGGCAGAAAACTTAGCAGTTGAACCTTTCTTTGGCAGCAATGATGGCATCTTCAAATCCATTGTCTCTTCAGGCCACAATGAAATCAATGCAGTTTCTCATCAGAATAGTAGTAGTCATGAAGTCCATTGACTGTAATACCTTAAAACATTTACATGGAACAAGATATCATGCCATATCACAACTGAGTGCTCTCTTTTGTTGGGCTTTGCCTCTAATGTTGGATTTTGGTTTGGCTTTAGTCAATTGCACCAGTTCCACTGTGACATTGTAAACTTCTGGCAATCAGTACCTCACTGGCCTTACACTGTGTGTGTGGGTTTCCCAGCAAGTGTGACTTACCAGCTTCACTTTCAGATTTGTGACATAATCTATGAGAATTTTCTATCAGATGATGTATGCTGAAGACTGGAGGGATCTCCTTTGTAGTACTCTGAAGAGATGCACTGAATCTAAAGATGCTGCTGCATCTGATACAACGAAGTTGTGGGAATGGAGGCCACAAGGCATAAAGAAAGCTCTTTGATTTGGTGCTAGGATTTGTGCTTAAACATCACTGTTCCTTCTCTTTGTATGCATGCTGTTGTCAGAGCCTTGGCCACAGCAGTCCTGAAACTTCATTTTTTTTTTTATATTCAGAATGTTCATAAAGAATTCTTTTAGGCCTTTTGCAGTAGTTATCCATATGCTAGAAACAGTGTTCCTTTACTTGGTTACACCTCTTCTTGTCATTACTGTCTTACTGAAAATAACCACTTCTTACTGTGACTGTTCGGAGTTCAGCTCACTTGTCATGGGGCAGGCTCTCCCCAGTGCCTCCTGGTGGGAAAGTGCCAGGGGAGCATGCAGGGAGAGGACCCCTGTGACCTCTCTAGCCAACAATATTCTCTCAAACATGCTGTCTTTTAGTTAGGGTGGTGTGGACTAGTGGCCTCAGTCTCTATAGAGTTCAAACACAGCCCTCCATTCAGGACAGTACAACCTAGTAGCCGCAGGGTTTCTATTCAGAGTCCTAACTTAGCCCTCAGCTCAGGGCAGCATGGCCTAGTAGTTCCAGAGTCTCTACAGAGTCCAAACACAGCCCTCATCTCAGGGCAGAACCTCCTACTAGCCAGAGTTTCTATATGAAAACATCTCTGGTGGGGCACAATACCCGGGGGGGGGGGGGGGGGGCCCAGGCCCTCACTCCAATGAGCCCCAGGCCAGGGCCCGATTGGTGCTGTGGTTTTGGCACCAAGTCAGCTGGGATCCAAATTGAAACACGCTGACTTATCTTACAGGCCACCCATGGCTCACCTCTTTGTTCCCCCTGGGTGACTTCCTACAGGGGATAGCCACCGGTGGTACCTTGTAAGATCTCAGGGTAGCTGGCAGCAGTGGATGCCAGGACGATAGCCTCAGGATACTTGTTGTGGGGCAGACCTTCCTCTGGGCTTCCTCTACAATCAGTCTCTCCCAAGGGTTATGGCTGGCACAGCTTCAGGTCAGGAGCTTCCAGCATGCGTCCTCTGTTTTTCTGGTCAGCCCAGACTGAGCTGAGCTGTGGCCTTTTATGCCTGGACAGCAGCCTGAGCATGCCCAGCAGTGCCGAAGGGGTGGGGTTTGCTCCTTTTCTAGCCAATAAGGGGCTGATTTAGTGAGGGGTGTATCCACCCTGTCACACCACTATTATAGCATGGTACTTTGCTTTGCTGAGACACATCAATATGTTATGAAGCACCTTTCTTACCATAAGGTCAATAAATTTGTTTTGAACTGTTTTGTTGCAGTAATTTCCATGGCTTCTTTATCAACTACTCAGTATAGGTGCTCATACATGGCACTGCCATATTTCTCAAGGAGCTTTACCAAATGCAGGAAATTACCATTATGTTCAGTGAACAACTTACTTGATGAGCCCCAGAAAGTCGAATTATTTTTTCCTAGGAAGATAGTAATTGAGATCAGATGCTTTAGCGTGTTCTCCAGTGCTAGATTTCTGCCTTAAGGTGGTGGTTCTCAATATCTGTACACTTATTCATGCTTACTGACTGGTCTTTATAGTGTGGTATTCTCTCCCTTCCTCTAAATAAATAAATATAATTACCCATCACCTTGCCCACCCTTTCAACTATTAACCTATTTCTATTCTTCTCTTTAGATAATGGTAAAGTTCCTATCTATCAGTTCTGTGACTGTCCAGTCAGACTTCTGTCCTATATGCCTCCTCTGATGCAGTTTTTGACACTGTCCTTGCTCAAATGTGTTGGTATTCTGGTCTCGCTACTACTTTTGACACTGACCACACACTTGGGTCTTGTTCTCCCATGGCTTTTTGCTGCTGTCTTCACATTTTCTTGTCTTTCTATTAGCTTCTTCAGCATTGAACTGTGGCTTTTCTCTCACTCTATGTAGGTGTGTCTTGGCACTTTGCCTTGGATCCTTTCCTCTGTAGATTATCTTTCAGGATGATCTCTCACATCAAGTACTGTCTTTATCCCAAGGACTCTTTACAGCTTATATTTAACATGACTAAAACTAAGCTGCTTCATTTCCTCCTGAATTAGTCCCATTTTTCTACAACTGGAATAAGTTGCCTAGGCAGGTGGTGGAATCTGTCACTGGAAGCTTTTAATAGCAGGTTAGAGAAGCACTTTGTCAGGGATGGTTTAAGAGCGTACTTGGCCCTTCCATGATTGCATGGGACTGGACTCGATGGCCTCTCATGTTTCCTTCCAGTTTCTATGATTCTGTACCTCAGTGATATACGTTTTACTGTGACCCCTGACATCAGGGTCAACTTTGATTTCTCCCTGTCCCTTAATTAATGTATTGAGATTTTGCTGCTGCTTCGATATAACTTCTAAAATTAGAGCTCAGAGCTATACTCTTAAATTCACATTAGACCAGAGGTCAGCAACCCTAAAGATAAGAGCCTTTTTTAAAAGTATTTTTTCAATAACCAAGTATTGTGAGAGCTGCAAAAAATGTAGCCTCCTGGTTAAGAAACTGAATAACAGAACAGATTCATATTGATTTTTAAAAACAAAAAATCCCCCATGTTTGTTGTTGTCAAACAAGTTATGTGTAAACATTTTAAGAATGCATGATGTATTTTAATGACTCAGTCCTCTATTGCAGTATGCTTCCTTTTTGCCCACTTTCTCATGTGCGTCTCTCCCAGGATGTCAGCAGTCACATGGATACGCCTGTAAATATGTTGAATGCAAATGGAATAATTACATCTGAGTTCTAAAAAGTATATTTTGCGTGATTGAACTCACATTTTTTTTTGGAATCCATAACATCTTTGGTACAATTACTTTGAAAATCAGTAGGATTTTCTGGCCAATTTACCAGTTCAGTGTGATATCTGTTAGTCTCTTTATTGAGGTGTTCAATGCAAGGCCATACAACATTGTCTTCGTTTTCAAGCAGGACTGTAAACTCTTATTGTTTAATTCAGTTTCAAAGTTTGTTTTGATATAGTTCATGCTTGAGAACACTTGTTCACATGGGTACATTGATCCAAAAATGGAAAGAATGCCAAATGCATTTATGTCTTCAGGTTCCTGTAGCTGTCTGGTGAGGAATTCCACACGTGAAACACAAGCTGATCCTTTTTGCATAGGTTGTGTGTGTGGTGGTGTGGTTTGTTTTTTTTTTTTTTTTTTTTTTTTTTTTTTTTCCCTCCAGCTGTGTTTTAGTACCATGGCAGACTACTGCCTTTCTAGATTTTCAGTGTCTATCACCAGCCCGCTGAATTCTGATGGCCACAACTCTTTGGTCCTCAACTCACCCAATTCGAGCTCAAAATCTGATTGCTTCACTCCCACAAAAGCAGAAAAGTTGAGTGGAGTATCAGTTTTAAGGGATTTCAAAATTCTTTTTGACATATGAACACTACCTTCGTCGAGCAGTGTTCTTGACTGCTCCACTTAAGGTCTACGTGCAGCATCGCACCCCAGCTCGGAAATTTTTGCTCAGCAGTGGCTATATCAGTGGGGAGAGAGACAGAGATGGTGATGATAGGCTGGAGCGCTTCCCGCCTTGGTGACATCATCTGTTCAATCTCCCCGCTGTCCTCTCCAGTTCCCTCATACCTCCTCCGACTCCAGACGGAGTCCACGGTGGCTCCAGCGTGATTCTCTAGCTATAACGTGACAGAAACAGTTCTCATGATGGCTGAACAAGCTTTAATTCAAACAGCTAAACTAACAAGCCCAGCGGGTTTTAAACGCTGTTCTTTGTGTAATGAAGCGATGCCAGTGTCAGATGGACACCAGGCTTGTATTAGGTGCCTGGGGGAAACTCATCTCTCCCAGAAATGCCAACATTGTAGAAATCTTACTGCCAGAACAAGAAAGGACAGGGAGTGCAAATTGAAGCTCCTGCTTTGAGGGGGCTCTCCGCCCCACATTGGACCCCGGTGCCTCTCCTCAGTCACCTGAGGGAGCGCAAAAGTGGCGCTCTACACTGTCCTCTCCAGTCCCACCTAAGCGTGTCAGGACCACTGAGAGGCGAACTAATGAGCTGCAGAAGGGTCCTCCGTCAGGCATGGCAACCCTCGCAGACTCAGTCAAGCAAAATCCCACCAAGGCAAACCGTGCGTGCACCGTTAAAGCCGCAGTGGTCTCAGCGGCGCCAATAGTGTCTCCGGCACTGATGCCGGCTCTGCAAGCGGTGGTACCGCTCCCACAGGCGCTGAGTGCACTGACCACCCTTTCAGCACCAGGTATGGCACCGCTGAACACACCACACCCGGTCCCTCACTTTCTGTCTCTTGCACTGGCTCCGTTCTCCGCCCCGGTGCCATTGCCGGTGCCACAGCCAGACATGACATTGAATGATGACACCCAGCTACAGCCTGAGCAACGGGCTCACAGCAAACGCAGAAACAAAGCAAAGCACATTGAGCCCAGGGATGTTTTAAGCATTCATTCTGCTCCTGAGTCCCCTTTATTTGGATCGGACTCCTCTCAATCTAGTCCACCCTCGACTCCGGGCTCCTCCTGTCATTTACCTTCCTCTGCTGCTTCTAGCCCCAGATCGCTAGAACCAGCAGCTCCACAGACACAGCAGCCTCTGGTCCAGAACCCTGCACCGGTTTTTACATGGCCGTATCCGCCATACTATTTTTATCCCTCCTTACCAGGGGTGCCTTATACTAACTGGCCAGGTAACACTACTTTGCTGTCTGCAATGCATCCCTACCTACCAATACAACCTAGTCCAAGCTCTCAACAGCACCAACAACCACAGCTTGCGGGATCCACGGCACCATCATCCACTTCGGAGTACCCCGAGGATCCAGACGCCCCTAGTTCTGATACTAAAACTGATGACCTAAGGCAATTTCGCGAGCTTTTCAAATGAGCTGCAGATACTATGGACATTCCTTTAGACTCCCACACCACGAGTCAACATAAGTTGTATAAAATTTTGCAAACAGCAGGATCCAACAAACTGGCACTTACAATGGATATTGGTATTCTAGAGCCTGCAACTACTCTGTGGCAGACGCCGGCATCTAATCCCCCTTCTAATAAGAGGGCAGACAAAAAGTATTTTATCTCCTCTACGGCCAATGAATTCTTGTTCACACATCCCCCACCAAATTCTTTAGTGGTGGAGGCGGCCAACCAACATACCAAACAATTCTCCTCTAGATCGGCTCCCATGAACAAAGACGATAAATTATACACTTGGTAAGAAGGTATACACCTCTGCGGCGTTACAACTCCGAGTAGCCAATTATACTGCACTACTTTCTAATTATGATTATCATTTATACGACAAACTCAAGGATTTCACTGAAGACATTCCACATGACAAACGTGAATACTTTGTCACTGATTTCGGAGGGTTACATGGTCTCAAGGACAGCCCTACAGGCATCTTTAGATGGAGCGGACGTCGCTGCTAGCTCGCTTGGTACGACAATTGTCATGCGGCGGGCCTCCTGGCTCCATTCGGCTGATTTTACCCAGACAGCTGCAACACACAATTGAAGACCTTCCCTTTGAAAGAGACAATTTATTTGCCAAAAAGACAGACGAGATAATGCACAGCTTAAAGGATTCCCGTGCTACGTTGCGTACATTGGGTATTTATAGCCAATCGTTTCCAAACAAGTGATTTCACAGGACCCAGACATACAATTCCAGGCCTCCACAATATCAGTCTAACCGTCGGTCCGACACTTATAGACCGAAACCTCGTCAGCCTCACAGGAAACTAAACAATCAGTCCATGCATACGTCACAACCTCTGAAGTCAACACAACACTTTTGATGCTTCGGTCGAGAGAGCTGCCAACCACACCATAACATACCAACCTCAGTCACCATTCCACCATCTGATCTTCAAGGACAGACTACAATCTCTTGTCCAACAATGGCACAGAATAACATCGGACAAATGGGTTTTAGAAATCGTTCAACGGGGCTATTCCATACCTTTTATTGCACGCCCCAAATCCCAGTACCTGTCCCTTTTCAGGGACCCCACCCATGTACAACTTCTTCAAGAGGAAATCCAACACCTTCTCTACATCGGAGCAATCGAAGAAGTACCAAACCATCAATGGGGAAAGGGTTGTCACTCCCTATGCTTTCTTACAAATTAAAAAACAGGAGGGTGGAGACCAATTCTAGACCTCCGGCACCTCAACCGTTAAATATAAGTAAAGAAATTCAAAATGGTGACTCTAAACACTGTCCTCCCGGCTTTACATCAGGGAGACTGATTGGCCTCTCTCGATCTCAGAGACGCATACATTCTTGTCCCCATCATTCCTGCTCGTCGAAGGTTTCTGCGTTTTACCCTTCTCTCCGACACTACCAATACAGTGTTCTCCCTTTTGGGCTCTGCATGGCACCCAGAGTTTTCTCCAAGGTCATGGCACCGGTAGCCGCATCCCTCCGGAAACGTCATATCAACATTTTCCCTTACCTTGACTATTTCCTCCTAGTGGGCCCCACATTTACTCAGGTACAACAGGCAGTACGATACACTCAGCAATTGTTCCTCGCTTTAGGCCTAAACATAAACTACACAAAGTCAACGTTAAAACCCACGCAGGTCATTCAGTTTATAGGGGCAAGGATACACTCCCCTCTAGGGAGGGCATTCCTCCCTCCCAACAGGTTCCACAAAATAACTCAGCTAGTCCAGTCAGTTCAAAACTCCAACTTCACTTCTGCTCGTGGCTGCATGGAATTGTTGGGACACATGTCAGCAACTACTTACCTGGTCAGATACGCTCATCTCCGCATGTTCCCATTCCAGCTGTGGTTCCTGTCTTGATGCCGCATGTTCAACTGGTCCATCAACAGAATGCTAGTCATTCCACCTTCCATCAAACACACCTTGGTCTGGTGGACAAACCCAAGCAATTTGTTACAGGGCGTCCCCTTTCTATCACCACAGCCACTTCTCACCATCACTACCGACGCTTCCCTTATCGGATGGGGAGCTTTTCTCCAACAGCAGATGATTCAGGGCCGTTGGTCATCCGCGGAAACTCTCCTCCACATAAACATCCTCGAACTCAGAGCAGTCTTACGTGCATGCCAGTTCTTTCTTTCCACTATCGCAGACAAACATGTCAGAGTCTGCACAGACAACAGGACATGTACGTGTTAAATCAACTGCCAGGGCAGCACCAGGTCCACCCTTCTTTGTCTAGAAGCAATGACCCTTTGGAGCTGGTGCATACAACACAACATCTACCTCTCCGCGGAATACTTACCTGGCAAGGACAATATACTAGTGGATTCCTTGAGTTGATCCTTTCCATCCCAACACGAATGGGAAATTCGTACCGACATCTTACACGGCATCTTCCTTCGTTGGGGATTCCCCACCATAGACCTCTTCGCCTCCGAAAACAATCGGAAATGCGAACAGTATTGCTCTCGCGCAGGAATCTGTCATGGATCCAGCGGCGATGCCTTCCTTCTCTGTTGGGAAAAGAACCTACTTTATGCATTTCCCCCAATCCCAATGATCCCCAGAACCCTCCAGAAAATCCAGGAGGACATGGCAAGGGTCTTGCTCATAGCAATAGCATGGCCTCATCAGACATGGTTTACTCTCCTCCAAACAATGTCTACATTACCACCCATTCTGTTACCTCTCCTCCCGGACCTGTTGTCACAGAATGACGGAACACTTCTCCACACACACCTGGACAGGCTCCATCTGTCAGCATGGAACCTAGATGGTTCACGGGCATAGAATTACAGTGCTCACATGAGGTCCAACACATTCTGCTAAACAGCAGGAAACCTACAACCAGAACTACTTACCTGCACAAATGGCGTCATTTCTCTTGGTGCGCGCAGCATTCTCTGGATCCCTGTACAGCACTGGTGCCTCGAATCCTCGAATACCTCGTCAATCTAAAACATAGCAATTTATCAATAAATAAAGTTTCACCTTGCAGCAATCTCTGCTTTTCATGAACCAGCCCACACATTTTTGATTTTTCGCTCACCCTACGGTTCAACGTTTCATGCAGGGTTTACAGAATCTTTTTCCGTATGTGCGTCCTCCGACTACCCCATGGGACCTCACAAGAGTCCTAAAGGCTTTGACAAGGCCTCCTTTCGAGCCGCTTGCTTCTATAACTCTCCTACACTTATCGATCAAAGTAGCATTTTTAGTGGCAATCACGTCTGCCCTTTGCATGGGGGAAATTGCAGCGCTTATGGCCCATCCACCCTACACCATCTTTTATAAGGATAAGGTCTCCTTAAGACTCCACCCCAAATTTGTCCCCAGAATCTCCTCCGCCTTTCACCTTAATCAAACTATTCACCTTCTAGTTTTCTGTCCAAAACCACACGCCACACTACAGGACCACCTACTACACACTCTTGATGTTCGTTGAGCCCTAGCCTTTTACTTGGAGTGAACCAAAACCTTCCGCAAAACACCTAAACTTTTTGCGTCAATTGCTGAACGCTCAAAGGGTCAAGCCATTTCCAAGCAACGAATTTCTCGCTGGATTGCGACATGTATTCAGACCGCATACACAACTTCACAGCTAGTTCCTCCACACAACATTCAATCCCATTCCACCAGATCCATGTCATCTTCCATTGCTTTCCTCACTTGTGTACCTCTACACGAGATATGCCAAGCTGCTACCTGGGCATCATCCGAGACTTTCGCAAAACATTGCGCTTTGGACCGCCTCTCTGCGATGGATACGGTGGTAGGACAAGCAGTCCTAAACTCTGCATGGGACCTATAGCTCGAAGTACCCACCTCCACGCAGAGTAACTGCTACATACTCACCTTAAGTGGAGCAGTCAAGAACACTGCTCGATGAAGAAATGGAGGTTACTCACCTTTCGTGCAGTAGCCAAAGTTCTTCGAGATGCATGTTCTTGACATGCTCCACGACCCACCCTCCTTCCCTCTACTTCGGAATGGCCTACACCAGGTCTCCGTGGTACGAGGGAACTGAAGAGGACAGCGGGGAGATTGAACGGATGATGTCACCAAGGCGGGAAGCGCTCCAGCCTGTCATCACCGTCTCTGTCTCTCTCCTCGCTGATAGAGCCACTGCTGAGCAAAAATCTCCGAGCTGGGGTGTGGCGCTGCACGAAGACCTTAAGTGGAGCATGTCAAGAACACGCATCTCGAAGAACTTCGGCTACTGCACGAAAGGTGAGTAACCTCCATTTCTCTGCTCCTTGTCCAGTTGCCCCAGTACTTTTAGTAAAGCACTCCTTAAAGTAATCAGCACCTGTGAATGGCTGTCTGCATTTCACGATCTCTTGGGGTGCCACAAAGCTAGCACCAGTAGAGCTATTTTGTGTTTTCATCCATTTCAAGAAGGTATTTTTGCTTTGCTTTGTTTGTGCTTTAACTCCTTAATTGCCCTCTTTCTGGAATCTCAAGTTGGGTATTTCTCAGCAAATGAAGCATGTATGCATGTAAAATACCCCTTGAGATTTGACTTTGTTGGCGAATTTTTCATTAAAAAAACAACAAGGAGTTGTGTGGCGCTTTAAGACTAACAGATTTATTTGTTGCATGAGGTTTCTTGGGAGAAGATCCCGCTTCGAAGATGGGTGAACTTACAGAAAGGAATGAAACTAAATGTAAGGGGGTGTAAAACATACGATCAGGTCATAAAGTAACAGCAAATCAGAGCAGTTTACAGACTCAAACCATGGGAAGCCATATAAACGTAACAGGAGCCCAGTCAAGATGGATAAATGATCCAGTCAATTCATTTCTGAATTCTTATCTTTCATCATCAATTTTTCTCTTTTTTTAAAGCCATCTGACCCTGCATATAATTTGTTTAATTTTGAATTGAATGCTAGTCTTTTACTGTTGCTAATCTTGGTTGCATGCATCGTGAAACAGCTTTGTCTAAAACTGAACTCTGCAAGAATCATGTGATGCAGCATGTGGAAGTAGAGACGTTGGGGTGGAATGTGAAACCAGAAGAGATTGTGGAAGAGATTTTTAAGAGATCTCACCTCTTCAATTGTAGATGAGAATCAAGTGTGTCATTGCCCACAAAAAATATTTGGGTCACAGGCCTGAAACCTGTCAGAAACCACTCCCCCTCGCCACTGCTTACCCCACCCTTGGCTCCAGACTCCCTGCCATGCTCACCTGGCTGCTTGGGCTCGTTGTCTTGCCTCCTTCCTTCACTCCTCTCGGCTTCAGCTGTTGGCAGACCCCCGCCCACTGTTCTCTCTAAACTGTGCGTGTGTGCGCATGCACATAGGTCATGAAACCCCCGCACACAACAAAATGAGGTGTGCACAAAAAAATTCAAAGGTGTTAATATTAGCATGCGCACAATTTTTTTGTGCATACAAAGAAATTTTTTATGCACACAAATTTTTTGTGCACACAGCCTATGAAAAATTAGAGGGAACATTGCCCCCGCCAGCTGCTTTCTTTCACTAGGGAGGGGGCAGGTCAAAGTTCTGGCCACCACCAGTTCATTTCCCTCCCCACTTTCGAGCTGCTTTTTCTCTGTTGCTGCCAGTCCCTCCCCCCATTTTCCCTTAAAATACCCTCCCACCTCACCCAGACTCCAGGAGCTTAGGAATAAGGCCCAGTCTCAAAGATACTGCTGACAGGCTGCTTCGGCCAGAGAGGAGGGATTTAAATTTCTCTTTCTCCCATCCTGCTACGTGATGGAGGGCAGGGAGATTTAAAGACTCAGGCCCTAGCTGCTCTCTTCCCAGGTGGGTGCCATGTTTTTAGATTACTATGGAGCTGCAAGGGGGCAGCTAAAGAGCAGCATGTGTCTTTAGAGTCAAAAGTTGATGACCCCTGCATTAGACCCTCATAATTCCTCATCTTGACTACTCAGATTTTCCTGACATCCAAATCGCCCTCTTCCTATTCATATAGACTGCAGCTGCTAAGACAAGTATGAATTTGATGTAGCAGTTACATTTACTGATTTACTTTTTGGGAGTGAAAGAAGGAAGATACTGAGTGTGTTATCTCTCGTACTCTTTGTTAGGGAAGAATTTTTTTCCTAACGGGCTCCTTCAGAAATCTTTTGGTCAGTTTGTTTCTATTTTAATGATTCTAAATTCTTGTGATTTGTAATTTGTGGTTCTTTACTGTTTTTATATGCAAGGTGCTACTTATTGGACACTTCAGGGCTTTGAAATGCATGAAATTCTGTTGGTTAAAAGCCACGGTACTGGGAAGAATTTTGGTAATGTGGGGAGTCTGGTACCACAGTGAATGAGAAAAGGACTGGGCGATAAGTGCTGGAAAAAAGTAGAGAACAAGAGTCTGAAGAGACTGGGCAATGGCTGACTAAAGTTGAGGGGAGTGACCTATGCAGGAGTTGGTGCACTTAGACTGTCTTGTTTTGGAAGTCATATGGGACTAGAGCATGTAAAGTCAGTTCCCCAAAGAGTTTTCAGTGTAAATAGACAAAATGCAGGCACATAGGGCTGAAGTGCAAAACGTGATTAATCAAGTTTGGCTCAGATCGTTTTAGCAACCTTAGAAGTGTTATCCATTTTGTTTTGTTTTTTAACTTGAAGTGTTTTGTCTTATTGCCGCGAAGATGTCTAGGGCTTATAGGCAGTTGAGCAATAGATGTTTGCTTTTCCTGGAACATTTTAAATTGTCCATGTTATACCCTGCATGCTCAATTAACTGTGTAACAACTTAAGGAGTACAATATTAAGCTAAACATTTTAACAATAAAATAACACGCCACTAATGCAGTCACATCGACTTAGTTTGTGGTACCATGTGATTTCAAATTTTCAACCTTATTTTTAGGATGACATTGCATTTTGCATTTAAGTTCCTTGATATTTTTTTGAAGAAAAATAAAGGAGATAGGACATCAGTGGAATATTTCAAGATGCTCGGATTCCATTTATGCTTCATGTTGTTTGTGATCATGCATAAAGCTGTAGATGTGTTTTTAAAGTTGTAACACAATGGTTAAAACTTCTGGGTTACCACACCGGATGTTTTTTAAATCAAAATTATTTTCTTGGGCTGCAATTCAAACACTTCTTATTGTGCAGAGTAACGAGAACAAATATGTCCACCTGTAATGGACCAATGTCAGTAAAGGGTCCTCAAGAGACATCCACATTAAATACCCTAAATTGATTATATGAAAGAGGATTCTATCTATAGGAATCAGTTATGTCATATACTGGCTGAACAGAGTGCAAACTACATGTATTATACTCTCTTCCCAGCAAATGGAATTGCCCAAGTTTGAATATTTGAACCAGGCTGTCAAGATATGTATATTTTATTCAGACTAATTAAAGATCTTCCCTTTCACCAGATACTAGATAAATCCTGTATTCATTCTCCATGCACCAGTATTTTATGCACTTTTACTACACAAATGCTGACATTTTTGGTTTTGGCCATTGTGTATGCAAAACCGAAAGGTCTTGGTATTAGGATATCTTCACCCCCACCAAGTAAAAGTTACAATGTGTATTGGAAACTATAAAGGCTCCTTCCACACTTGTGAATCTCCTGCATACATTTCGTAGATGTGCTATGGCTAATTCAGAGAGCTAGGGTGAAAGCTTCTGGGAAAATACCTACACACATTCTCTGGAATTGTGAAATCCCATTCTTAGTCGTCTTCTTCATGACCCAGTGAAGTTTTTGTATGTTGAAATTTTCAAACTAGGGCATGGAATTATTCTTCAGTAGAGCTACTTACATGCTGCTTTTCAAAGTTCAGCTCTTACTCAGTTATTGGTGCAGGGAGAAAAAGTGGCAATTTATTTATACAATGCAAAATGGACAATTTTAAGTACGTTAAAAAGACTGCAGCGAATTTCTTCAAATCATTTCTGGGAAGAGACCAAGCATGGAGAATTTCAGTCTCAAAAGAGAGTTTCTTAAAATTGATAGTAGTAGTACAGAAAGGTTATAACTGGGGCTTGACAAATCCACTCACCAATAGTGAATAGAGAAGTTCCCTTTTTGAGTGGATGGATTTACCTGTCAAAGATTGTGGAGTCATCTAAACTCTTCTTAAAAAAAATCTAGCCCATATGAATACAAATGGAGCATTTAAAATACAGTAAAAAAAGTAAGTATAAATGAGAATGTATTTAGTAGAGTCAACTTATTAATTATTAATTATTGAGCTAATGTTCTCCTGCCCCAAATAGTTCTAACTTATTAAAAATGAAAAGTGATAGGGATTTGTTTCTGTACCCTTCCTGGGCAAATCATCAGCTGCTTTAAGTACCTGTCATTTACTTGAATTCAATGGAGCTATGCCAGCACTACCCTATGTGAGTATCTGGCCTGCTGTGTGCACAATTTGGTAGTTTCAGGTCAAACTCTGTCCTGTTTACTTTCTTGTTTTTGTTTTGTTAAGTAATATAGCTATTTGCAGTTTGCATTATCTATATACCCATCCAGCATCATGTGCTATGCACTGTGAGACTGTTCTAAGACTGAAGCTAGTACAAGATGCTGAGACCTGCTTATTAATTAGAATGGCGTGATCAGAGCACGTTTTACTTGTTTCCCATGATCTGCACTGACTTCTAACAATCTTGTGAGTGTAATTGAAGGTTTTAATCTGTAAAGCCCTAAATAATTTGGAAGCTGGTTACTTGAGAGAGTTATTTTCTTCCTGTGGCATATTGCAGTGGTTGAGATCAGCACAGTCACTTCAGCAGGAGCTCCTTTGATATAAATAGGAGAAAACTGCAGGCAGACTGTTCCTTGTGAGAGCTTTTCTGGAACCGTTTTCTTTTCTCTTTCTGCCAGAGCAATGATTTGTTGAGCTTCTGGGGCACTGTAAACCCATGTTTTCTTTCTTTATTCAGGCTTTTTAGGCACGATTGGACTGAAAACTGGATTACTTTATTCATCGTTCTGTATTTTGTATTTTTCTGCGCATTAACTTGTGGGGCAAATATCTAGTGTATAGTATGGACACCTATAGCTATCATTCATGAATTTTGAGTATTTTTTCCTCTGTTGTAGTAGAAGGTGCATCTTGAGGCATCTGATGATGAACAGACCGGTTTATGGTTTACAAACTTATTTTGGAGGGGGTCAGGGTTTGTAGTTTGTGACGGTGGAAGATTATGGCAGAAATACTTGTCTGAGAAGTAGACAAAAGGAAAACCAAGGTTAGAATCACTGGTCAGGAATCACTCTTCAGTGGAAGGTGGATTAAACTAAGTAATTAACATGCATGAGACTTGTAATGTTTCACAGAAAATTTAAGACTCTAGCCTATAGATAAGGTAAAACTTCATGGAAGTGATGTGGTGACCCTAGAAGCCTCAAGGCCTGTAAGACAATAGCTGGACTAAACTGATTAAGGCATGATGTTCAAAAAGCCTTATAATAAGTGAATCAGGAGTAATCCTATGTCTTATGGTATCACAAGATAGAATCCTATACTGACTGAATTGCTGACTAGTAACAAAAACATGCAACTTTATTCCAAAAAGGGGTGGAATCCTATGGCTTTTTTTTTTTTTAAGTCTTTTAAAGACTAACAAATTTATTTGTCATATGAACTTTCATGGGTAAAATCCCATTTCATCAGATGCATGCAATGGAATCTATAGTATGCAGGGGAATATACAGGGGTTAAAGTGTAATTTGGGGGACTCTGAAATGCTCCTGACCCCTATACCCCCCCAGCACGAACTGGGCTGCGCCCCAAACTCTCTGGCGGTAGCGTGGGGGTGGGGGGAGTGGTGGGCGGCGGCGTGTTTGGGGTGGAGGCAGCAGGCCCCAGCTTGGGGCAGGGCTTGGAATGGGAGGGGTTTAGGGCGGGGCTTGAGCTCCCTAGCAATTCCCCTGGCCCCTGCCCATGCTGCTGCCCACCAGAGAGTGGTGGAACACTGCTCTGGGGCCTGCTATTTGGAAGGGCCCAGAGTTCTGGCCCCTAAAAAGAGAACGTGGAACCAGAATGCCGCATTCCAGGGCTTTCTGTTTTTAAATGGTGGGCCCTGGAAAGCAGCGTTCTGCCTCCATATTCTATTTTTAAGGGCCCTGGAATGCTGAGCCCTAAAAATAATGGGCCCTGGAACGGCGTTCTGGGGTGTTCCGGCTTACTTTAAACTATGGGAATATATAAATGCAGGAGGTCAGTTCAGACTTCTTCAGCAAATCAAGCAAGGTGTCGAACAGTGTGGAACAACAGATAAGGTGGGAAAGTTAAAACAGATGAAAATCACCTTTTGTAATAAGTGAGGACTACTTGTTTTTGTTGAGCTAGGCTAACATGGCTACCACTCTGGAGTTTATACCAGTTTGGGATATTTTAAGTTAAGAACCTAAGCAGCTGTCTGGTCATGAGAATGCTATACATAATTTGTCTGTATGCTAGTGAATTTGAAGTAAAAGGATAAGTAACCTATGGGAGAAGGACACCTATGGAAGGAGAGTGAAGAAATGCTCGTAAGGAAGAGGGGTTGAAATCCCTGTGCATTAGGCATAGGGTTGTTTGGCTGACATTTTGTAAAACTTCTATCCCACTCTGTGTTCTTGGGAGATGCCAGGATAATGCAATTGATAATGATGAATAGGGAGATAATGATAAGTGACTATCACCTAATGTTCTTTTGCAAAAGATGGAGTGAATATATGGATGCTCAGATACATATTCTGTATTGGCCTATCAACCTTGCTGGGTTAGAGTGTTTGTAACTTTGCCAGCTGCATCAATAAAACAAGCAAGGATTCTTGTGGCACTTAAAGACTAACAAATTTATTTATTGCATGAACTTTTGTGGGAGAGAATCCCATTTCATCAGATGCTTTGAAGATGGGGGAGCTTAAAGAATGGGAGGCAATGAATGCAAGGAAATGTAAGTCATGGGATCAGGTCACGCTGTAAAAGCAGATCAAAGGTGTTGTTAAGATTCAAACACTGGGGAGCAGCATGTAGAGAAAGATGAGGTCAAGATGATGTAATGAGGGAAAAAAAATTCAAAATCCCTATTAATCCTTGAAGCAATGCAAGTAAATTTGATCTCTGCAGCTTTTCTTCCTCTATATGCTATTCCCTAGTGTTTGAATCTTAACAACTGGTTTGATTTGCTGTTTCAGTGTGACCTGATCCCATGATGTACACTTCCCTGCATTTATTTCCTCTTATTCTGTAACTTCCCCTATCTATAAAGCATCTGTCAAAGTGGGATTTTTCTCCCACGAAAGCTCATGCAATAAATAAATTTGTTAGTCTTTAAGTGCCACATCACTCCTTTTTTGTTTTACTGAACTACACTAACACGGCTGCCCCTTTGAACGTTTGCATCAATAAAGCAATCACAAACTCGAAAGGCTTTTCTTAACCGTCAGTGTAGCAACTATGCAGATCAGGCCCAGAATTTTTTTAGAATTACTGTTTAGGTGAGAACTTTGATCTCAGGATTAGACCCTATAAAACATCAGCGCTAATTGGGAATTCTGAAGTAATCAATACACAATTAAATTAGGCAGCAAGACCGAATGGCCAGAGGAGGAGGTTTCAGTAATGAAAATGGGAGATGAATAAGTGCCTTCCAGAGTTTTTGTGGACAAAAGGAAACAATATTTGACCAATATTATGGGGGGAAAAGTTGGATTTGTCAAAAGGTTAGGTTTTTGAAGATGTATAATGTCTGTAGATGACTTGATAGGATAATGCTTGAAGTTCAAAATCAGCCAAGTTTCTCTGGATGTGAGAGCTGGAAAGAAATTGTTTGTTGCTATGCCAAGGCCAATCCATAGCAGTGGAGTCACAAGCTACTTGCATCCTTTCCATCTGGAAGGGCAAGTCCACTGCCCACTAAAAATCTGAGGAGTACAGTGGAATACGGGTAGCTCGCTAGAGTTAAAGAGGAATTGGGTATTCTCTGGATGGAACCTTCAAATTCTTAACTCTCTGTTGAGCAGGACTATGTTGTTTCTGCTGTAAGAGGGCTTTTTGTGACTAAGTAAGAGAGGACAGGATTGACCTGACTGTCAAACAGCTTTTTAAGCACAGGCTGAATCAGTCTTCACAACCTGAAGATGTCTGGCACTTCAGGGAAGTTAGCAAACTCTTGGTGCTTTGACTATTGGTGGCAAATAGAAAAAAATCTTAGATCATTTAGTTGGTTAGCAACGTTATTAAGGGCTGTTTGCAATTGATATTAATGTAACTAAAAGGTTTGCTATCAAATGATTACTTTGAGTCTGAACTTGCCAATGGATTCTTAATATAACAACTTTTTGAAATGGTTGGATTTTTGTTTTCTGAACAAAAGTATAATATGCATGCAGATTGTACACTGAATAGCTCTTCATTTATTTATACAGGACATTTTGGAAGCAATAATAAAACTATACTTTAGTGACAAGTTTGTTTCCAGTAAAAATGAGCTTCCTTTGATAAACCTTCTATTAATTCCCTGTTAGTTTTTTCAGGCCTTTCAAACTTCAGTATTCTTTTTTTCCCCATCAGTATTGCAAAGCTGTGCTCATAAAATATGGTGGGATATGCTGAGCAAGCTCTCACTCATGTATGTTTTATTTCTGCCCAGGTGTTGGTGTCATACAACCTGTAACAACAAATTTCAGACTATATTTAGAGTTATGGCAGTTGCACCACGTGAACTGTGAAAGCTGAGTTGCTATTTCCATTAAATCTTATCAGCCTATATTTCTGTTTTAGTTGCCTTTAGACTTGTTTTTGGTTCCTCATTTCTCAAGTTGGACACACACTTGTTTTTCTGACCATAACAACAGATTTTCATATACATAGTTGTAGTTACTGTGAAGGCTTATTTTTCGGTTTTTGGATGCTTTATAAATTGAAGGACGTGGGATCACGTTATATTTTATGGAATTTCTGTGTGCCATTTGACAGCTTATTAATGTCTTCCTGCTTCAATTTCTCTGTGTACAAAATTGTGATAAACATGTAGGACTCAAGGTCAAAAAGGACCAATATGATAATTTAGTCTGATGCAAGCCACAGGACCTTACCCACCTCCACTTCTAACAAACTTTTAACCTGTGAGTCAGTTAGTAAAGTGTTCAGATCATAATTTAAAGACCTTTAAGGCACAGAGAATCCACCAGAAATTGAGTCATGCCCCATGCTACAAGGGAGGGTGGAAAATCCCTTGAGCCTTTGCCAATTGGTGCTGTGGGAAAATTCCTTCCAGACCCTGAAATGGTGATCAGTCGAGTCTCACCCAGATGCTTAGGGTTTATCAGTCAGACACCAAACAAAGAATTCTCTGTAATAACTCAGAACCATCCCATAATTTGTTCTATTGGTATATCTGCCACCAGGAACTAAAGATCAATCAGTTGTTAAATGAGGCTGTTGGATTATACTGCCCCTCCCATGAATTTATTAAGCTCAATTTTGAAACCAACTAATTTCCCCCCCACCCCCACTTCCGCCATTGCTCCCTTTTGGAAGGTTATTTCAGAACTTCACTCCTCTGATGGAGAGAAATCTGCGTCTAACTTCAAACCTAAATATCCTCATGACCAGTTTATATCCATCAGCTTTTGTGTCAACATTGAGGCTGAACTTAAATAATTCCTCTTCCTCCCTGGTATTTGTCCCTCTGACTTACTTATACAGAGCAATCCTATTTCCCTTTAGCCTTCTTTTGGTGAAGTTGTATAAGCCAAGCTCTTTGAGTGCCCCCTCCATAAGACAGAGTTTCCCTTCCTTGGATCATTCTAGTAGCTCTTCTGCACACCTGTTGCAGTTTGAATTGACACAGAAGAGTGAAATCTGAGCTGAAAGTGAGAGCAACAGATAAGAGGGAGAGAATTTAGAGAGTCATTGTGTACCATGAGGGAAGAGTTAGATTGGGTCACTGTTGGAGAAGTAGTGAAGACATTAATAAAAAGTGTAGTTTCTGAGTTGAGATGGATTAGGAAAGACCCCAGTAGAGATGTTCTGGTGAAGCAAAAGGTGAAAGGTCATTTGGAATGAAGAAGGTTGGGGGACGTGATTATTTGAAGCAGGGATGCCACAATGGTGCAAAATACTTCTATTTAAACATGAGACATTTCTAGTGCTGAGGAGCTCAGTTTTAAGAATATGTAGGCAGACGGATGAAGTAGGTCAGGAAGGGGAACAGAAGGATTTTATATGCGAGTAACACAAATTCTTTTTAAGAGTGCGGTTGCTCAATGGTGCACATTCTCTGCAAGTAATCACTGAAAGTATCTTCCCTCCATAGAAATTTCCAGAGGGTGGTTGTGTTAGTCTGTATACAGCAAAAATAACGAGAGTCCTGTGCTGCCTTATAGTCTAACAGATTTCTTTGGGCATAAGCTTTTATGGGCTCCAACCCGCTTCATCAGGTGCAAGGCACCTTACAGGCTAATGGATTTCTTCGAGCATAAGCCCATATCTGAAGTGGGTTAGAGCCTATGAAAGCTTAGGCCCAAAGAAATCTGTTAATCTATAAAGTGCCACAGGAGTTCCATTGATTTTTCATTCAGTGCTACCCTTAGGAATGGCTCAAGCACCATTTGCTACCACACATTGCCAATGTTGTTACAAATGACTCAGAAAACCCCATGAGCTTTCAGTTCCTTGTTACTGTCCATGACCATTACTGGGATTGCTCTTTCTTTGCCTATGTAACTGCTTGGATGTCACAAAGAGTAGAATGCATGTGAGAAATAACTCAAAGAAACAATTTTTTCTAACCTTTTGTAATGGTTATTCTTCAAGATTTGTGGCGCATGCCCATTCCACAACCTCTCCTCCTATCTCTCTGCACTGGTTTCTAAAAAGAAGGAATTAAGGAGGCTTGAGGTCAGCTGGCTCCTCTGCACCAGCAGTGTGTGGTAGTGGAAGGTGCTTGAGTTGCCCTGACAATAACAACTGACGAAAAAGGTTTCTGTCAACTGTGGCTTAGGGAGTGTGTGCGCTAGTGCTATGTCTACACTGGGGGGCCCTGGGAAGTTGACTTAAAGTTGACCTTGTTAACTCGATTTCAGGGTATGTCTGCACTGGACGCAGTATAGACATATCCAGGGGTGCCACACCCCTTACCCCACCTCTGGTCACGATTGGGCACTTGGAGCCTAGTGCGCTCTGGGAGCCTCATCTGGCCCAAGTTGCTGCGGGCAAGCTGCTTGGAGCTGAGTCAATTTCACAGGCTTGTAGCTGTGAAATTGATTGGGCTCTGAGCTCCTTGCCCCATGGCACAAGCAGCTGAGAGCCAGATCAGGCTCAGAGATGGCTCCTGGCCCCCACAGCCTGCAGAGAGGGACTAGGGGCCCGACTGTGCTCTCATCCTCTCTCTGCAGGCTGCAGGAACCGGATGCCATGCCATGCCCTGCTGCCTGCGGAGAGAGGCTGGGAAATAGATCTGGATCTGCCACAGGGCAGGAGCAGGATCAGGCCCCCTGGGGCCGGATTGGGGGCCTGGAGATTGATCACGCTTCGGGGTGGGTACTCTTGCTGTGTAAAGTCAGCTTAAATACTTAAGCCGACTTACAGGCAGGAGTTATTAAATTGACTTAAGTAATTGCTTAAGTCTATTTAATAATTTCTAAGTATAGATAGGGAGTGGCTTAAGTTGACTTAAAGGGCTTTAAGTTGACTAAAATTGACTTAAGCCCGTAGTGTAGACATACCCAAGGGGTGGAATGGTCGTGTGCAGCAGATCTCAAAAAAGTTACAAAAGGTTAGTAATCATTTCCCTGATTTCAGAAGTAGATTTTAAGAGCCACTTAGGACTGGTGAAGTTATGGGCCTTATGAATGAACTCAGGTAGTTGAAATCTGCACAGGAATCTATGTAGAAGAGGGTATGATGGTGGCTGAGAGGCTAACAAATTGTAGGGTGGGGTGATAATGCTGGTGGAACAGAGAGAAGGCAACAGTAAACTTTACTAATGAGAGTAAGTAGAGAAGCATATATATAATACATATAAAGCCTTGAAACAGATGACCGAAAGTTACAACTTGATGCAACAGCAGATGATAATCAGCGGACAAATTCAGGGTGGGGTGAATGGTAAAATTAGATCAGGTAATGGACATGACTTTAGCAGGTGCATTTTGTATGGAATGGAGAGCAACTAGGTATGTTTGGGAAGCTAGAGACATGGAGGTGTGTAATACTTGAGGAAGGGTATGAGGGCCTGAGTGAGAGAGTTGGCTGTGGAGGCGGAAGAAAAGGAGGAATCTTTTACATGTAGAGGAATAAGAAGAATTTGAATAAGGCCTGGAAGTGTGGAGCAAGGAGAGGAAGGAGTCACAAATATCCCACAGGCCTGAGCCATGTGGGAGGTTTATGATATTGCTGGCAGTAATAGGAAAGGAAGAAAATAGAAAAGGCTTGGGAGCAAAGATCAGTTTGGTTTTGATAGCAGTTGTTTTAGCAATTATAGTATCAAACAAATGCAGAAGAGACAAGCTAGGATTCATGACTTCATAGAAACTGTGGCCATGTCTACATTTCAGATTGATCTTTGGAAATTGACGTAGCAGTCAGTTAAGACATGCTAAGAATATTTGGAAGTCGTCTTAGCAAAACCACCACCTCAGGTGACATGCAGTTCCCATCAATACAGTGCAGTGAAGATGCTGTGCTAAAGGGGAGTTAGGAAGTTGATACGAATTATGCAAGCTATACAGAGTAGCTTGCATAACTCTTGTCGACTGCTTATAAATTTTGCCAGCAGTGTAGACTGGGCTTGAAGGATTGCTGGTGGAGAGAAATCTGAATAATCAACACAGAGATGATACTTGAAGTCATGTAAGCCTATGAGATCTCCCATTTACTAGTAGCCTTTGGTCCTGGGAGACAATACCCTTTTCAGTAAACTCAGCTTACAATGTTTGAAAGTTGGCTTTATTGAATGTTATCAGTTAAAATTGATAACTCAAGGGCAAATATACTGCCCATCTGTGAAAAAGGAGAAATCCAGGGAATTGTAGACCAGTCATTTTAACCTCTGTACCAGAAAAAGTAATGGAGCAGATAATGGAGTTGATTTGCAAACATCTAGAAGAGAATAAGGTGCTTAGGGCTAATTAGCATGGATTTGTCGAAAACCAATCATGTCAGACCAGCTTGATAGCTTTCTGTGATGTGGTAATGAGCCTTGTGGATAGAGGGGAAGTGGTAGATGTGATATATCTAGACTTTAATAAGGCGTTTGATACAGGCTCACATCAAATTCTTATTAATAAACTGGGGCGGTACAAAGTAGATGAAGCTACTATAAGATGGATGAAAAACTGGTTGGATAACAGCTTCCAGAGAGTATGTATCAACGGTGCACATTCAGGCTGGAAGGACATAATGAGTGGGGGGCCTCAGGAGTCTGTCCTGGGTCTGGTTTTGTTTAACATTTTTATCAATGACTTAGATGTTGGCACAGACAGCAAATTTATAAAGTTTTCAGCGATACCGAGCTGGGAGGGGTTGCGAGTGTGTTGAGGGATAGGATCACAATTCAAAATGATTTAGAGAAACTGTTGAAATGGTCTGAGATAAATAAAATAAAATTCAATAAAGATAAGTGCCAAGTACTCCATTTAGGGTTGAACAATCCATTGCATGCATACAGAATGGGCAATGACTGCCTAGGAAGGAGTACTGCAGAAAGGGATCTGGGTGTAATAGTGGATCACAGGCTAAATATTAGTCACAGTGTAATACTGTTGCAAAAAAGCAAACAGCATTCTGGGGTGTATTGACAGGAGTATTGTGTGTAAGACAGGAGAAGTGATTCTTCCACTCTACTCTGTACTGATTAGGCCTCAACTTGAGTAGTGTGTCCAGTTTTGGGCACCTCATTTAAAAAAAAAAAAAAAAAAAAAAAAGATCTGGAGAAGGGCAACAAAAATGATTAGAGGTCTGGAACATCTGACCTAAGAGGGAAGATTGAAAGAGCTGGGTTTGTTTAGCCTAGAAACAAGGACACTGAGAGGTGATATAAGTTTTCAAATACCTAAAAGGTTGTTAAGAGAAGTGGAAAAATTATTCTCTTTAATCACAGATGATATGACAAGAAGCAAGAGCCTTAAATTAAAGCAAGGGAGGTTCAGCCTAGACCAGTGGTTCCCAAACTTTTGAGTGGAGACCCCTTTTTAATGTCAAAAAAATTTCATGGACCCCCAAATTATGATAGTTGTCATTGGGGACTAACCTTCAGGTAGTGGTGCTGCAGAAGGGCAGTGGAGGTGCTGGCCCCTATCTGCTCCCAGTCGATAGGGACATACCCAAGGTATGGTTGCTCACAGCAAGCAAATATAATTCATTAAGAGTTGAAGAGGTATCAAACTCATTCAGTGGGGGGGGGGGGGCCTTGGCCTCATGGTCTCCTCAGCCCTTTCCCCCTCCATGTTCAGAGTATCATGAGCTCCTTTTCCCTTTCCCCAACCCTGCAGGCTCTTCCTTTTCCCCTGCCCTGTGGGTTCATCTTCCCCATGCTGGCTCCCAGACCCCCCTTTCCCATTCATTTTCCACTTCCCCTATCTCCTGGTGGCAGGCAAAAAAACAGTCTCAGCCACAGGCAGCCAGGCTGGGCTCCTGCCTCTTCCCCTCCTGTCCCACTCACTGTCACTTATTCATAATGCTGGCCTTTGCTTGGCTCAATCCCAGCTATCCTTTGATTCGTTTGTTCCCATGTGGCCCCTGGCCACTTTTCCTTTATTTGTGATTCATGCAATGTTCTGACAATCAAATTAGCATGCTAACTGACTGAGAGTGAACAGTTGGCATGGGGGACAGTGTGGTAGCTCTCTGGAGCCAGCCTAGCCTGCTGTGACTGAGACTGATTTGTTGGCACATCAAAGCAGAGCTGAGCTGGGTTTGGCTGGAGTGCTGCTTTTGTTCCCCTGTGGAGTGAGTCAGAAACATGCCTAGCCCTCCTCTGCTGGGAGTCTGTCTTTGGAGTTCGCTACTGCAGACAGCTTCCAAATGCAGCCCAGGCAGCTGCTCCATGGACTGGATTAGCACCCTTGGTGGGCCAGAGCCGGCCCTGTGGGCTGTGAGTTTGACCCTTGTGATTTAGAGCCCTCTCCAACATGGATCACTGGCTGGCAGCGGCTGAGGCTGGATGTATTCACAGATGCCTTGCAATAAGTCTGTGGACTCACAGGGGTCCTCGAGCCACAGATTGGGAACAACTTGCCTAGACATTAGGAAAAAATTCCTAACTGTCAGGGTGATTAAAAAAAAAACTGGAATATGTTGCCTTAGCAGCTTGTGGAATCTCCTACACTGGAGGTTTTTAAGAGCAGGATACACAACCACCTGTCAGGGATGGTTTAATAGGGGTACTTGGTCCTGCTATGAATCTAGGGAACTGGCACTGATGCCTTGTCATGGTCCCTTCCAGTTTCTATGCTTCTGTGATTTTAAATGAAATCACTATATGAAATAGGAGTGTGTGTGGGGGGTGGTGGTGGTGGTGGTTTTTTTTATCTATCAGATAGGAAAGGCTCAACTCATTAACGAAACCCTTTCAGGGAACTGGCAGATGGGGTGGTGGGTGGGGAGCGAGTCCTGCTTATATGTGTCACCAAGAGTGATAAAAACTTTTACACAAAACAATGACTTCAAAATTTTTGAAATATGTGAACATTTTAAAAGATTTTGTATAACTCTAAGAAATATAAATGTTGCTTCCATCATTTGAAGCAGAGGAACTTAAGGCATCATTTTGTTGTTCCAGTTTTTGGAGAATATATGGATAATTCTGTCTTTTTGAGTGACTTTCCCCAAAGTGGAAAACTTAACCCCACTTCAAAAACCCAACCGCCCCCCCATCAGTCATTATCCAGAGAATATTAAAATACATCTTTTTAAGGTGCATTAGTGAAGCTTCTTGGAAGCTTTGTACAGATGAGAAGTTGCATATTTCCAAAAAGAAACACAGGTGTGTTCTAAAAATGAAACAATGCTAGCTTTTAGTGACAGAACTGTTTTAACAGTAGGTAAGAGCATGCTATAAGCAGTCAGTCTCCTTGGAGTCTCAATCTAATAATTTTTATTTCATATTCTGGGTTTTTTTTACAGTGATTTGGGGCATGGAAGTTTTCAAAGATGGGACAAACTTGTAAGAATCCATTCTCTAACAAAGACTGACCACATCGTGAAATATTCATAGGTAGAACCTAAATCTCAATTTATGTAGGGTGTACATCAATTAGTCAAATCACTAGGCCAGAATTTAGGATTCTCATTCTTTCTTTTGCCCACAGTGAGAAGCGGAGTGAGAATGACTTGTATGTAGTTAAATTACAAATTTCTAAGTTTCTTAACAGGCATTTTTATCCATCTCTCACCATTAAATATTTTTCATAAATTATACAGATAACCACAGGGTTCATGCAAGAAAATAAAATAAAAAAAAAAGCTTGTGACTAGATATTGAGTAGATTGTATTTGGTTTGTTTTGGATATACTCTATCAGATATGCTGACTTGGGAAAAATATTTCTAGAGAACTTGTATATAAAGGTGTACAGTCTGACTGGAAATGGAAATAGTGTTTTTAAAATGTAAGTTGTTGTTTAAATTTAAATGCCAGAATTAGAAAATGAATCAGTCTGTTTGGGTTGTTATTACTTGTTGCCTTTTAAATTAACATCAGTGTATGTATAGAGCAGGGATGGCCAAACCGGAACTCAAGAGCCACACAAGTTGATTATTAAACCTTCGAGAGCCTCAGTAAGGCATATAGCCATATTTTACCTACTCCAAAATTACTAAGTTTAGAATTCATTGCACACTTTAATTTTATTGTAAAACGAGGGCAAATAATGGTCTTACTAATATCAAGATTCTAATAATTACTTAAGGTTAGCATGAAGACTAGGCCTACCTATACAGTAAAAACTTAGCTTCTCTCCGCTGTCGGGACCATGCCACTTCTTCCTGCCATCCTGATCCCCTGATGCTGGCTACCCTGGGCTGACCCCTCTCCCCAGGGTCCCCTTACCTGGCTGCTCCAGCCTCTAGGCACAAGCTGGGGCTCCCCCCGAGTATGCGCTGAGTATGCTCAGGGCAGGAGATTTAAAACCCCTAGACTGGGACTGCTTTCCTCTGGCTTTCTTCCGTAAG
This sequence comes from Podocnemis expansa, assembly GCA_007922195.1. Taxonomy (NCBI): domain Eukaryota; kingdom Metazoa; phylum Chordata; order Testudines; family Podocnemididae; genus Podocnemis; species Podocnemis expansa. Next base: position 1,305,956 of record ML682009.1, read on the forward strand.
CTGCATTTTTTCATTCAAGAGCTGCGTACGGCTCCTGAGCCGCAGTTTGGCCATGCCTGGTATAGAGTATACAGCAAGTCTGTCTTGTGTATATTAGTATGTGACATGTAAGTTAAGAAATAACAGAAGGTAAGTATACCAGGAAACTATATATAACATCAAATGCCTTTTTTTTTTTTCTAGGCCTCTGTATGGAATCTCACTACACAGTCTTTTTTTAATTCACCAGAATTATACAGGGTTTTTAACTTTTTTTATTAAACAAACAAACTTGATTATTATATTAACTTTATTTTATTATTTATCATGATATTATTATAAACAATTTAATTTTATTGTATTGGTAGATATTCATTAGAAAGGTGCTGCTGGCTTCTGATGAAGTCGTTTTTATTTGACAGATGAATTACGAAAGCTGAGTTGGTCTGGAATTCCCAAACAAGTTCGTCCGATCACGTGGAAGCTTCTTTCAGTAAGTGTGTGTATATGAGAGAGAGAGAGAGAAAGAGAGAGAGAATTAGTAATGGTCCAGACTAATGTCTGACATTACTGAATGGTAAAATCCAAGAACACAGTTTTATTATTCTCTTTCAAGTGTGGTTTGTCAAATTAGGACAAAATGACAATAAGCAGTTAATAGCCATAAATAAAAAAAAGACTTTTAACGTTTAAATGTTGTGTTGTGTTTTTTGAAAATCATGTTAGCTTCCCTCAAAAAGTATAATACAGTCTATGTATGAATATTTAGTTTGCAAAGTGTAAACTAGGAAATCTGTATGTATAAAGGTTTTTTTTTTTTTTTTCCCCCCCCCTTAAGTATTGCCTGTCTGTACATGAAGGCAGTTGGGGTGGGAAGAGTTGTAAAGCCATTTGCACTGAAGAGACCCAAAGTGCTTATACTCCACATATTATTCTAGAATTGTGGTGTGGATGAGATTTGTACAAGCAAACCTTCATGAATTTAAGTGCTGTTTGAATTTGAGCTATGTGCACAATAGTGTAGCTCTGTTAAATTTTTCAGAGAATGCTTAGCCAGCTTTTTTATTTTTTAAATAAAGCAACCCCAATATGGTGTACTATTCAGATTGGGCCTGATTTCCAGTGTTTGAAAGACTATCTTACTAATGAATCATAATTTTGTCATGTAGTGCTTTCTAAATGCAGATGTGGTTTTTAACAGTGAATATTTATTGATTAAGTATTCTCTTGCAATTAAAATTAAGAGATTGCACACTGTGTGCTTGCTTTAATTTTCCAAACCAAGGGCATGTCTACACATAGGAAAGTTAGATTGTTTACATGGGGAGTTTAATTTGCAGCATTTGAGTTCATCTACTCTGAAAACACTTGCATGCATATGAGGGAATTCATCATAGTGTACCAACTCCGCATTTAGCATGAACTCTGGAGTCCTCTCTCAAAGCGAATTAACTTTGCTGCAAAGTGCATTTGTTCGGACTATTGTTTGTACGCACACAGTGCTGCTGTTACCTACTCTGGCAGTCTTCCAGTGGCTATTGTACACTGTGTAGTAGGTAACCATTATTGACGCTTCTGTTTACCTGTGTGCACTCTTCTGCTCTGGGGCCAAATTGACTGGATACCCCCACCCTTGTTTATAAGATGATATACAGTCAGATTTTGTCCATCTGCTCCTTGACCCCAACTGATCATGGTAGCTGTGATAATGCTCTGGAGGGCCCCACAACTTGTTCTGAGCAACTCCTTGGGCCTATGCCAAAACCTTGGGTCTTGCCACTAACTGGGCAGAAACGCTGGTGCAAGAAGCTTTTCTGGCTCTCTGATGGAACAATGACCTCTTTGTGGATATCACTGGGAGATGATTACAAGGGCCCATGACTGGGAAGCTGAACACTGCCAGCCAGCAGACTACCAAGACGTATTGGGGATAAGCAAAAGAAGATCAGTAAAGCAGTCTCCCTGGAAAGCCAGCATCTGTTTGGGACTGATGCTGGGTAGGCAGAAGGCAGCCCATTCCCTGCTCTGCTGTGGCTAGCAACCAAGACTGGGACTGAGGATGCTGACCCTATTTGAAGGAGGAGGAAGAAAAAAAACCACCTTAATTTACCATATAAGTTTCAATTTGCTGTTATGCTAAGTTCTGTTCCAGATGAATCATTTCTATAATCATTGTAGGCAGATGTGAGCTAGAAGCTTTTTCAAATCCAAGGTCCCTGCTTCCATTGGCCCATGCTGTTAGTATGTCCCTCCCTACCCTGTACTGCTTTCCAAATGGCAGCTACTTCAGTCAGGGAGTGGGCTTATGTCTCATGCTAATTCTCTGCCTACAGAAATTGCATGTCCGTGAACTTATTTTCCTTTCCCCATCTTTTTGCGTGAGTACTAGTGAACAGCAGTGTGCGCCCCCCATCCTCAAAATCCCATTTTGCACCTGAGAATGGTAGTGGTAAGTATGGTGCAGCTGTAGCCTTTGTCCCACACAATCCTTAAAACATTATTTTGTACATAAATGTAACAGTTTTAGATGGTGGTTACAGAAGTAGAAGTTGTGCTCAGTGTTCTCACTTTACATGAGATAGACATCAACCTTCCATGCCTGTAAAACTACAGAGAATTACAGTTCTTTTGTGAATGCCTTTTAATGTCCATTCTTACAGGTTCTTTCCTGGGGCTGTAGGCATGGGTGGAGCTATTTCCTGAAGCATTCACTGTCTGTTTTTCTGTGTCCTTTTCAGTGTGTCTGCAAGGGAGATAACACAAACTCTAAGACAAAGAAACTGCTCAGTTTTTTTGTTCAGAGATTGAGGAGTAGCCACATGGCCTTCCCCACTGGTATAACCCATGGCTCCAGGGGTTAGAGTATAATTTGTTGGGCCCCCCAATACCTGTTCCTAGAACCCAACCTCTGCCCCAATACCCTCCCTCCCCCACCCACACACCCCAGCAGCCCCTCCCAAGCCTTACCTTGGCAGTTTGCAGGCTGCCTGACTGGCTGGAAGCTGCTTCCAGCCACAAGCTGCTCCACCCTGTGGGGGGGGGGTGGATTCACAAACTCCCAGCCTGCTGCAGCTGTCTGCTGGCTGGGCTTAAGGTGGAACAGGGTTTAAGGTGGAGCCACAGGAACACCGCGTTCCAGCTGCTCGTGGTATTTTTAGGGGGCTCTGGAATGCAGCATTCTGGTTTGTTCCTCTGTTTTCTGGGGGGGGGGGCCTGGAATGCTGCCAGCCTGAAAATAGGGGGCTTTGGAACTGCGTTCCGATGCATTCCCCCTTACTTTAACCCCTGCACAGCTCTCTTCTACTTGTGCAGTATTTCTGGGAGGATGATCTTGGCGAATAACTTCACAGCATATTTCTACTAGTTTGCCCCTTCCCTTTTTGAATAAGGCCTTTCTTTGGCTCCTAATCAGCCACCTTAGTGTAATGTCATCCATAGTCAAGACAGCATAAAGAAGATGCAGAGGGGCTGACTATCCAATTTGCCTTTCTAATGCCTCTGAACCATATAAGCATCTCCAAACAGAGCAAAACTCCAAAGCCAGACTGAAGGTATGTCTACACTGGGGCAGGATTGAATGTTCATTTTGAGACACCGAATTAATAGAATCGGAGGAGTTTGGTCACACAACACTTCTTGTGCTGGGTTATTACATCCCCATTGCATTGTCGTTAGGTTGAATTTAGAAGTATCACATTGTGGGTAGCCATCCAACAGTGCAAGAAGTGCTGTGGCTTGTGGGAAGTCCGTTTGTCCTTCCATGATGGAGTGTTTCCCCTTCTCCTCTGTTCTCACAAGCAAACAGGAAAAGCTATTTTGCACCATTTTTATCTGCTGCACACATGGAGCCTGCTCATCTCTGTGGGATTATTGACAGCATGTCAAACACATCTCAATACATATAGTATTTCAAACCTTCCTGGGGCTGTAGGCGTGAGTGGAGCTGTTTGCTGATGATGTGGCCGAGATGCAGCAGACCAAGAAAGACAGAGTTGAAAGAATAGAGAATTCTGGGATAGATTCCAGAGGCCAGTAACGTAGCATGAAATTGCTCTGTCTACACTGACATTAAATCACCTTATTAAAGTCAACCAAAATGTTGTCTCCTGTAGTGGTGGTGGTAAGACACTAACTTACGGCAGCAGTTAGTTCAACTTTGTAGCCGCATGAGTGTAGAGCAGGCTGAAGAGGGTCAATGTAAGTTGTGTTACATAGACATGTGCTCTCAGTGTAGATCAGGCCAGAGAATGTAATGCTCAACCCTATCTCTTTCTTGAGAATGTACTTCCACACCCATTTTCCTCACATTCATCTTGCAAGGTATAACAGCAAAGGACACAACATACACTACGCAGACAAATATCCCAGTGCACACACCACTCACCATCTTCAAGGACCTCCTAAGATTGCAAAGTACCTCAGGGTGGTAAAATAAGAAATGTGTGTGTGTGTTACAGATGCTAATACAGTCTCCCTAGAATGCGAGCGGTAACTGCTTATAATTTATTTTTAATGTCCCCACATCTATGGCCCCTATACTGGACAGAGCTCTCAAGAACAAGGCACTTATCAATGGCTGAGTAGCTGGCAAACCTGTTGGATATACCAAAAGACTTGCAATCAGCTGTTGTAAACGTCATTAGAGTCCCCCGGACCTCTGGAGAGTTAGAGGCAAAGTTAGTGGACTGAGATGGAGCTTGACAAGGGGTTGTCTAGGGAGATCTTTGTCACTTATGAAGAATAGTGTTATGGTTTCAAGGGAGAGCATTGCCATGGGCAAAGGCAGAATGGATAAAGAGCCAATACAAAGTAACATGGTAACATGCACAGCAGCAAAGCACTTTGGCTGTTTTGAGCAGCAGGGATTGCTGTTGTGTAAACCAGCACCCAGCTGTGTTGTTCAATTCCTGAATGATACGGGATCCTGGGAAAGGGAACATCAGCAACTCCTCCCTGCTGTTCCTTCATTGTAGTGATCCTAGAGGCTGTTGCTGTCACAGATCCTAGCTCAGGACACCGAGAAGAGTGGCACCTAGGACCCCAGCTCTTTGGAACCCTTTGCCATCTCTGGTAACTTACTTAGAGTATCAGCACTCCATATGAGAAGTCCCATAATTCAGAGCAAAATCTTATACTTGTCTGTGACATTAAACACCCCCTCCCCTCTTTAAATGCTGCTTATCAGGAATTGGGACCTGCAGGCTAGCCTGGGGTCAACTGTTTGGGCTACCTGAAAGTCTTGATTTGACTAGACTTCTGACTAGCTGAGAGACATCACTAGGCTTGCTTTTAAGCCCTGCAGCATCACCAGATGAAGGGGTCGTCAACAGCTGGCCTACAGCTGTAGTTGGTCCTGAGCCTGCTTTGTTCCTAGGCTGTTCCTTTCTGTTTCAGCTCTGATTCCCTGTTTGCTTCCTGACGTCTGTTCGCTGACCCCAGCTCAGACTCTTGGTGCTCACCCCAGCCCTCTTGTTCCAGCCACTAAAGCATGCCCTGGACTGTACTGTTGCACTTTGTTTTGTTTCACTGCTTATTTAATGAAAGGGTTTTTTGCAGTTAGATTACATATCATTTTTGCTACATTTTTCATAATTAAAAACATTTTTAGATTTTTATTTCAATTAATTTCTTAGTTAATAGCCTTTAAAATATCATTGAGGAGCCACCAGCTCATTTTACAGAGACAATAACTGTTTGTGCCAGTTCATGAGGTTTTACAAACACATATAGGCACACTTTATAATTCAGTGCAACAGTACATTTCCTCTGCTGTCTCACACCTGCATGATAATGGTCCTGACCAAGGATCTTCTGATGCTTATTGGTTCAATATGGACCAGTGGTTTTTGGGTGTGGTCACCTTCTGGAGGGCAGTTGTAATTTGCTTATCCTTGAGTATTGGATTTCACACATTGGTAGATTGCAGCAGCAACTCTGGGATTCATTCAGCACAAATCTCCTAAATAGTTGCATTCACCATCCTGAAGTTCTCCTGTCACTGTTACTCATCACTGATCTGCAGACCAATTTTTTCTCACTGATGTGATCCAGTTTCCTCAGCCCGGAATCAGTGTTCTGCCCTTGAAGACCCTCTTGCTGTTGGAGGCGCTGCTCTTACATCTGCTTGATGATGTGGCAGGTGACATCCATGTTGAATTAATCTGACTTTAAGTGCTGAAATACAATCTGAGCAGTATTTGTGTATTCGAGGTTGACTATGTAGAGACATGGAGAGTTGTTGGGTCCGTGTTGGCCAATAGTAATTTGAAAATTGTGCTAGCTTACCTCTAAAGGAAGTACTGGGCAGAGGTGGACGAATCATGGGGTTTAAGAATTTGACCTAACCTCGTTTCTACTATACATTCCACGCAGCACATCAAGAAAAATCCCAGAGCGCACACTGCTAAGTTGAAAAGCAAAGGAGAATGGGCTAACCTCGGGGAATGCTACCCTGTCAGTTCACAGTAGACTGCCACCATGGGCACGAAATGATGTGCATCAAGAGAGGGTGCACTGTCCCTATGTACAAGTTATTACTATGATTGCATAATGCATGTTTCCTGACACACAGCAGAAAGCCATGGCTTAGCACCACCCACACTTCTAACATTCCCATAGGCAAGTTAATTAAAGTGTAAAGTTAAGTTGCATTAGTTAAAGAACATTAAACCTCTGTGTGGAGGCTCTCATTCAGAAATAGTGACTTTAATTCTCCTTATCTTGTACCTGTGTTTAATGCACTTTAGCTAATAGGCTTTAATTTCACATTTTTACTTAATGTGGCTTAATTTTCCTGAGTCCCTGTGTAAACATGTTGGAACAGCTCTTCTTCCCCTACTGTGTGAGCATGTAGGACCTATGCCAGTTGGATTGCCACATGTAGTTCTTGTGCCTGGCTCCCTTCTTTTTCATATATATAGATTTTGGGTAATTGGGGGGCTCTTAAAAGGGTGTTCTAAGAGCTAAGTAAGGTCTAATTGGTCAGGTCTTTGATAGACCATCAATGAATGAATGGTGCTGGTGACTTTCGCTGTGGAAATGATATTCACCAAGGCTGTACTGCAGTTTTATGGAGGCGATAAAAAGCAACGGTCCTGATGGTCAATGTTATCAAAAGATCTCATGATACCTTTTCTTCATGGCAGGAATGTAATTTTACTAACTAAATTGTATCTACCATTGTTTACTTTTTCATCTAGTGCCGGGGGTCTGCAAACTGCAGCTCTGGAGCTGCATGTGGCTCTTTGGCTGCCCCATTGCAGCTCCAGGTCTCTGTGCCATGTGAAGACCCTGCAGGAGGCCTGCTTCAGGCCTCCTGCCTTGCCACTAGTGGACCATACAAGTGGCCTGCTACTGACTCCAGGCTCTCCCCACACCCCCCCACTAAGAGGCTACATCCAGTCCGGCTCTCAAAACAGCTGGTTATTGAAGGAATTTTTTTAAAAAACCTCTTGTCTTTTTGGGTTGCTGACCCCTGTTCTCGTGATAAATCCCCTCTGCAGTATCAACTGGTTGAGGAAGTGGGATTTTCTCCCCTGAAAGCTCATGCAAAAAATAAATCTGTTGGTCTTAAAGTGCCACACAACTCCTTGTGTTTTTTTTTTACTGGACTAGACTAACACGGATATCCCTTTTGAAATTGTAGTAGACTGCACTTCCTGTCTTATCTGGGTGGTTACAGAATGTCAAACTGAAGTATGTGCATGCACGTGCATGCACACACAATGGTAGCAATTTTTTTTTGAAATTGGCCAGAAGTATGTCTTTTTTTTTTTTTTTTAAAATACAAATCATCAGAGTAGAGAAGATCTGATCTCCTAAATATAATATGGAAGACACACGTGCGAAAAGGCAGCTTATAATTAACAAACTGAGAGATTTATCACATAGCCAGAGGTTTAATGAAGTTACTATGTCTTTTCAAAACAATTTCCAATATGGAACACACTTGAAAGTCCGCAAAATGCGCAGGGACTCTCACTGTCATGTCTAATAGAAGCAACACTTTATAAAACAGTAAATCTATTATTGAAGTTCAATAAGGAAGGTAAGAGCTATATACATAAATAAACAGCAGAACTATTATGGCAATCTTTTCTTTGGAATAATGATAAAAATAAAATAGAAATTACTTAAAGGGATTTAATTTGCCATCAGTCTACACTGTGATGATCCTTTTAGACGTTCAAACTTCTTAAAATAAAAACTAATTTGTAAGGAAACCAGACATGTCCAATTGACAGATTACCTCAATCTCAGAAACTGAATAACAACAGAAAGTCTCTAGCTCTGAGAAAATATTGGTATCGCTGGGGCAACGAGATTAGATCTCTCAAATGAATTCTTTTCTAATGGGACTGACATGTCCTACAGAAAACTTTCAGCTGTGGAAAATAAATGAGGTAGAATTCAATACTTAACAGAACACATTGAGACAGGATGTCGAATGTCAAAGAGCCTGCATCTTGACTCAAAACTTAAGCTATGTAATTGAAAATACTTTGACCCAGCTATATGTCTGTAAATTTTAAAAGACGTGGTCTCCGTGAAATGGGTACCTGTTGAAAGAATGAAAGATCTGAAGATACCATGTGTATTATGATACTCTCCTAAATTAGTAATTTTTTTAACACAGTAGAACATCAGAATTATTAATACTTTGGGAATGGAGGCTGTTCATAACTTTGAAATATGGGCAACATAACAAAATGTTATGGTCGTTCTTTCAAAAGTTTTACATTTTACTTAATGAAGCTTTGAAACTTTACTATGCAGAAGAAAACTGCTCCTTTTCTTTTTTATTTTCAGTCTGTTTACCATAGTACTGTTTTGTCTGCACTTTTTTCTCTCTCCTACTTCTTGTTTGCATACTTCCTATTCCAAATGAGGTGTGTGGTTGATTGCTTAGTTTATGTCTGGTGTTCATAACTGTGAGGTTCTACTGTACATCCTTTGGTTTTGTTGTAGTGTGAATCAGCATCACCATGTCCTTCTTCTCTGTTAGAGCCATCCATACCTCACAGCAAACTGTATTTGTAATGTTATTAGAATGGAGGAGTTTATCAAGTGATAACATTGTGTATATTTAAGGATAGGGATTGCAGTACTCCCCTCATAAAATTGTTAGGAAACAGAGGAAAAAAATGGAAGTTAATATTGTGATCTTCTGACTTCTGGGAGAAGGGGGAAGAGCGTATGCCTAATAAATTCTTAATATTCTATCAGTAGTTGGGATTTTCTCTTTAATATGTTATCTTTAAAAAAAAAAACCCAAAAAACAAAATAAACAATCCAAAGAAATAGAATAGAAAACTGTCCAGTGATTTATTGTTACAATATGTAGCATAAATATTACCAATTACACAGAGTAGCCTTAAGTTTTCATGTTCAAACCCATCACATTGTTAATTTCAAATGACTGTGTTGTGCTTAGTATCTCATTAGTTACACTTTTGTTTGTATTTGCTAGGGCCTAATACATTATGATAGAAGTTTTTTGATGAAAGCCAAGTGTCTGTGTGTAACATGATTAACAGCTATTTTTTTAAAAAATAACTCATTGGTTAATAAATATTATTGTGGTCATTAGATTTGAAGGAAGTGTGTTTTTGTTTTTTGTTTTTGTTTTTTTTTTAAACCACATTGTCAGGAAATGCAACATCTAATCTTATTTCTGTATGCTGGTGAGTGGGGTGAGATGATACAGTTTGTATTTTTATACAAGTAGCCCTAAGTTTGAAATTCATTTTAGAACTATTTAAGAAAGACAGTTTATTGAAGTGATTTTAAAAGTTCTTTTCTTCAATTTGTATAAAACTTGGAACTGATGTTATCACTCTCCCTTCTTTGTAATCCTTTGAATTGAAACTGCTTAAATTAAAATTCCTTCAAAAGCATCCAACATTCATTTTATATGCACCTGAATAGTCAAAAAAGCCTTCCATTTACTAATTAGGGAAGCATCTTCTCACACAGGCTTTGTTTTTAAGAAGATGTATAAATATCTGCATATTTTGTATTTTTCTTTGATACATAGTGTTATGTATTTATATAAAACATTTAAGTTGGAGACCAGAACTATCAGTTTAGTCTGGCTAGAAACAGATTCGGAGAGCAATGATGGAGTGTATAGAATGTTGTTACCTTGTGTCTGAGGTGATCTTCAGTGGCACAGGGAGATGAATTTGAGGGGGCACAAACATGATTTGTCATGAAGCTGCTAATACAAACTTACATAACAGTCTACCTAGACTGACTTCCCATAAGGACCTGCGTCACTTGAAGGGCCACGGATTTTGTGGCAAGCCTGCTGTTTAAATTTACTACTTAATCCAGAAGGAAGAAGAATTTTTTAATGGAATTTGTAGACATAAAATAAAATAATTTTAAGGCTTTCATTTTGTTTTGAAATTGTTGAAAATCTTTCAAATATATTGAATGGTTTGACCATACATTCTGCTGTAATATTTGAACTGTACAGATATATATATATATACACACACACACGTTTATGTATGTGTGTATATAATTTTTTTCCTATTTTAAATGAAAGAGGTAGTGTGTAGCTTGGTAAAAGATGAACAAAATAAAAAGGAAGAAAATGATGGACTCTCTGAAATCTGGTAATAACAAAATACTGTAGCATTGCAATTTTCAGTACTTGTGTGGGTTTTCTTTTTGGAAGGAAAACATCTGCTCCTCTTTTTTGATGAGTAATTACTACTTGTAGAAAAAATAAGCTTAAATCTTGTTCCTAAAAATGCACATTTTGAAGAAAAATGTCTAAAGCTGCATTTTATGTTCAGTTTGAACTGAAAAAAGAGAGGACTTGTTTGAAAGTGTCTTCATGTGGGGGTACTTGCTTTTACGTTTCTAACCTTTTAAAATTCTTCATACAGGATTGTATCATAACATTATAATAATTTTACTGCACCGTATATGATGCATACAGGAATAGTGCCCCCCCCAGAGGCTTAATTGTAGTTTCCATCTAACTATCTATGACTTCCGGTCATCTCATATGAGGCATCTAAAACATTGATCATAGAACAGAACAGTGGTTCTCAACCTTTTGTGGGTTGCAACACACTTTACAGGGTTTTGTGATCCTACAAGACATACCAGTCTCATCCCCCACAGACCAAATCCAGCCATTTCCTTGTCTCTCTGCAACACACTTACCGCTATGTTGCGACACAGTAATGTGTCTTGACATGGGTCGAGAGAGCCTTGCAGGAATCGGGCCACCAGGATGAAGGTACCAGCTGAATGGAACAGTCCTCCTCCTTTCCCTACAAAAAACTATTGTCTTAAAGTAGCAAATAATGCAATTTTTGTGTACACTTTGTTCTAAGTTCTTCAGAGAATTTTTCTTGGGCAGCAATCTATTTTGACTTAAAAAAAAAAAAACCTGAATATTTTTATCATAAGAAATTTGAAATACAAATTTCATGCTGAGCTTTAGCTTCTGTAGGCTTATAAAAATGATAATAGAAATGATGATTGTCTTCCTTCATGTTTTTAGGGTTACCTTCCCGCCAATGTGGACCGAAGGGAAGGCACTTTACAGAGAAAACAGAAAGAGTATTTTGCTTTTATTGAACAATATTATGACTCCAGAAATGATGAAAGTCATCAAGACACATACAGACAGGTAAAGTACATAACTGAATAATTCTTAACTTACATGAAATGTTTTAGTTTAAAAATTCCATGAAAAACATTTTTCACAACATGTTTCAGTATTTTCTATATTGCTTCATTACTACTTCTTAGACAGGATTTTTTAGATAGTCATATGCTTAAAAATTATTTTTTACTTTTCCACAGTAAAATCTGGTAAAGACAGTCCAATAATATTGAGGCATCTTTAATTGAACTGTAATTTAGAAAATTGTTTTCTGATTTTAAGTCTTTGCTTGTAAAACATTAAATATCAAGGTTTTATGTCATTTAAGAGACTCTCTGGTATGCAGTGCTGCTACTTCCTGCACATGAGGGGAAATGGCTTCCCAGAGCTTTGCTTCTTATATGGCAAAGGGAGAGGGCTGAGCTTTGACTCTGCTCCCCAATATACCCAGTGGCATTGCTGATAGCATATGCTCCAAAAGATACACATTATACTCCCCTTTCTCAGCACCAGAGCGGGTAGATGTGGAAATATTGTGAAAATATTAGTCGGTCCTTAACATGTTCACTACAATACGATAGATCTACAACTATAGGTTTTTCTTTTCCCCACTGAACAGTTTTAGGGCAGTTCTTATCATTCTAGTGCAGACCATTTTTGGTATCAATTCTTGTTCAAACTGGGTCCTTCAGCTGTCATTTTTCTTCCTAGTTCAGAAGTCATTCTTCTAGTTTTGTTCCAGTAACAAGTCTTTAGATTATTTTCCATCTTTCCAAAGCTGTTTTTCAGATGCCTTGAGGAAGCACAATAGTATCAGAAAAGAGAACTTGAAATTGTGATTGCTACTTCAATGAAAATAGTTAAATTAATGGTACGGATGCACATATGCAGGGGAAGTTGAGGAATTTGGGCTAAGTGCCTATAAAATTCCCAGTAGGACATTCAGTAAGTGAAAATAAAAATAAAACAATGAGTTTCCACCAACTGTTAACAAACAATGATTCTGTGTGAAGGGCTTCCATAAGTTTTAGATAGTCAGTATGTTCTGTCTTTACCACCAAAGAAAGATTGGGGTTATTAGACACTAGAGGGGATGTGCCTATATGACCAGTTAACAGGAATTTTAAGGCTACGTCTGCAATGGTAAATTTGTCCGGACTGAGGCAGCTTAGTTTGGACTAACTTAGCCAATGGCCACACTAGGCTTTCCTTAGTTCGAACTAAGAAATTTCTTAGTTTGAGCTGAGGAATGCTTAGTTTGAACTTCTTAGTACTGGTGGTTGGTCCAGATTTAAGTGCTTAGTTTGAACTATAGTTTGAAATAGGTGCAATGTGGCCACAGACTAATGCTTAGTTTGAACTTAAGAAGTCAGGCTTCCCATGGTTTGAGCCTGTAAACTGCTCTGATTTGCTGTTACTTTATGACCTGATCCTATGTTTTACACCCCCTTGCATTTAGTTTCATTCCTTTCTGTAAGTTCACCCATCTTCGAAGCATCTGAGGAAGTGGGACCTTCTCCCACGAAAGCTCATGCAAAAAATAAATGTTAGTCTTAAAGTGCCACACAACTCCTTGTTGTTTTTTAGTATGAACTAACCACACATTCTAATTCAAATTAAGTCAGTTAGTTTGAACTAGCTGTGCGTTCTAATTCCTACTTCTAAGCATGAGGTTAGTTTGAACTAACCTCAAACTTCTTAGTTCAACCTAACAAGTTCAAACTTCCTGTGGCTAGTGTACACATAGCCTGAGATACCAGGGAAAGATATAAAAACCTAGATAGTCAACCTGTCTCATCTTCCCCTTTCCCCCACCTCCAGAATGTGAAGCCATGCATAACCATGGGAATGTTTTGTAAATGAATATTTCAGACTAGTTGGGAACATGTTGGCTTATCATGCTAAAATAATAGGAGAAAGGTAGAAGTGCATTTGTTTGATGACAGAAGATTGTATTTTAAAATGAATAAAAGAATCTCCTAATAACAGCATGTCACAATTCAGGGCAACTGCACTTCTATTTTCATTCTTATGGTCCAGCTTCAGTCATCACATCTCTTGGGCAGAGGTCCACCTCTCTCCCTCCTGGTTGAAGTCTTTACAGAATACAGTTTCCTGCCCACACTGTGAGTTGCCCGGGGATCCAGATGGGCTGAACTGCCTACATCTGCACTTTTACATTCTCCTCAGAGGCTATAAACAGCATAATTACCCAGAGTTCTAAAGTACCAGACAGCTTTTTCTAAAGAATCATATTTATTCTGATGCTGAAAAACATTAGAGAGAAAAAACATGTGAAAAACCGTAAGACCATGAATGCAAATAGGCTTGCTAGTGATCACCCTCATCTCCAGCAAGGGCTTTGGCAGATGATGCGTCTTTTCAACCCAAAGTAAGTGCTTTTTTTGTGGTTCCAACACAAACAGCTGTGAATCTGAATGTCTCCTTTATACAGCAGGGCACTTTGATCTTTCAGATTTGGGAACAGATAAATAATGGAGTTTCTTATCAGGGAATATTTTAGAAGGTTGGGTCCAGAAGTTTGAAGTTGCATTCATCTTCTCTACAGGATTTGCTAGGAAACCCACTTAATTTAGCTTGTCCTAAAAGATGCATCTTGTTTGACACATTGTTTGAAATGGTCCTTTGTGAAGTTCTTAACACTTCTCAGGGCTTGCATTGGTCGCATCTCCCCTCCCTCCACAGAAATGTTGTATAATCTCACAGACACAAATTTTGCATTGTTAATATAATTGACTCCCAAAGATATGGCAGGAAATTGCCAAATTTGTTATACAGCAAAGATCTTAACGTCATTTGATAAATCTTTATTATCGTATTATAATATTCATATTATTCTTATTATTCTTTCTTCACATTATTAGTGAACTAGGGATTGGAACAATAAAGTGCCAAGAGCAAGATCAGTTGTTTCAAAATGAACATCTGTCACCTGGGAAGAAAATGCAACTGCTGTATGATTATTTACACCATTAATTCACAGGGAGAAGGTGGTTGTTTAAATTGACCACATAGCTTTGTTGTGGCTCTTTAAAGTCTGAAATGCTAAAGTAAAATTAAATATGACACTTTTTTTCCCTTCTTTGTCTTGTATTGGAGAGAAAAATACCATGTGTCAGCTGTTAGACATTTTTCATCAAGGATAATTCCCATCAGTGTAACATTAGTGGGAGAATATGTAGGCAGGAGACCTCCCTCCCTTCTTTCTCTCTGACTCAAGCATTAATGTTTAGTATTAATCGTATGCCTATATTGTGCCATTAATTATCACTCTATATGATCCAAAAGTCTGTTATCCATCATCATAAAAGCTGAACTTGCTATCCTAATCAATAAGATTGTAATTTGCAAACCTTCATAATGACACAAGGTCTTAACTTTCAAAAGACGTGGTATTCCTCTGTTTTGGCTGTTTCTGAATGATTCAGTAAATCAGGGCCAAATCCTCAGATTGTATGAGAGTAGTTCCTCTGAAGTCAGCATTGGTCCTGTAGCATTACTTACTTTTTTTAAGTTCCAGAGGTGCAGCCAGGTTAGTCTAGTTCAGCAAAACAAACGAGTCCTGTGGCACTTTTAAAGACTAACAAATTTATTTATTGCATGAGCTTTCGTGGGAGAAAATCCCATTTCAAGAGACACTTAGAACATGAGGGAACTTACAGAATGGGAGGAAAATAAAGGAAGGGAAGTGTGAATCATGGGATCGAGTCACAGTGTAACAGCAGATTGAAACAGTTAAGATTCAAACACTGGTGAACAGCATGTAGAGGAAGATGAGGTCAAATCACCTGTTGTAATAAAAAAAAAAAAAAACCCAACCAAAGAAAAAAACCAAACAAACCCCAAAACCCAAAGTCCTTCCCTAGCCCTGAAGTAATGCAGTCAAATTTGCAAATGAATTCCAGTTCTGCAGTTTCTCTTTGAAGCCTTGAGCTCTTGTTCATTTGTCTGAGCACAGCTATTAATAAATCATCAATGGAGTGACCAGGAAGATTGAAGTGCTCACTTACTGGTTTTAGAATGCTGTGATTTCTGATGTTACATTTGTGCCTATTGAGTCTTCTATGTGGAAACTGTCCTGTTTGTCCAATATATAAGGCAGAGGGGAACTTCTGGCACATGCTGTCATAAATCACATTGGTTAATGAGGAGGTGAATGAGCCTTTGAGGAAGCAGCTGGTTTTGCTGGGTCCTGTAATAGCACCTTTTGTGCAGATATGTGGGCAAAGTCAGCAGTGTGGTTTGTTGTAGAGATATGTGGCTGCTTTAATGGTCTTGTTGTTAAGTCTGTAGTTGCTGGTGAGTATCTGCTTAATATTTGGGGCTGTCTGTAAGCAAGGAGAGGTCTGTCTCCCAAGGATCAAGAAAGTGAGGGATCATCTTGTAGAATAGGCTGTAGATCCCTAATGATGTGTTGTAAAGGTCTGACTTGGTGGTTGTAGTGGATGACCAATGGTGTTGTGTTGTTTTTTCTTTTTTGGGCTTCTCCTGTAGTAGACGACTTTTGGGTACCTGTCTGGCTCTGTAAAACTGCTTCTTCATGTCCTCATGTGCGTACTGTAGTTTTAGGAATGCTTGATAGAGATCCTGAAGGTGTCTTTGTCTGAGGGATCAGAGGTAATGCGATTAAATCTTAGGGCTTGGCTGTAGACAATGGATTGTGTGGTGTGTTTTTGGATGGAAGCCTGAGGGAAGTAGCTAACTATACCGATCAGTAGGTTTTCTGTATAGGGTGGTGTTTGTGTCCATCCCTGACTTGTATTGTAGTGTCCAAAAATAGATCTACTGTGGCAGAGTGGTGCAGGCTAAGTTTAACTGAGGAGTGGAAGTTGTTGAAATCTCTGTAGAAATCTTCAAGGACATCTCTATTATGGGTCCAGATGATGAAGATGTCATCAGTGTAGCATAAGTAGAGGAGAGTTGCTTTGGGGTGAGATTTGAGGAAATGTTGTTCTAAGTTGGTCATAAAAATATTGGCATATTGTGGGGCCATGCAGGTACCCTTAGCAGTGCTGCTGAGTTGAAGGTATAAATTATGCTCAAATTTGAAATGCCTGAGTACAAAGTCACAAAGTTGTGCTGTGGCATCATCTGGGATGGTTCTTCTAATAGCTTGTAATCCATCTTTATGTGGGATATTGGTGTAAAGAGCTTGTATGCCCATAATGGCTGGGATGGTGTTTTCTAGTAGCTCACCAATGGACTGGATTTTTCTCAGGAAATCTGTGGTATGTCAAAGATAGCTAGGAGTGTTGATAACATAGTGTCTGAGGAGGGAGTCCACATAGCCAGATAAGCCTGCTGTAAGAGTGCTAATGCCTGAGATGAAAGGGCATCAGGGTTTCCTTTTTTATGGATTTTTAGGTAATAGATAGAACATCCCTGGTTGAGGTTCTGGTGGTGTGTCTGTCTTTTATTTGTTCCTGTGCTGCCTTGGGGAGTTTCTTGAATAGTTGATGTAGTTCCTTTTGGTATTGCTTGCTGGGGTCAGAGAAAGTGGTTTGTTGAACATTACTTTGGAGAGTTGTTTACAAGCTGCCTGATTGTAAGCAGATTTATTCATGATGACGATAGCACCTCCTTTGTCAGTCTGCTTCATAATGTCAGAGATGTTTCTGAGGCTGTGGATGGAAATTGTGTTCTGCACTGCTGAGGTTATGATGTAAGGGATTTTGTTTTGTCCACAATTTTAGCCTTTGCACAGTGGCGGAAACAATAAATGTAAAAGTCTAGTCTGTTGTTCTGACCATCAGGAGGAGTCCATGAAGAATATTTCTTTTGTATTGATGAGAGGAAGGTATCCGTAGGTCACTGCATAGATCATTGCTGTGGTGGAAATATTCCTTGAGTCTGAGACAGCAAAAATAGTGCCTCAGGTCCACGTAGAATTTTATCTTATGTGTGGGGATTGTCGGGCGGGAGGAAAGTCCCTGAGATAGCATAGATTTCTCTGCTGGAGTAAGTGTGTAACACAAAAGATTAACAGTGTTGTTGGGTGGGTTGAATGTGTCGCTACTGTTGTCCTTTGTGGTGCATAGTAGTTTGGAGAGTTTGTCTTTTTTCTTTTGTTGGAAAGCAAAATGTGTGCTTGATTTTTCTCTTTTTTTTTTGTGTTGTAGTGTGGTTTTGTATGAGAGATTCCAGAGTTGAGAGTTCATTTTTAGTTTTCTTGTGTTGTACATTTCTTTCTCATTACAACAGGTGATTTGACTTCATCTTCCTCTGTTTGCTGTTCCCCTGCATTTGAATCTTAACAAGTGCTTTGATTTGCTTTTACAGTGTGACCTGATCCTATAACTTACACTTCCCTGCATTTATTTTTCTCCCATTCTTTAAGTTCCCCGGTCTTTAAAGCATCTGACAAAGTGGGATTTTTCTCCCGCAAAAGCTCATGGAATAAATAAACGTGTTCGCTTTTAAGTAACACAGGACACCTTGTTTGTTCTACTTTTCCAAGATATATTCTTGGGTTTATCTTCACTGATGCTGGCCAAAATTCATCACATCAGTTCAGACTTCCAGATCAACTGCTCAGGTCTGTGAAAACCTGCTTAGCCAATCAGCAAGTTAGATCTCTGATCACCACCTTGGCAAATGAGGTATCGCTGAGACAAAGGGAGGTCTCTCCTCTTGACTGAGTGTAGTAACTTGGGTCTCTCAACTGCTGCTATAAAGCGCAGGCATTGTAGACCTGCCCATAGATCTTAGATTCTAAGGTCAGAAGGAACTAATATGGTAGAATAGAATAGATTCATAGGGTTGGAAGGGGCCTGTAATAACCCTTGGGGAGGAAGGGGTTAACACTCTGGTCAGTGAGTCCCAGGACAGCCAATAGGAATGAAGCACAGGTTTTTGAGTTGTAACAGCAGCCTGGCCTGGGCCTGTTTGGATGCAGCAGAGCTCCTGGAAGGATCAGGAGGAGGCCAGAGGAGCCTGAGGAAGAATCCAGCAACATCCTTACCAGAGATAAGTTTGGTACTGACCAGGCGTGAGTAGAACAGGGAATGTTTATTTAGATGCGGTCAGGGTATTTTCTTTGTTTTGGCTTGTTTTTTGGATTTCTCTGTGCTGAGCACATATAACCTCCCCCCCCCCACTACCCTGTAACTACCTAAGTTAATTCCCAGAGAAGCAACTCTCTGTGTTTATTATCTGTTCTTTTTGATTAAAGATTTTACCTTTTAATAAGTTCTGGTTCTGTTCCTGGTAGGGCAAGAGGTTTGTGTGCACGTGCCTTAGACTGCACAGGCAGCTACTAGAGGGAACCCTGTTCCAGTTCCAGCTCATATTGCAGCTGGGGTCCAGTCACTTTCCTGAGAGAGGAATAAAGAGGATTGCAAGTACCTCACAGGGAGGAATTCCCAAGTGCGTCTTCCTGGGTCTCAAGAGGTTTTTTTGCATTTGGGTGGTGGCAGCGATACCACTCCAAGGCCAGGAATTGGAGGCCTTGGAGACTTCTAAGAGCAGGCTTTAAGGCCAGTGGCTTTTCTGGCCTATTGCGGGCCCCCACCTTCTGCACTCAGAGTGCCAGAGTGGGGGAAAAAGCCTTTACAGGGCCTCATGAGATCGAGTCCAACCCTCTGGGGCTTGAGCCCAGGACCTTTTGCGTATTAAGCAGAGGTGCTAGCCACTACACTATTTGCAGGGCTTTCATCTAGTCTGACCTCCTATATGACTGAATTATTAAAGTCATCAAATCACGGCTTATATTTTTAAGGTACAAAGATCCACCAGTAAGTGAACAAACAATACCGCATACTGCAGAGGAAGGTGACTCCCCGCCCCTGAGCTTTTGCCAGTCTTTCCTTGGGGGACATCCCTTCCTGACACCAGTATGACAATCAGTTAAATCCTGAGCAAGTGGGCCAGTCTCACCAGCCAGTAACTATGAGAGAATTCTCTAACTCAGAGCCGATCCTATCTAATGTCCCATCTCAGGCTATTGGCATATTGACCACCAGTAGTCAAACATTGGTCAGTTGCCAAACTAGGCTGTCCTATCATGCTGTCTCCTCCATAAATTTATCAAGCTCAGTTTTGAGTCCAGCTAGGGTTTTTTGCCCCCACAGCTTCCCTTGGAGGCCATTCTAGAACTTCACTCCTCTGATGGTTAGAAACCTGCATATAATTTCAATTTAATCTTCCTGTTGGCCAGTTTATATCCGTTTGTTCTTGTGACCACATTGGCCCTCCACTCAAATAATCCCTTTCTCTTCCTGGTATTTATCCCTCTAATGCATTTATAGAGAGCAGTATATCTTCCCTTAACCTTCTTTTGGCTAGGTTAAACAAGCCAAGCTCTTTGCCTTATGAGATTAGACTCAGGTTTTCCATGCGTCGGATCATCCTAGTAGCCCTTCTCTGCACCTATTCCAGTTTCAATTCATCCTTTTTAAACATGAGGGACCAGAACTGTACACAACACTCCAGATGAGGTCTCACCAGTGCTTGTATAATGGTCCTTACACCTTCCCATGGTGGCAGATTTGCCACCACCAGTGAAGACTAAGTCTTGGAAAACAAAGCAATGCTACAGGAACAACACTGACTTCAGAGGAATTACTTTAAAATACCTCATTGGATGCATCCTACGACTGCATTAGGTTTTTTATGGCTACGTGACATTGTAGATGGTTCCTGCAACTTTGACCGAAATGATTCCAAGCCTCTTCCACCTTTAGATGCAAGAGTTCTTCAGTTCAATCCACTTCCCCAACTAATTCCCTTAATTCTTTAAAATTAGTTCTTTTTTAAGTCAAAGGCTTTAGTTACATATGCTAAGGCTCTGTCTGTAATACAAACTTATGATTCAGTTTACGATAGCATACAGTTGCAATAGTTAGTACACAACCTGTGTGTGTGCATGCTTGACTCCTCCTGTTGGCAGAGTCAGTACTCATCAAGAAGGCATATACTAATGCACATTTCCTTGTGCAATGGGGAGGTATCCCATTTTGCCTCTTGACACTATCCAGGGTACTGTTTCTTGAGAAATTCCAGAAACAAGTCACACAGGGTGGAGTCAGCTTCCAAGTTTGCTGTTGTCTCTGTTCCACAGTGTTATCTGTATCCTATAATTTTTGCACCTTTTTGTCCCCCTCTAAGTCCCACAAGCCTGCACAGCCTTCCTTACTTTCTACCGTCTTGGACAGAAGCATGGAGCCTGTACAGCTCTTCACTATTGCCATAATCATGGCAAGCACAAGGCTCTTGCAGTATTTTCAGAGCTAACTGAAGGATCAAATTGGTGAGGAACATGACAGTTTCTTGGAGGACAGATTGCTGTGGGGCACAGTGAGAGCCAATTCAAGGTTATTAATAGTATTCACAGAGCAGCTGCAGAAGGTGGAATTCTGTTTTTGGGCTCAAGCAACAGGTGCTGACTGGTAGGATTTACATTGTAATGAAAGTTTTGGATGGTGAGTAGTGGCCTAAGAAATTTCAGATACCCAAGGCTGCATTCCTGTTTTTTGGTTATTTAAAGGTTCAGTGGCATTGTTTATTTTCACTACTGGGTCTCAGTAAGAAAAATATCCCAATAGCTATAGCTGCCTGCTGAGTCCTGAATAATATCTGTGATACAAAGGTAGAAGGGTGTACTTCACTGGACGGGAGAGTAGAGGAATTGTGTGTTGAATTTGAATAGCTAGATAGAAGGGATGTTAGAAGAGCTCAACTTGGAGCTATATGGAGGCTTTGAACGATGATTTTAAAATTGAGCCAGAGTAGTGTGGTGGCAATGTAATGTGCATTTTGTGTCCTGGTAGGAATCATGTGGTGGTATCTGTATATGCTGAAATAAAATTTTGCCAATGCAACTATTAATTTTGTTCGTGAATGGTTTTATGAGCTGTGTCACATTGCACAATAACACGTAATTGGTTGCTTTCAGAACTGCTGAGCACTTGGCAGCATATGTTTTGAAATAATAAAGATGAATTATGTTCCAAATAATAGGAATTTATTCTGCAATAAACACACAAACCCTGCAATTTTAAAACAAATGCATAAAAAACTTTAATAAAATGTAATAAATTAAAAGAATTTGTTATGAAGGCGAGAGAACATTCACATCCATTTCAGCTACAAATGTGCCAGCTGTGGCTTTTCTAGATCTGTGCTTGTGCAGCTGAGACTTGTTTTTAATGCCTTCTGTGGTGGAATGATGGGGATAGTATACCATTCGGATGCCATATGGAGTGTTGGGGTGGGGTGTAGAGAGGTCTTGTATGCAGTTCTCAGTGGGCTGTAGAAGACGATGAGCCTGGGTGTTTTTACCCTGCAGATCTACCAGAGACTACAGCATCTGCGTGGTTGTCTGAGAAACCCTGTCAAATCCTGGTGCATCTTTCTCTCTTGCCTGCTAGGATTCCTGTGCCTTTTTCTTTTCCACTGAGTCCTTCTCCAGGCTGTCTGTAATGTTTATCCTCCAGGTCTTTGTGCTCATGGTTTGATGCAGCGCTGGCTTGCAGGATCTCTTTGAACAGATCATCCCGTGTCCTCTTCATTTTCCTTAGCTGACTCAGGAGTTTCACATACGTTGCTGGGGAGACCCTGAAGTTCACAATGGTAGTAGCTGCAGGTAAAACACAGAGAGAGAGAGATTGTCAGCACACTCACTATGGAAAGTGAACTTTAAGATGCTGACCTTGCTCTCCATGCTTCTCTAAACTTGTAAGCACTATGTGCTAACTTCTGGTTGGTATTGCTTATGTGCAGCACCAATCACTGTACAAGCATGGCAAGTGTGTTCTACTGGCATTTGGGGAAGTGAGAGAAGGTTGTTTGGTTGCATGATTCTATTAGTATAGGTCAGGGTCATGGAGTACTGCATTGTTTTTCATGTTTTGTGGTGATTTTAGCTGATACCTCATTCCTGAGAGGTAGCACAGCTGCTGCTGGTGTCCTGATGCTACCCATGGCTCTGTTCCACTAGGCTGCTTACTGTAAAAGTGCCTTCTTAAGGCCCCTCTAGAAACCTTGAGCAGGAGATTACAGAGTACCTCCATGAAATATCTCACAGGAGGATTCAAGGAACATCTCTGTGTACATAAACTGTTCCACATGACCCCTCTGCCTAATTCTAGTGGGGAATGAAAAGCAGATAGCAATTGTCTTGGTTCTACTGTTACCTCTTCTGACATGAGTAAATTAATAGGTCACAAGATGTGTTATGCTACTTTGGGGTTGCCTCCAGTAATTGAAAATTATCTGAGGTTCCTTCCCCACATCAGGTACTACTGGCTGGGCTGTGGTGGAGCGAAAAACAGATCTTGATTTACTGTGCCACTGGATTTCCCCAGTTGTCTGGTCCTGATACTTCTTTCTCCACCACCTCACTGATGTTTGTGGCAGGAGCTTGTGACTGATTCTTTTCAGCTAGCTATTGTACTTTTGTGGATGGTGGGGTCTCTGCTGAGAATAGTTTTACAAAAAAAAAAAAAAAAATGGCAGGTCTGCAGCTCAGCACTGGATCAGTTGTTGACCTCCTGGGCTCTCTGGTATGCCTGCCACAGCTCCTTGGCTTTCAGCAGTGTCGCTGTTGGTCCCCATTGTAGCCTTTCTTTTT
Organism: Podocnemis expansa; assembly: GCA_007922195.1. Classification (NCBI taxonomy): domain Eukaryota; kingdom Metazoa; phylum Chordata; order Testudines; family Podocnemididae; genus Podocnemis; species Podocnemis expansa. The sequence goes on from ML682009.1 coordinate 1,329,154, forward strand.
CATCACCATTGCAGTATGCTTATAGGTGTTGATGTTTTGGAGGATGGATTGGAGTGATGCCTGCAGAGCCTCTTCTCACCTCAGTCCTAGGAGATCCAATAGCTTGTGTCTGTGACAGGCAGGAGTGTGTCTGGATCTTGGAGCCAGCATGGTCAGCTGGGCCATTTCATAGAACAGTGGGGTTCTGATTGGTCTGCTTGCCAAGCTAGAAAATCAAGGAAATGAAATTCAAATATTTATCATCATTTGGAGACTTTCTTCCTTTTAGCGTGACCCCTGTCAGTGGAATCCATAATGGTAACCAGGGTGATCGGTATGGGGCGTTGTTTAAAACTGCTGGAAGACAGTTAGAGTCGACCTAAGTAATACAGGCTCTTCACTCACACTTCATTTATCTAAATGCATGGACTGTGGCTCAGTGCTGCTGAGGAAAGTGGTGGTGTTACGGTGGCCTAAAGATGTGCTTCCATTAGTGGGAGACCAGTCTGAGCATAGATACGTGCTAGGTTGAAGTAAATTGCCTTATATCCATCTAAGTGTGTAGTGTGACCAGGCCTTACACTTTTAAGGGCTACCACTATAAATGATGGTAGGAAAGGGTCTCAGGATATATTTCTAGTTATATACATGCTCTAACAAAAATAGTTAAGAGAAAAATATGAAAGCTCAATAGTGTTACAAAATAAACTTTACATAGTTATTAATCTTTTTTCTAAAATGTTTTCTGTCCTTGTAGATTCATATAGATATTCCTCGTATGAATCCTGAAGCTTTAAGACTTCAACCCAAAGTAACAGAGGTAAGAATTGTTGTCAACTAATTAAGCTGTTCGTATAATTAAGTTAATAGTACTCCCAGACTTGCTATATTTATATTAATAGTTAAATCAGTCATATGATTGTCATCTTGGCTTGAGAAAAATGCTCAAAAAGCAAATAATCAAGATAGATATGTAATATAGTTGCAACCTGAGAGTAATGTTGAAAAAAGTACAACTGCCAGTGAAAGATCTAAGGGATGAGTGGGATAACCTGAAGTTGAGCCCTGTAATATTTTTTCCATTTTTGACAGACAATTATTACTGTTGACTAATGTTCCCTCTAATTACTTGTAGACTGTGTGCACAAAAACATTTCTTTGTGAGCACCAATATTAGCACTATTGCATTTTTTTGTGCCCACTTTATTTTGTTGTGTGCGCAGGTTTCATGACCTGTGTACACGTGCACACGCGCACAGCTTTAGAGGGAGCAGTGCTGTTGACCATCTATAGCTACTTTATCCAATCCATTCTTTCCCATAACCCATATATTCCATGCTACCCAACATTACTCTAAGCGACTTTGTCTGATAGCATAGTCTATGGTGGCATTCGAATGGCAAATTATTTAAATTTTTTGTCATACTTTTTTTGTATTCCTTTCGTGTGCGTGATTAGTTGCTGTTCTTCCTGTTTAGTTAATTTTGGTTTTAGCTTCTTGTTCGTTAGTAATATCTCCAGTTCTTTTTTTCCCTCCTAGTTACTTAAACTCATTTTGTCTCTAATATGTAATTATTATCTGCATCTATAGTATTGTATTTCAAAGAAATACTTATAAATATTCAATAAAATTGTAAAATAGATTCCTATGAATGAAGGCCAAACACTTAATTTTATCTCACTGCTAAACTCTTTTCAGTAGCTATTTGTTGTTATATTTGCATGATATATACGTGTTCCTTTGAACTGCTTAAGATCTTTACAATGGTCACCTCTGACCTAAATATTAGTATTGTAGTGTGAAAATTGACTGCAAAAATGGCACCTTTTTACTTAATGAGGCTGTTCCCTGTGTATAATGAAAAACCAAATCTATGTCTTTTAGGTTAAAAAAAAAAAAGGCATTTTTTCTTTTTGTTCCAATTAGCACTGTAAAGCCAATATAGAGTAAATTGAATTCTGTTCTTGCATAGCATCACTAGTAGAACTGCCTGCTAATGAATATTGTTTGCATCTGTTGCAACTGCTCTAAGTGCTCTGTCTGAAGATGATTGGGTTACACATGTTGTAACTGAGGACATAATTTGATCCAGAAAACCTTTTGTTACTGATGGCAATATGTGAGGGGAAGGCATTCACTTTGTCTTTTTGAGTCCAAGTTGGATTAGCAGGCCTGGTAGTTTAAAAATAAGGAAGCAAACCCAGTGAACATTTCTCAACCCCTTCTCTTGCCCTTCCCCCAAATTTGCCATGCTTTCCAAAATAAATGTTAAAATTCCAAGTATTTTTCTACTTATGAGCTGAGCACATTTGCTTTGGAATGCCTACAATGTAATTGTAGTCATGTTCCAGATTCCAAACACTCTTTACTGTGACATCACTCACAGTTTGGGAAAAGTTTTAAGCCAAGGCAAGAAATCACATGTGAATTCTTGGAACCTCAGCCAGTCCACTTGTTTCTCTCTCTGCTGGTGCACCTAGATCTGAATATGACTGCTGACTCACTTAGACCTTGTTTTGTTTCCAATTAAACAAAGTAATTTTTATAGTGGGTATATTTGTCATGGGACCTGGAGCAGGGTACTGCGGAGGGAGCCAAGTTCAGGACAGACTGTCAGAAAATAGAGCAGACATTTTAACCACTGTCGCTGGATTTCTATCATTGTTTTCACCAGACCAGTAACAAAAGTTCACTCCTGGGCCCCTGCTCTAGTCTTACTATAGAGAACAGTCAGTCACCATAGGCATTCCAGCCCTATGTTACCATCCAGGAAAACTGGCCTTATGATGAAAGGTTATTGAAAACCAAATTCACCATGCATTAGGTTCTTCTAGCCCATTGGTGTCTAGCCTGTTTTTATGATGGGCCACATTGCAATTATTTTTCTCACTCGGGGGCTGCTGGGACAGATGATTACTTGATAAGGTTTTGTTTCAGCAGGTTCATTTGGTCAATTCTTACTTGCCCTGTGAGGCTGTCAAATTTGCTAGCATGCTTCATACAATTACGCCACTTGATATTGTATTCCTTGAATCTTCTCTAGACATATCAGACAAAATATGCTCCCATTGTGCTCCACAAAAAAAAAAAAAATCATTGGTCCAAGACTGTTTTGAAGGCTTGACATTCAGACTGGTATTTTTTTCTTGCCTCTAATCATGCGATCTGCCATCTTTGTTTTCATAAGTGTTTGCTAAATCAGAGAGCATGTTAGCAGAGAAAAACCAGTGTAGCACAATTGTGACTATCCAGGCTCAGGGCTAGAGGGGAGAAGTGGCTGCAACCCCTCCCCCCCCCCAAACTCTGGCAGACTGGGGCTGGAGAGGATGGGTGACTGCATGCTCCAATCCAGTCATTGTGGGTCTGGAGAGGAGGGCTGCAGCTGCCTCTTTCAGCCAGTTTGGGGTTGAAGAGGGGGCGGCTGCTGCTGCTACTGCAAGTCAGACTGCTCTAGGCTGCAAAGGAAGAGCTACTGCAGCTTCCCTGTGGGCCGGATGATTCAGTTTTAGCCTAAAGGGGTTATTAATTTATGCATATCAGTGGGTACTTGAGATCATACACACAAAAAATAACTCTAGTCAGTCCTTACTAAACTGACTAAAGACTAATTAACTAAGATAAGAAATGAGTCATTTCAGAGGCTAAAGCTGGTAAAATATATTACAAACAGATCAGAGTTTATAAATCCAAAATGTTACTAGCAGGAATGCTTCAACAAATCTTTCTGGTTTCTTGGAATACTTCTACGGACCTTTAGTTCTTTGTTTGTCAGAGCTCATCAATCCAGAGATATAGGGGAAAAGGAAAGAAATGGACGGGGACCTTTTGTTCCCACCTGTTATATCTTGGCCCCTTTACTGGAAAATAGAAAAAATCCATGGGGTTAGGCTGTCCACTGTCTGTGGGCTGAGGCACACAGCTGCAGTGCCCTATGTGCTTTTCCACCAGCCCTTCGTACAAGTTGAAAATTTTAACTTGCACTATTGCCTGTGTGCTGTCTTTGTTGTCTTCAGAAATGATGTGCAGATGCCCTTGTTTACAGTTTTTGTTGTTTTGAAGGAGCTAACCGATGGGCATTCTTCAAATGCATGATATGATTGAGTCACAAACATCCAGCAAAATTTCATATGCTTTGTCAACACAGATATTATAATGAGGTGGTATAAAAATACACAATTAAGATGTCAAAGTCAAGCATTGCGAAGTGGGGAAGTGCTAGGATTATGGTTACCCATGTATCTTTAATTTGGCACCCTTGTGCACATGTTTTCATGTAGTTTGTAAATTATGTACCTTTTTTGTGATTGGACCTACTCTAGAGTTAAATAAGGGTTGTATAATAAAGGAGCCCCATGTATGTTGAATCGCTGTCTCATTTGCTGCAAAAATTGTCAGGTGTGTAGTGAAATGGGATAGTACATTGCAGAGAGAGAAAGGAGATTTTATTGTGTTAACATGGCTGGTCTCATGGCTAAGATGGTTGAATGCTGCCTTGGAGAAGTGCATTGTATCCTTGTCTCATAGAGTTTCCTTGTAATACTAACTTGGTCTTTTAAACCAAACTTCACAGGTGGTCCCTAATTGTTGTGTGTTTATCCTTTTTGGGGTGTTTGATATGAAACCCTAGGATCTGATTTCAAGTAGCACTGAGAACTCATACCTGGAAGTGCAGTCAATGGGAGCTGTATTTTGAACACAGAAAGTTTTGTATAATGCTAAGCATTCTGAATAGTCATGTCCTGGGCATCTCTAATAGGGCATACAAAATTAATGGATACTTTTTTTTTTTTTTTTTTTGGTAACACAGAAGAAACACATTTTCCTAACCTCTTTCTCAGAAATGACTGTAGACTCTTAAGGTCAGAAAGGTCCAGTAGTATCATCTATTCTGACCTTCTGCTCAATGTACAGGCCACAAAAACTTACCCACACACTCCAGCAATAAACCTCTAAGCTATGACTGAGTTATTAAAGTCATCACATCGTGATTTAAGGGCTCTTAAGATACAGAGAATTCACCAGCAGGTGAGCCATGCTACAGAGGAAGACAAAAACCTCCTAGAGCCCTAGCCAGTCAGCCCTGGGGGCAAGTTCCTTCCTGATGCCAAATATAGTGATCAGTTAAACCCTGAGATAATAGTAATAGTCATAATAAAATAATAATAAATAAAATCTAGAATGAGGTGGACAGCTGATGTTTTAAGTGTGTTCAATTTCAGTCCAAATGATTGTTTGGCAACCTTTGAAAAAAGGGACTTAAAATGGGTTGTTTGCGGGAACTTTAAGCAGTGCTCCCAATATAATCTATGATAAAGTGGATAGTAAAGCACTGAGGTTTTTGAGTTCATCACATTTTGGGCTCATCAGAGAGGAAATTGGCTACGATTCACAAAATCCACCTTGCTGCTGCCCCATTCAAATATTACCTCTTTGTGAATGACAAGTACTTGGGTAAACTTTGGGGTCCTAAGTACTAGAGTGGAGACATGAACACCCACACTGGTGCCTTTACCCTCAATATGTTTCTCCCCTTACTATCCTAGAGCATGTGCAGAAGTCTTGCCTGTGCAGTGGAAAAAGATTCTTCAACACCTCCTTCCAGCCATTGGCCAATGAGTACTGTGTGTTTGAGAGCAGATAGGCTTTCTTATGTGCCTCTGCCCCATTAATATTTAAGGCACTGCCACACCTTTCCTACCTTATAGTTGAGGTATTGTTCCCAGTAACATTAGATCCTCTATCTGTGGAAGTTTGGGGAGGAAATTGACAGAGGAACAGTCCCAGTTCTATATCCAGTTTTTTTTTATTTAAATCATTACTTGTTCTAGTTTTCGTAATATCCTCTGTGAAGAGAAGATGAAGTGGGGTGAAGAAAAGAGGAGAGTAAACAAAACAGAACACAGGATAAAGAAAGAGGATATTGCCAAAGAGACGAACAGGAACTTAAATAAGACTTTCAATGGCAGTGGAAAAAAAAGGAATATAAAACTCTCAAAGAAAGAGTTCTTGGTAAGGGATGAGGACAGATTAAAAATACACAAAAGGCTGTGCAATAGACAATGGGGTATCGAGAGGTAAATATTAAACATTTGTACTGTCCCTAAATTATATCAGCAGTGCTGTGCTCAGGGAGAGGAATGGAAAAGAGCAAACATGAGATCAAATATTGAAAAGATTTCTGTTGTAAATGATCTAACAGTATTTTTTTTTTATTTAACCAAATACAGTTTTGTAACACTTCATTTTATTTCAGAGAAGAAATTGAGGTATGAAAAATTACCTCATCAGTTACCCTGCCAGTCCAGGATTGTTATTGTAATGTATGTGCCTGTGAGTTAGGCCCTGTTTCAGTAAACCACTGAATTAGGTGTGTGATTGTAAGTATGCATGGTCTCACTGAAGTTAATGTAGCTATAACACATGCTAGATCAGAAACTTAAAATTTTGAAGGTATTCTCTTCTATGGTAGTATGAGATGTTCGGGGGAAACACATACTTGAAAAGCAAATACTAGGGTTTCAGTTTAAATAGAGAATAACTTGAAACATTAGTGTAGCCATTAGAATCAATTAAAGTAATTCAGGATTGGTTTTAGAAACACAACTACAAGGTTTTGATTCAGCAAACCTATATATTGGAAGGGAAAGAAAACCCTCTTAATGAAACTGAAATTAAAAATTCAAATTAAAATGTTTTATGCACTGCCATCTATTGTCTAGCATATCACCTACTGTTCAGTGATTTGAGGACAAGATAGTGATGAATGCAAATTGACATAATTCTAATGAAGTGAATGAACTGTTGCTACACTCCTGTTTCCTCACAAATGAAATTTTTGAAGTGTAAATTATAAACTGAACAAGAAATTATTTCATGTTATAAAAGAGTACTACATTATTAATACTGTCTTGTAACTCTAAAATGAACAGGTGCTCTGATCTCTTACATTAATATTTTTCCAGGGCATGAATTTGAGTTTGAATTTGTGGTACTATATGGCAGGTAGCTAGTTTGTAGTCCAGTTTTCTTGAGTTGTAGTTCTCATTTTTTGTGATCCTCACAGGTAATATAATTCAACTGAGGAATTATGTTTATTAATTCATGATATGTTTGACTCCTTTCCTCATATTGTAACCGATATGAGCTTTTTAACAAATTTCAACTATTTTGGCAAAAGTTTTCTACTTGCATTAAAAGGTAATTTCACGATGCAATAAAGCTAGATTTTTAAAGCATCTGCCATGCCAACTGTGTTTCAAAATACTGGATTAAATGTTGAGTTGTCTTTTGAAATAGGACTAGGCCAAAGTGTATTAACTGCCTTTTCCAACCGAGACACATTACAGGATCCATCGTCTACAGCCAAGCTTTAAGGTACAGCTGGGTCTGCTCTGATCCCTCAGACAGAGACTTCTACAAGATCTGTATGAGGTATTTCTAAAACTAGAGTACCCACACAGGGAAGTGAAAAACAAATGGGCAGAGCCAAATGGATACCCAGGAGCCACCTACTACAGGACAGACCTGACAAAGAAAAGAACAGGACATCACTGGTCATCACCTACAGCCCCCAGCTAAAATCTCTCTAGCACGTCATCCAAGATCTACATCCTATCCTAGAGGATGATCCCACACTCTCTCAAGCCTTGGGGGGGCAGACCTGTCCTTGCTTACAGGCCACCCCTGACCCTGAAGCAAATACTCACCAGCAACCAAACATCATACAAAAAGAACACTAATTCAGGATCCTATCGTTGCAGCAAACCCCATTGCCATGTCTACTTACACATCGACTCCAGTAATACTGTCACAGCTCCCAACTACATCAGCCACATTGTCAGGGACTCATTCACCTGTACATCCACTAATGTGGTATATGCCATCATGTGCCAGCACTCCCCCTCTGCCATGTTCATTGGCCAGCCAGACTGTCTTTGCACAAAAGGATAAATGGACACAAATCGTACATCAAAATGGCAACATCTGTAAACCAGTAGGAGAACACTTCAGTCTCCATGGACATTCAGTAGCAGACTTGAAAGTTGCCATACTTCAACAAAGAAACCTTAAAAACAGACTTTAGTGTGAAGCTACAGAGCTGGAGCTAATCTGCAGGCTTGACACAATCAGACTGGGTCTGAATAGGGACTTGGAATGGTTAGCACATTAGGAAAAAGTGATTATCCCTGTTCACACATTCTCTCCCTTTGATCAACTGGTGTGAAAGGGCCCCATCTGCTCTCTGAACTGACTTTGCTAACTCTTGCCCACCTCCATCCTGGCACATGTGTACATACCTCTCAACTGTGGTTTCCATTTCATGCATCTGACTGAGAATTCTGCTTCAAAATGGATTCTTTGGGTACTGTAGAGGGGGTGAGACACTGAGGCAGACACTGAGTAAATTTGATGTCTTTTATTAACTCAATTTATTTACATCTAATTAGAATAAATCATTTTCTCTTTTTGTTTTTGACTTAGCACATTAAAAAGCATGAGATCGCAAAAGTGTAACTACAGTTCCTAAACCTGTTCCTATTATTAAGCCCTTAACTGATGCTGGGCTACAATCAGTACTGCTAAGCATAATTCCTTATGCTTACAGAACCATGGCTTATGAGTTTGATTTAGATTCAGTTTTGGTTCAGTTCAGGTGCTCCAGTTTTATCCCAAATGGGATGTTTCGTTCTCAACCTGTGAGCTTACTGTTAGTTTGATTTGTTTTTGGGGAGGGAACTTCGGGTGATCAGTCCAGAGTTTGGTTATCTGATACGTGCCTCTGTAGACCTCCGGTTTGCATGGGCTTTTTGCAGCTTTTTATTCCTGTTCCACAACCCACTTGCAGTTTCAAAAAGTTACTGTTAAGTTGCTCTGCCTTTTTTGTTATTCCACTGGGACAGTACACCACCACACCATTTGGGTTTACCGGTTACTGTTTCTAATACTCACAGAACACTGTCACTTATAGAATCATAGAATCATAGGGTTGGAAGGGACCCCACAAGGTCATCTAGTCCAACCCCCTGCCAAAAAAAGCAGGACCACTCCCATTAGATCATCCCAGTCAGTGTTTTGTCCAGCTGGGACTTGAACACCTCCAGAGATGGAGATTCCACCACCTCCCTAGGCAACTTATTCCACTGCTTCACCACTCGCCTAGTAAGGAAGTTTTTCCTAATATCCAGCCTGGACCGCCCCAGCTGTAACTTGAAACCATTGCTTCTCGTTCTGCCCTCTGTTACTACCGAGAACAGTCGAGCTCCCTCCTCCTTGGAGCAACCCTTCAAGTAGTTGAAGGTTGCTATCAAATCCCCCCTCAATCTTCTCTTCTGCAGGCTAAATAAGCCTAGTTCCTTCAGTCTTTCTTCATAGGGCTTGTGCTCCAGCCCTTTGATCATTTTGGTTGCCCTCCTCTGGACTCTCTCTAAATTGTCCATGTCCTTTTTGTAGTGGGGAGCCCAAAACTGGACACAGTATTCCAGATGTGGCCTCACTAGTGCAGAATAGAGGGGAATGATCACATCCCTCGATCTGCTGGTAACACTTCTTCTGATGCAGCCCAGTATGCCATTGGCCTTTTTGGCAGCAAGAGCACACTGCTGACTCATATCCAGCTTCCCATCCACCATGACTCCCAGGTCCTTTTCTCCAGTGCTGCTATTTAGCTGATCACTCCCCAGCCTGTAGCAGTACATGGGGTTTTTTCGTCCCAAGTGCAGGATTTTACACTTATCCTTGTTGAACCTCATGAGATTCCTCTTGGCCCACTGCTCCAGTTTGTCTAGGTCACCCTGAATCCTGTCTCTGCCCTCTAGGGTGTCTACCGTTCCCCCCAGTTTGGTATCATCTGCAAACTTACTAAGTGTGCAATCTATCCCATCATCCAGATCATTAATGAAAACATTGAACAGAACTGGCCCCAGGACCGACCCCTGGGGCACACCACTTGTTACTGCCTGCCAACTTGACATGGAGCCATTGATTCCTACACGCTGAAACCGTTGTTCTAGCCAGTTTTCTATCCACCTTACAGTCCATGCATCTAACCCATACTTTCTTAATTTGCCAATGAGAATGCTGTGGGAAACCGTATCAAAAGCCTTGCTAAAGTCAAGGTATATGACATCAACGGCTCTTCCCGCATCCACAAATCCAGTTATCTCATCATAGAAGGCGATGAGGTTGGTCAGGCATGATTTACCCTTGGTAAATCCATGCTGACTGTTCCTGATTACTCTACGTTCCTCCAAGTGTTTCAGGATGGATTCTTTGAGAAGCTGCTCCATGATTTTTCCAGGGATTGAGGTGAGGCTGACAGGTCTGTAATTCCCTGGATCGTCCTTTTTGCCTTTCTTGAAGATAGGTACTATATTTGCTTTTTTCCAGTCCTCTGGCACCTCCCCCGTTCGCCACGAGTTTTCAAAGATAATGGCCAACGGTACTGCTATCTCATCAGCCAGCTCCCTCAGCACCCTCGGATGCAGTTCATCCGGCCCCATTGACTTGTGCACATCTAGTTTCTTTAAGCAGTCCCTAACCTGACCTACTGTCACCAAGGGCCTCTCTTCTTCTCCCCAGTCCCCCGTACCTAGTGTAGTGGGCTGGGAGCTGACCTTGCTTGTGAAAACTGAAGTAAAAAAAGCATTGAGCACTTCAGCTTTTTCCTCATCCTCTGTCACGAGGATGCCTGCCCCATTCAGTAAGGGACCTACACCATCCCTGATCCTCTTCTTGTTATTGATATACTTGTAGAACCCCTTCCTGTTATCCTTCACATCCCTTGCTAGTCGCAACTCCATTTGTCCTTTGGCCTTTCTGATTTTATCCCTGCAGTCCCGAGCAATGTCTTTATATGCCTCCTTAGTCATCTGTCCTAGCTTCCACTTCCTGTAAGCGTCCTTTTTATGCTTCAGCTCAGTGCAGAGCTCTCTGTTAAGCCACAGTGGGCGCCTTCCACATTTGCTGTGCTTTCTCCTTATCGGAATTGTATCTTGCTGTGCCCTTAGCAGGGTTTCTTTAAAATGCACCCAACTCTCTTGGACACCTTTCCCCTTCAGATCAGCCTCCCAAGGGATCCTGCCCATCAGTTCCCTGAGGGAGACAAAATCTGCTTTTCTGAAGTCCAGGGTCTGTGTTTTGCTTCTTTCCTTCTTTCCTTTAATCATCAACTTGAACTCAATCATTTCATGGTCACTGCTACCCAGGCTGCCATTGACCTCTACTTCCCTGATAAATTCTTCTCTATTTGTGAGCAGCAGATCGAGAGGTGCAAGGCCCCTCGTTGGTTGCTCCAGCATTTGTACCAGGAAGTTGTCCTCAACACTCTCCAGAAACTTCCTGGATTGCCTGTGCACTGCTGTATTGGCCTTCCAGCAGATGTCAGGGTAATTGAAGTCCCCCATGAGAACCAGGGCCTGTGCTCTAGAAACTTCTGTCAGTTGTCCACAGAATGCCTCATCCACCTCCTCCTTCTGATCTGGTGGTCTGTAGCAGACACCTACCACAACATCCCCCTTGTTGCTCTCCCCTCTAAACTTAACCCACAGACTTTCAACTGGCTTGTTTCCACTTTCATAATGGAGCTCTGAGCAGTCATAGAGCTCCTTTACATATAGTGCTACTCCTCCCCCTTTCCTTCCCTGCCTGTCCTTCCTGAACAGTCTATACCCATCTATTGCAGAGCTCCAGTCATGCAAACTATTCCACCACGTCTCTGTTATCCCAATCATGTCATAGTTCTTTGTCTGCGCTAGTGCTACCAATTCCTCCTGCTTGTTTCCCAGGCTCCTTGCATTTGTGTATAGGCACCTAAGATACCCAGCTGATTGCCCTACTTTCCCATTTTGACATTCAATTCTATTGTATCTACCTCCCTGGATTTTCTTTTGGTGTTGACCTCCCCCACCTGCCTCAGGCATTAGGGCTTCATTAGAGCATCTAAGAAAGTTATTTGATTCCCCCCGCATGTTCCAATTATCCTCTCTTCTATCTCTGTAGTTACAGTCCCGGCACCCCCCAAGTTCCATCCCATCCCCCTGGTCTCCCACATAGTCACTTACCTGTGGGCTTTGGTCTCCTTCCCCCTTCAGACCTAGTTTAAAGCCCTCCTCACTAGGTCAGCCAGTCTGCGTCCAAATACGCTCTTCCCCTTCCTCGAAAGATGGAGTCCATCTCTGCCTAGCAGTCCTTCTTCCTGAAACAGCAACCCATGGTCGAGGAAGCCAAAGCCCTCCTGACGACACCATCTTCGCAGCCAAACGTTCATCTCCAGGATGCATCTGTCTCTGCTCAGGCCTCTACCCTTGACCGGAAGAATCGAGGAGAACACCACCTGTGCTCCAAACTCCTTCACCCGCGCTCCCAGAGCCCTGAAGTCACCTTTGATCTGCCGAGGATCACCTCTCGCAGTATCATTGGTTCCTACATGGATGAGAAGCATGGGGTAGTAGTCAGAGGGGCGGATGATTCTCGACAATCCCTCCGTAACGTCTCGGATGCGGGCACCTGGCAGGCAGCATACCTCTCGAGAGATCTTGTCAGGGCGACAGACGGGTGCCTCCGTCCCCCTCAGAAGTGAGTCCCCAACCACCACAACTCTACGTTTCCTCCTAGCTGTGGTGGCTGTGATCCTCCCAGCCTCGGGGGTGCATGGCCTCTCCTCTTCCACCTCCTTCACCGTCTCTAGCACCGCATAACGATTCTTCACCACAACAGAGGGTGGGTTTTGGGCAGGAGTGGAGCACTGCCTACCGCCAGAGGTAACCAGCTGCCAGTGTCCTCCCGCTGCCACAGGCTCCCCATCCAGCTCCAGTGTTGTGGCAGGAGTCTCTGGTACCTGGTCAGTGCCCTCCATCTTGCACTTCTCCTCGTGGATGCTGTCGAGGAACTTCTCCAGGGTGTGGATACTCCTGAGCCGAGACACCTCCTCCTGTAACTCTCCCACCTGCCTCCTGAGAGATTCCACCAGCAGGCACCTGTCACATCGACACACCTGACACACTTATTGTTTTCAGCCAATTTTGAATTTTGTTGTTAGGCAGACATGGTTTTGCAAGTTTGTTTGCAGCTGAGCTACCTTTGCAAAACTCTCTCTGCAAAGCAATTTGTCTGCAAAGGAAATAGATTATTACAGAACAAGAACAAAGCTATCAGTTAAATTGTTTTTACATAAGTTTTAACCTTTAATTCAGTTGTGCCTCATTGTCGTAAGCTATTTCCCTTACTGACACTGATGAAGTGGGTTGGAGCCCACAAAAACTTATGCACAAAGAAATCTGTTGGTCTACAACAGGCATGGCCAAGCTGCGGCTTGGGAGACACATGTGGCTCTTGAATGAAAAAGTGCGGCTCGCAAAAGAACGTCAGCAAATCAATTTAGTGTGTAAAAGTATATGGCTGTGTGGCTCAGTGTGGCTCTTCAAGGTTTAATAATCGACTTGTGTGGCTCTTGAGTTCCGTAAGTTTGGCCACCCCTTGTCTACAGAGTGCCACAGGACTCTCCTTGTTTATGCTGTACACAGATTAACATGGCTACCCCTCTGGAAAATTAAACTACCAGTTAATGTGTGTCAGTAGGTCCACAAGAACAGATATTTTGCTGCAGGCTAGTGAAGTGTAGAGTTGCATGCCAGCTTTCTAGAAATGAATTGTTTCTGTAAATGAGCCTTTGGATGCAACTGTATATAGCAGGGGTGGCCAAATTTATGGAACTCAAGAGCCACACAAGTCAATTATTAAACCTTCGAGAGCTGCACTGAGGCATACAGCCATATACTTTTACCTACTTAAAATTGAAGTATGCAATGAATTTTAATCATAAAACAAGGACAAATTAACCCTACTAATGTCAGATTCTAATAATTTCTTCAGGTTACCATGAAAAATAGGCCTATACTATAAAAACTTAGCTGCTGCTTGATGTAGAAGACTGCAGGCTATTGGTGAGTTTTTTAAAATCCCGACCATGCCGCGCTTCTCCCCACTGTCCCAACCCCCTCCTGAACTCCCAGGCTGGGGCTGCTTTCCTAAACTGATTTGCTGATATTCTTCCGGGAGCCACAGTTTTTCATTCAAGAGTTGCAGTTTGGGCATGCGTGGTATATAGGGTTCTCATATCTGTGCTGATGTAGTATCCTAATGCCTTCCAGTAGTGCATTAAATGATGTAACTAATGTCTGTCATGTATAGCTCAATCTCTTTACTTTCCAGGAGGACTATGTGTGCTACATACAGTGTTCATTTTGTTAGAATGTTTTTTAATGTGTTTGCAGTTGTGTGTATTAGAGAAGCCTTGGAGAAAACAAAGAAGGTGTTGAAGTTGGTGGTGATCCATATTTCCTGTGGGAATGTGTTCCAGTCTTGGACTAGCCCCTAGCAAGGCCCTACCTCCTGCGCAGTTCAGTTTTATCCTTGCGGTAGGACATTAAGAAAACACTAATCTCTAAGAATGTGGGATGGGCTAAGGGACAAAAAAAGTCACTGATTAAATATATGAGAGCAGTGTCCATATCGTGTCCAGCAATGAGCAAGTATTGAAACTGTTTGATATGGTTCAATAAAAAAAGGACTATAGAGAGGAGAAAACTACTTCTCAAGCATTTCTATGAGAAAAGGAAAGGTTTTTGTGATGTACCAAGTGTGTGGGTCAAGGAAAGTTTAAAGAGAAACTATTAATGTCAAAATTAAGTTGTCAAAAATATTCATTTTAACTCTAAAGATTTTTGGAGTTTTTTGCGTAATGCAGACAATCAGATTCCAGCATAAATGTTACTATTGTACTGTGTGATTAAAATGCTATGCTCAAGATTTTGATCAAGAGGAACTCCATTTTAGTGGGACGAAGGTGAATTTGACTAGTCATCATTGTAGTTTTCACACCAAGAGCTAAAAAAGCCCAAATTGTAGAGTTGGCCCTTTTAAAACTTTTTATTTTTTTAGGGAAAACCATTGAAGGGACACCGTGACATGGCTGCATCTCGAGTGTAGCCTGAAAGGTGTGGAATTGCTGTGCACCTCCACCCCCCGGCTCTCTGAACTATGGTTGGCTCTTGGCAGTGCTTTTCTGGTGACAGACAGCAAGCCACTGCAGACTCTGTTATTACCCAACACAATAGCAGGTGGAGGAACACACCCAGCTGAGTTACTTGCTTGCTTTCCAGCTACTCTTGAACTAGCAATAGATAGAAGGGCCCCAGCCAGTTCACTCCAGCTCTCTGATGGCAACCCAAAGTTGCCCCATCCTGCCCTAGTTAGAAGTCTGATAAGTTTACTACCTTGTCCAGACTCAAACCCCTCCCACCCCCCAAATTGTGGAGAGTATGATACCAGCTTTTGTTACCAGTGCACAGATTTACTAAGCACTTCAGTTAAAGAAACACAGTTTCAGGCAACATTGTGAAACACATTTATTAACTACAGAAAAATAACTTTTGATTGATAAGTGGTTGGCCTAAAGGATCAGATATAGTTACTAAAAATAAAAATAAGCTCTCAGTCTGAATTCTATTAGTATTAAACAGGTTTAGAATTAGCAATATCTCATCCTTAGCTGGTATAAGCATTTCCTTTAATGTAGGCAGGGATTGCTTCCTCTGCCTGGGGCTACCCTCCTCTCCTTTTGTCTTCCAACTGTTCCTTTAGAGGTTGAAATGTATGGGAATGAAACCAAGTGATGATAAATGTTAATGTTCAAATGTTCACTGTTCACAAATACAAAATAAATTCACATTGTAAAACATAACCACAACCACACACATGAAATGATGGGGTCTAAGTTAGCTATTGCCACTCAAGACAGTGATTTGAGAACATGCACTCTGTGCAAGAAAAGCAAACAAGGGGTTCTGTGGGAATTTTAAAGACTAAACTGTTTATCGAATGAGCTTTTGTGGGAGAAAATCCCACTTTATCAGATGCTTGAAGCTGGGTAATTTACAGAATGGGAGGAGAATAAATGCAGGGAAGTATAAGTTGGAGGATTGGGTCAGACTGTTACAGTAAATCAGTGGTATTCAAAAATGCTAACAAAACTTTGGGAATCATTAGGAAAGGGATAGATAGGCCCCAAATGTCATAAACCTTTTATAAAGGTGGTTGCTGTCATTGTTCAGGAAGGGTCCGTTGCCTGAGGAAGCCTTTGATGGAAACAGTCCATGGTACTGGATTCTTTCTTGAATTGAGACAGGGAGAGTCATTAAAGTTGTCTGGCTACTCCATTATCCAATGAAAAAGCTGGGTTGGGGGTATTTTCTATCTCACAACATGTTCTAGTAATATATCCAGTATTTCTTAACATCGCATACAATGAAATCACATACACTTCAACAGTATGGTAATCTTTAGCAGTTCAAGATTTTTGGGAGCTGAAAAGGCATACGTTGTACAAAACATATGATTATGTGACAGTAGTGAATATTGGGTTTCTGGGGCATTGCTCTTGGAGTGTCACAGACATCTTAATTTGTTTAGTTTGAAAGTTTACATTTTGTATATACAGTGCTTGCATAGTGTGTGTATATTTCTTTTGAAGCTATTATTTGAGTTTCAGTTTTAAATGTGAACATGAGATAAAAATTCTAATTTTCTCTCATTAAACAAAGTATGTTGAATGGTCCTTTTTTACCCAAGCTACACAGAGTAGGAGAGTGGGGAGCTTTTTATGTTGTTGATAGTATTTAGTACTGTAAAGGAAATAAAATATTCCAAAAAAGACTTTGAAAGTAACAGTTCAGATAGTAAAGAAACAAGACAACCTTACATTCCATGGGTGCGGTCCTTTTATCTTTGTAATTGGGAGGTCAGAAGGAAGTGGAAGTATCTAAGATTTAGGAATATGATTCCATCTTCAGCCTTCTTTGTGTGCCTATGGTAAAAGATGACTTACTACTACTTGGAGATCTGTGGTGCGTGGCACATTATTGATTTAACTTTTCTAGGTTTTTATTTTTTCTACATAATAAAATGTGCTAATATAAATTTACATAACAGACTGTAGCAACATAACTAATCAGTCACCAGGGATTTTTGATGTAGAATAATATGCCTGAAAAAGTTAATGTTAAATGGACATTGATAATTAATATGACATTTGTGCTGTCTAGTGTTTAACAGCATTTTTAAAAAATCTGTAGTGAGAAAGAACTATGTTTTTTGTTTTAACAGTGGAGAGTTTGAGTTATAAAAGGACCATCAGCATTTTTTTGTTGCGTTCTTATTATCTTTGTGTGGCCAATGAGTTTTTCATGTAAATTTATTAGATAAATTAATGTAAAAAGGATTGTTCCTAGGCTCTTGCTTATTAGCAGTCATAGTCTAGAGGGAATTTTAATAGCTAAGTTATAACCTTTGAAATTAGGGTGGTGTAATGAAAATGCTGACAGACTCCACTGCAGCACTAGTGAGTGCTGCCAGAATAAAACATTTTTAATAATAATTGTTTAGTAAAAATTACCATAAAGAGGAGAGACATTTCATAGGTTAAAATGAAGACAACTTTTAATGAATACCCTTTTGCCAACTAAAGCATGAAAATCATGTAAATCAACAGAACTTTAATAGGTATTGCTAACTAATAAGGACACATTGTTAAAAGCAATTTCAGATTCTTTTGTGTGTTCATTAAATACATGCAGAATTATTTGGGGCTTTTTCTCTTGATTGTCCTTTGGCAGATAACATCATTGCTTAAACAGATAGCACTCATTTAATTACAAGTTAATGTACTGTAACAGATTTTTTTTTCAGTGTATTCATAGCTGTTTTGGTCCCAGTTTATGAGAGAGACCAAGTAGGAAAGGTAATATCTTTTATTGAACCAACTTCTGTTGGCGTAAGGTATAATCATTTAAACTTCACAGAACTCCTTTTCAGGTCTGTGGTGGTAATCAGCATCCCTGAGCTAAATGAAGGTTTGGCCAGATTAAGCATAAGGGGTTTGTTCGTACATGATGCAGGAGACAACTTAAAATGAAGTTGTCAGCTAAAAGTTAGGAGAAAGTGTGTGTGTGACAAATTTGTTGCAGTGAACCACAAAAGGTGTGTCTGAGTCTGTGATTTTTAGTGAGTTAAGTTCAGAGTTAACAAACTTAAATTTCTCGGATTGCCTTTTGAAGCTGTTACACAGATTTTCTTTGAGGACTGGGACTGAAGGATCAAATATAGACTGCTTTGTGAAAGTATTTGCTGACATATTTTGTCATTTTTCTGTAGGAGTTCATTTGAGAGCATAACAAACAAGGAGTCCAGTACCACTTAGACTAACAAATTTATTGTATGAGCTTTCATAGGAGAAAATTCCACTTTTGTCAAATGCTTTGAAGATGGGGAAACTTACAGAATGGGAGGAAATAAATGCAGGGAGCATAAGTCATGGGAATAGGTCACACTGTAACAGGAAATCAAAGCAGTTGTAAAGATTCAAATGCTGGGGACAGCATATAGAGGAAGATGAGGTCAAATCACCTGTTGTAACGAGACAAAAATCCAAAGTCCCTATTAAGCCCTGAAGCAATGCCATCATATCTGCAAATAAATTTGATCTCTGTTTCTTCTCTTGAAGCCTTGGTCTGGTACTCGTCTGACTGAGCACTGCAATTAGTAAATCATCAATGGAGTGATCATGAAGGTTGAAATGCTGACCCAGTGGTTTTAAAATGTGATTTCTGACTTCAAATTTGTGCCCATTTATCCTTTTGTGGAGAGACTGTCCTGTTTGTTCAATATTTAAAGGTGGAATGGCATTTCTGGCACATGACGACGTGAATCTCATTGGTGGATAAGCAAGTAAATGAGACTTTGATGGAGTAGCTGGTTTTGTTGGGTCCAGTAATAGTGTCTTCTGTGCAAATGTGGGCAAAAGTGGATAACATTGTTTGTTGCAGAGATATGTACCTGCTTTAATGGCTTTGTTAGGTCTGTATTTGCTGATGAGCATTTGCTTAAATGTTGTGGGGATGTCTGTAAATGAGGAGAGGTCTGTCTCCCAAGGCTTGAGAGAGTGAAAGATAGTCTTGTAGAATAGGCTGTAGACCCCTGATGATGTGTTGTAGTGGTCTGACTTGGGAGCTGTAGGTGATGACTGGTAGCATTCTATTGTTTTCTTTCTTGGGCTTCTCCTGTAGTGATTGATTTCAGGGTACTTGCCTGCCTCTGTCAGTCTGCTTCTTCACTTCCTTGTGTGGGTACTGTAGTTTTAAGAATGCTTGATAGAGATCCTGAAGGAGCCTCTCTCCGTCTGAGGGATCGGAGCAGATGTGGTTACATCTTAGGGCTTGGCTGTAGACAATGGATTGTGTGGTGTGTTTTGAATGGAAGCTTAAAGGGAGATAGGTAACTATAATCATCAGTAAGTTTTTGGTATAGGGTGGTGCTTTTGTGTATAACTCTCTAATTTGTTCTGTACTATCCAGAAAGTGGATCTCCTCTGTGGAGTGTTCAGGCTAAGTTTGAGTGGAGTTGAAATTGTTGACTTCTCTGTGGAAATCTTCAAGGGCATCTCTACATGTCATCAGTGTAGCCTAAGTAGAGGAGAATTGCTTTGGGATGAGACTTGATTTAACCTCATCTACCTTTATGTGCTGTTTCCCAGTGTTTGAATCTTTACACCTTCTTTGATTTGCTTTTACAATGTGATCTGAAGCCGTAACTTACACTTCCCTGCATTTATTTCTTCCCATTCTGTATGCTCCCTCATCTTAAAAGAAATTGATGAAGTGGATTCTCTCCCATGAAAGCTCATGCAATAAATAAATTTGTTAGTCTTTAAATGCCAGTGGACTCCTTGTTTGTTTTGAGAACAAGACTAACACAGCTTTCCCTTTGGAATTTGAGAGCATAGCAATTGTCAGGGTTTCATGCACCTAGTTGTTGAAACATTTGATGCCCTTCATGAGGTATACCACATGTTTTGATCTAGGTATGTATAGGGGTCCGTGGCTCTTGAAGTGTGTTGTAGGTTATTGGTCACTGTAACAGTGGAGATATGCCTACAAGTTTTACATCTGTGCTACAAAGGTTCACTGCCATACGAGCTTGTGTGTTCTGATCTCTGGGGATGATGAAGCTGGGTTGGCTCGTTGAAGACCAGAAGAGGAGGAAAGATTTCTTTCAGACAGGGATCCCCATTGAGTGGGGGCTGAAATTTAGATGATACCCTGTAATAGGTTGTGTGTATTGATAGGTGATACCTAGAGTGCCGTTGTTGGGTATTTTTCCATCCCTGCTTATTTGGGTGACCATTATGAAAATGTGCTCTACTTCTTTGTTATGCTTAGTGCCACCTACGCTAAACAACAAAATCCCTGTGGCACCTTAAAGGCTAACAAATTTCTTCAAGCATAAGCTTCTGTGGGCTGCAACCCATTTCATCAAATGGAACTTGCATCTGATGAAGTGGGTTGCAGCCCACAAAAGCTTATGCTTGAAGAAATTTGTTAGCCTTTAAGGTGCTACAGGGCTTTTGTTGTTTTCACTATATACCAGGGGTGGCCAAACTCATGGAACTCAAGAGCCACACAAGTTGATTATTAAACCTCCGAGAGCTGCACTGAGGCATATAGTCATATACTTCTACCTACTAGATTGATTTGCTGATGTTCTTCCGTGAGCCACACTTTTTCATTTGAGCCACATGTGGCCTCTGAGCCGCCGTTTGGCCATGCCTGCTATATGCAGACTGACATGGCTAGCCCTCTGGAACTACACTAATCAGGATACTCTGCTGAAGAAGTAAATTTGGATTATAGAGAGAACCCGCCACATACCCTAGGAGAACCTACTTCAATATGCGAGCAGAGAAAGATACAAAAGCAAGCTGACTATACACTTTAACTATCATAATCTGTCCCAATTTGTGTTTAGCTCAGATATTCTGGTTCCCTTCCTCAGACCTGAAAAGTAGCTGTGAAGCTCAAAAGCTTGCACCTTTGTCCAAGAGGAGTTGGTCTTATCAAATATATTACCTTGCCTTTGTTTCAGTGAAATTTTTGTTTAGAAAGTCAGTGTTTACATTTTCTAATAATTGTTTTAAACTCTTTCAGCCATTTTTTCCCTCTTTGCTGTAATAGAATCTTCTCTTTTTTATACTATTTGTTGCAAACCTGGAGGGACACCTCTAAAATTCTCATTTCAAATGGAAAATTTTGTACCAACTATCATTAAAAGTAACCTGTGAGGTTACTGGAGTGCATAGACTAGGCAAATTATTTTTTTTTCTTATTTTCAGTTTAACATTATGTTTTGGGCAAGCACTATATGTATAAGTATTTTCACTGTTTTTTGATGGTGCATTCCATTCTGATAAAAGGAGGTTTACTAGAGCTGGCTGGAAATATTTCAGTAAAATGCTTTTTTTTTTTTTTTTTTTTTTTTTTGGTAAGAAAGCACTAATTCTTTGAGCACTTTGAGGAAGTTAAGGGGTATTCCCTACCCCCTTGATTCCACTCCCCCCGTGTTCTTTTGTTTCTTGAAAATGAAGGTAGCTGATATGAAAGTAGCAAATGTACAGTACCTCTCATTTTATACTTGCAAGCATGTGTAAACATCAGCTATTTGAAGCTTGGGGTTATACAGAAGTGAGAAACTGGTTTGGCAGTTAAACTTACAAATGGAAGCTGGGTAAAATTTTCTTCAATTAAAAATATCCTTTTTCAAAATAAAAATCTTTTGTGAGTAAGAGTTTTCATTTAAATCAGTAATAATAAATACTTCTATAAACCTTTTTCTGGCTTGTGTGTGGAGGGTTGTCTTGTACTTTAACCTTATGATGCAGAAGAAAAACTTGATTGAATTATTGCAAGAAGAAAGGAAAGAAAGAGTGGTATCATTAAACTAGGGTGGAGCGATGGGGTGGGAATGGCAGAATTGGAACAGTCCACAGACAGGAAAGAGAATAGAGTAAAAAAGCAATAGAAAGTGTTCTGATGACATCATCTGTGTCCAAAAATGAATGCATGAGTTGCTTGTGTCTCTTGCTGGTTTTCTGCTCCACAGCTGGCTCCTCGCTATATCTGTTGTTTCTTGAAAATATTTGTAATTCTATTTCCAAAGATCAAAGGCTGTAAGTTAAAGAAAAGTTATCTTCCGGCCACTGGACGGAAGTAAACAAGGAATAGTTGCTCCTTCCTAATCAGTTTTATATATTTACTTTAACCGGAAGTTGTCATGGAAGGTTCTGCAAGCTAAAGTGAAGTGTGGGGAAGCAGAGAATCAAGGAAGGCTCATAAGGAAGGAGGCAGAGTTTCTACAGTTGCTTGTCAACGTACCCATGATTGACACTTATTTCAGGGATTAATAAATGTAATAGGCACAGTTTAAATGCTTTTTGTTAGTCATGATGGCTGCTCTTTCTGTGTTGTTGTTGTGTGTGTGTGTGTGTGTGTGTGTGTGTGTGTGTGTGTGTGTGT
>ML682009.1:1351543-1528169 GCA_007922195.1 Podocnemis expansa
TGTGTGTGTGTGTGTGTGTGTGTGTGTGTGTGTGTGTGTGTGTGTAAGTGATTTTTGACACAGTGGATTGTAAAGGGTCTTTTGGAGGCCTTAGTCTAGGCCAGTGGTTCCCAACCTTTTCTCTGCTGCAGCACACCTTGAGATCTTCAAACCTTTTGAGGCACACCACTATTAAAAAACTCATGAATATTCAAATTGACTTAAGTTACTTATGATATTCGTAAACCATGGCACAGTGTTTCGGAAATGCTGCTCTGTCGGGTAGTAGGGGTAGCAGAGTAGGAGTGGCAAAATGGGAGGTCAGGAGTCATGTACGGTGGCAGGAGTGAGTGTGGGGAGCACAGCAGGGCAGGGGTGGCAAAAGAGGACAAGGGCAGCCAGGTGGGGAACAGCACAAGGATGGAAGCGAGGAGGGAGGAAGGGAGAACAAGAGTGGCCTTGTGGGGGAGCAGGGGGGAACCTGGGGAGAGGGAAGGTAGGGCAGGGGAGCATGACGCGACATCCACTTTCCCCTTCTCCACAGTGGCTCCCTGCCCCCCAGGGCAAATCCTCAGCCCACTGCCGCTCCCTCCCACCCCAGTGGGTCCTGTCCTATCCTCCCCTAGCCCCCTGCTGCCTGTGATGGACTCTCCAGCCCCCAGCTATAGCCACCCACCTCACAGCTACACATCCCCACCAATCAACCAGCCACCCCACAACACCAGCCACACACCCTCTGCTACACAACCACCCCCACCCACCTCTGCTACACACACACCTGCCCCACACAACCCCCAGCAGCACTGCCCCCCCACCCCCAAGCCCTTACCTGGGCTGTTTGCAGGCAGGCTGACAGAAGCTGCTCTGCCCTGCAGAGGGAGATTCACACACACCCAGCCTCCCCCAGCTCTCTGCTGGCTTGGCATAAAATGGGCCCAGGTTTAAGGTGTTGCCACCTGAATGGTGCACTTTGGCTGCTCCTGCTGTTTTTAAGGGGACCCCTGGAACTTCGTGTGCCAGTGCCTTCCTCTATTTTTAGGGGAACCGGAAGGCTGCCTGCCTCAAAATAGGGCCCCTGGAACTGTTTTCTGGTGCCTTCCCCATTACTTTAACCCCGTCTTTTCCCAGCCCTGCACAGCCCACGTGGGATTCTTACGGCGCACTTTGGGTGTTTCCACGGCACACCAGTGTGCCCCAGCACACTGGTTGGGAACCACTGATCTAGGCAATCAGTCACCTGCAGACATTTTTACACTGTCCTGCCCCTGGTTGGAGCTGGGGCTGGGGGCTTAGGCAGATGCAGAGGCTGCAGAACACAACAGGGGGTCGAGGATGTAGCAGGAGGGAATGGAGGTAGAGCGGAGCTCACGACAGAGTGGGGCCAAGTGGGGCTTTCTGTCAGCCCCCTTTTGGGCTGACCCTTTTTGCCCCCCCTGGAAATTCCTCTGTACTCCTCACATGTCTATAAGCGTGTTCATCTCTGGTATCATGCATGTGCAGATTGTATGAGAAAATTGAGTTCCTCTGAACTTTGGAGTTCATTGGGCAAGAATTTGCTTTTTATTTTAACCCTTTCTTTTTACCCGTTAAAATAAAAATAAACTATGATTAAAATCTATTGTGAATTATTATGGCCTGAATTCTTAAAATGTGATTCTGGCACAGAAATTTAAAGTTAATGTTTAAGATCACTGAAGTTTCTCCATTAGATATGTTCATATAGTTCTCATTAATACTAATGAGTTAAACTCATTCCAAGGGAAAAATAGGCAGGTTATGGGCAAATCTCACTAGTTCCAGCATTGAGTTTCAGATAAGCTTGCCTCAGTTTGATTCTTATTAGTTTAGGAATCAGGCTGGAAATTTCTTGTATGGTTAAGCAGAACTATTGTAAGAATGGATTCCATGGAATGCTTTCTCTTGGGATGCATGGACTCTTAGCTCCTTGAGAGTGCCATTGCTTTTAGTCACCGGAACAGTCACCTCAGACTAGAGCCCTGCAAATCCACGGATATCCGCTTTGTATCCGCATCCGCAGATACAACACAGATATCCATGGGCCATTTCTTGCGGATGCAGATCAGATATGGATCCACATTTTTATCTGCACAGAGCTAGAGCCCTGCAAATATGCGGATATCTACAGATATTGGCATCTGCGGATACAACACAGTTATCCGTGGACCATTTCTTGCAGATGCAGGTCGGATATGGATCCACTTATTTGTGTTCCCACAGGGCTCTACCTCAGAGCTCTCCTGGCTTTCACTTTGCATTCCAGTTTAACAAAAGTTACAGGCCAAGCCCTTCTAAAAACATCCTGCTGTAAAACAAACAAGGAGTCCTGTGGCACTTAAGATTTAACAAATTTATTTATCGCCTGAGCTTTCATGGGAGAATCCCACTTTGTCAGACACATGATAATGCCACATATAAATTCTTTTAGTCTTTAAAGTGAAATAGTACTCCATGGTGGTTTTTGCTGAACTAGACTAACATGGCTACCCCTTTGGAACTTGTCATCCTCCTGTAGTATTAATTTCTATCACTGGGCATTCACAATAATTACCAGATCTGCTGTTCCCGAGGAAGCAGTGCACATGTAGCTAGCCTGGTACAATTCAGGGCCGAGTCCTTTATAAATTGAAGTACAGGAATATATTTATAGTGAAACAATCAGATGTTTTATTAAATGTAAAATTCTGAGAGATACAGAGTAAGGATAATGGTTACACATAAAACAGAAAGTACAACAGGCTTCTTAAAAACTACATTCATCTTTAAAAGACTGAAATTCTTGTCTAAAGTAGCATCTTACCAAAAGTAACCTCTTTGCATCACCAACCCAGTAAGTCTCTATCTGGTGGCTGTGGTTGACTGTTGTTGGGCACAGAAACTGCCATCCTCCTTGTGCCCTCACTGGCGGATAATGATGTCCTTTTACTTTTCCCTTATGATTGTTTTTGTCCTCAGAGTCAATAAAGCCCCTAATGTGCATTCTCTGATTCCTACTGGTGATTTCACATCCTCATGTTGTCATATGCAAATTGTTTTCTATGGTGTTGATTTATAATGATTAATTTACATTTAACAGCAATATATATCTTGTCTCTTGTGTGGATGAAACCTGTTTGTCAGCTTTACAGGTTTTAAAACATGCTTAGTAAATGTACAAAATTTCTTAAATACTATCTGTACATACAAAGTCCAACAATTATGAAAATCTCACACAGTATTCTTTGTAGATGAATAGCAACAGCAATGTGCTAGCTTCAGTCAGTTTGTGAGGCCTAAGAGGAGTTGTTATAGAATGATGAACCTTCTGCCATCGCAGTTGAGGGGTTCTTTGTTTCACAGTGAATGCTACATAGAAACACAATTACTACTACTTGCCTCAAACCACCTTTCTAGGATTTTGGATGCTGCAGCTTATGTGTGAAATCTGCGATCAGTTTCATGAAAATGGAAACGGAAAAAAAAAAAGTGCATTGTTTTCAAAACTCCAATGTCTTGGTTTGGTTCTCATGTTATACATATGCATTCAGCCAGATGTTGTTCTGTCTTCCACTTAGTATGTTTAAATATGAGGGTGCCATTGTCACACAATAATTAATTTGAAATTTCAGTTTTGAAGGGATTAATTTTCTAAGTCCTCTAAAATAATATGTGCTCATAGTGTATTAAATTGTTGTGTGTTCTTGAGATGGGGTTGCTAGTGCAAATTTGGGGTCATTTAAGAATTTTATTTGAACATTTTCCCCATTTTTGCACCTTATTTTGATCCACATTTATTACTCAAACTGTTGCACTGATTTCACCTCCAACACTTCTCCTCCCACACCCTCAAGACACACAAACTGATATTTCCTGAACAAGTTTGATCATTGACAGTGTCTGGCACTCAGCAAGCATTGTGTATATTGTTCTTAAGGGATTGAATGAGATTATGAATTGTTACATATCTAGGGTTTACATTAGAGAAGGTAACTTGTGCATATACTGAGACTGCTGCTCTGTAGTGAGCAAGAGTATATAGAGCAGGTGTGACCAAACTGCAGCTCAAGAGCCACATGTGGTGCTTGAATGAAAAATTGTGGCTCCTGGAAGAGCGTCAGTAAAATCAATTTAGGAAAGCAGCCCCAGCCTAGGAATTCAGGAGGGGGTTGGGATGGTGGGGAGAAGCGTGGGATGGTTGGGGATGGCGGAGAGAAGCGCAGCATGGTTGGGATTTTTAAAAACTTGCCACTAGCCTGCAGTCTTCTACACTGAGCTGTATAGACCTAATTTTCATGGTAACCTTAAGTAATTATTAGAATCTGACATTAGTAGGATAAATATTTGTCCTCTTTTTACAACGAAATTAAAGTGTGTGATGAATTTTAAACTTAGTAATTTTGGCGTAGGTAAAAGTATATGGATATATGCCTCTGTGCAGCTCTCGGAGGTTTAATAATCAACTTGTGTGGCTATTGAGTTCCTTAAGTATGGCCACCCCTGATAGAGGCTTGCTAGTCACTGGACACCTCAGAGCAATATTCTATACATCAGCTGTTCCCAACATTTTCCTTTATGTGGACCACCATATTTGTCATAGAAGGCTTTTGGCAACCATGGTATAAGCAAGCTGTTTTAAACATTTTTAACATAGCCTGTCTCTGACAGGAATCAAACTTGTATATCAAAGTGTATTAAAATGCAGCTATTTCTAATAATTTGTTATGCTCACTCACAAACATATAACATTCATCACAGTACATTTACCTGCAGTAGTTATTCCCCCCTCCCCTGGACAACGTGTAGTACTATTGCAGACAACCAATGGTCCACAGACCGCAGGTTGGAACCACTGCTGTAGATATTAAAACCAAGCATCATCCAAGGACCAAATCTTGCCCTTGGTGGATTTGAGTGTCTGTTGAGTGCATTATTGCTGTACACCTGCATTCTGATTCATGTTAGGAGCCACTGAGGTATCTTCCCTAGAAGTTTTGCTTCAAGGGCAGAATTTTTTGTTTCTCAGATACAGCCTGTGAATGAAGACCCAATGTTTTCATTCAGACTGATCTAAAAGTGCGCATGTCCATGGAGGGTGGAAGGCTGGAGTCATCTTGAAATGTTGCGTATTGTAACAGTGACTTAAAATTTAGATCAACCTAGCTTTCTTGCTAGGCTGTGAAAATTCTCTCCCTGGAGCTCTGTTGTTAAGCCAGCCTAATCCCCAGTATAGATGAAGCAAGGTCTACAGAAGAATTCTTTTGACACTGTAGTTGCTGCTGCTTGGGGAGTTGGATTAACTAGAATAATGGAAAAACCCCTTATTGTTGAGGTAGAATTTTCTGCCTTATATAGCTATAGTACCATAATTGCAGTGAGATAGCTGTCTCATGGTAATACCCATAGTGTAGATGTGGCCACAGGTTGAATTTGTAGGTCAAGTTTGGGGGTCGCTTCTTCAAATCATTCTTGAGACACGATCCTATACAATGAGCTGCTCATAAGATTTTTATAACCTTTTGTATTTGCAGACAAGGAAAATATTAAGGCTCTGACCTTCAGAAATCTCTTGTAACTGAACAGCCTCTGAGCTCAGCTATTCAGTGTTATCAGCAATAGAAATATTTCAAAGGGTATTACACTATAAAGGCTTTAGGATCCTTAGTTATAGACAGTGTGCATCTGTGAGAGCTATTGTTTCCTCAGGATCTCCTTCTGTGAGTGGCATACTGAGTAATGTACTCACACAGTGGCCAAGACTGTGAGTTTGAATCACTTCTGCTGTGGAGATTTGTGTGCTGTGCACATTAGTCCTATCGTGTTTGCCATTTGCTTCAGGTCTGGGGCACAAAGTGCTTGTTTTGAAGGGTGTATGCAATTTTGAGAATGCTCAAAACATCACAGGTGAAACCTCAATGTCAGGTTCTCAGGTCCCTGTCCTAGAAAGTTTTGTAATGTAGCCAGGATATGAAGCCTAGTATTGTGGGCTGGATGGCTGGGTTGTTTATGGGGGGGCGTAGAAGAAAACGAAACTAAAGAGGCAAGTACAAAAGAGAGGATGAATTGTTTATCTACTGAAAGAAGTTTGCTCTGTTCCATCTGGGGAACACTAGGAATGATGTTCTAGGGCTGGGCTTGGGTGCTAGGCATGGGGAGATGAAAATGTGTGTATTAGGGCATAACACAGGCATACAAGCCCTGAGACTTGGGTGCTGGGCATGGGGGGTTGAAAACACACTGAGTGTGATGGAACAGTTCACATCTCCCAGAGTTAATGTTTCAAGCTGTTAGTATTTCTAAAACTGCTTGTTTCCTTCCAGTATGAGGAAGGCTGTTAAACTTAAAGGAGTTGTGTGGCACTTGAAGACTAACAGATTTATTTTTTGCATGAGCTTTCGTGGGAGAAGATCCCCACTTCCTCAGATGCTTCGAAGATGGGTGAACTTACAGAAAGGAATGAAACTAAATGCAAGGGGGTGTAAAACATAGGATCAGGTCATAAAGTAACAGCATAATACCTGATCCTATGTCTTACACCCCCTTGCATTTAGTTTCATTCCTTTCTGTAAGTTCACCCATCTTCGAAGCATCTGAGGAAGTGGGATCTTCTCCCATGAAAGCTCATGCAAAAAATAAATCTGTTAGTCTTAAAGCGCCACACAACTTCTTGTTGTTTTTTCACTGGACTAGACTAACATGGCTATCCATTTTAAAATTGTTAAACCTCTGAAAACTATGAAACCGAGTTTAACTGATACTTTCCTCCATTGTACCTTCCTGCAATCTTAACTCTGTCTCCCTGATGTTAGCAACAGGCTCTTGGACAAAACCAAACCTGCGGCTTTCCTAATAAATTCTGCCACTTCCTGAATTTTTGTTCTATGTTGCTCAATAAAATTCTCAACCATTTTTCATTTCCGTGTGCTCTCAGTGGTCCTTGCAGTTCTAGATAAAGCGGTATTGATCCAGACATTAGTTGCAGCAAGTTACTGGTGCTTACGTTGCTATCTGGGCAGAGGTGCAGCTGCAACTAGAGGAATTCCTCTTTCCCCTGCACCCCCATTTTCCAGGCTGAGTTATTCAAAAGGTTGCCTTGTGATCAGCAAGGCCAGCTTGGCTGTGAAATTTAGAAATGTCAAAGCTTTAAGAGGTGTGAAGAGTCTCAGTGGTGCTAGAACTACTTGCTTTTTCATCTTCTGACAGGGCTGTAACCAGGGCGGGGCGAGCGGGGCGAAGCCCCAGGAGCTGAATTTTAGAGGGCGCTGCCAGACCCTACTTGGTCCCGAAGAAGAATGTGCCTTTGCTGAAGGCACATTCGCCTGGGAGGGAGGCAGGTGCTGGGGGAGTTTCCTTGGCCTTGCCCCTGAACATGTTGGCTCCACTGGCTGACCGACTGGGGAGGCACCCACCCGGCCCTGGCTCGCTAGCTAGCTGTGCTGGCTGGATGGCAGGGAGAGTCACCCTCCTCCAGGCCCCTGGCTGTGCTCGCCTGGCGGCAGGGAAGAGCACCCTCTGCTGGGCCCCTAGCAATGCTCACCTGGTGGCGGGGCCATATCCAGCTCCCCACCTATGAGAGAGATCAGGCCCCAGGCCCAATCAGGGCCCGAGCTGGGGGGGAACCCTTGAGGCTGCGTGTCCTGGGCGCCAGAAAGCCTAGTTATGGCCCACCTCCTGAGGCAAATATTCCTCTACATATGCTATGAAGGTAGGAGGATACAATGTGCTTTATCCTATTCTGCAATGATCTTATGTATTTTCATTGCTGATCAGAACTTCATGATTATGCTGTTATGCACACATTGTTTCACAGTCTCTCAGCATTGCACTGTTCTAAAGGGGCAGCTGTGTTAATCTAGTAAAGCAAAACAAGCAAGGAGTCTTGTGGCACTTAAAGACTAACAGATTTATTTATCGCATGAGCTTTCGTGGGAGAATATCCCACTTCATCAGATGCTTTGAAGAGGGACAACTTACAGAATTAGATGAAAATAAATGCAGCAGCTCTAGAATTTTCTTGGTGTAAGTTACAATGGAGTGCAAGAGTCACTTGGACCTTAACCAAACATGATGTCCCAAAGAAATCCCTAGGACAATAGTGAACATGTGTTAACATCTATCAAGTTTCAGAGGGGTTTATCTAGAGCAGGCAAAGTGGTTGAGTATTGGTTGGGCTTATCTAGCCTATTTTTCTCAACTTCGACCTAAATTCTAATTTTTATCCTTGTCAAGATAAGATTTAAGTTTTCTCCAAAGTGGTCTTCATGCCATCCGAAAGGGTACATTCTTGCAGTTTCTCAGAAGTTCTTGTTAGGGCATTGCAGAATGAGGGCAGAGTTAAAATTTTGTGGGAAAGCAAGCAAGGAGTCCTGTGGCACTTAAGGACTAAAAAATTTATTTATTGCATGAACTTTCATGGGTGAAAATTCCACTTTTGTAGGAGTTTGATGTGAGAGACATTTCCTTGACTCTACTTTTCCCAGCTTTCAGAGATTTAAGTTTAGCTATCCTACATTTTCCAGAAGGGTGAAAAAAGAGAACCTTAACTAAATTTCGGCCCTGCCCCCCTTACCCCCTCTGACGGGGGGCAGTGAACTATTGCAAAAATATGCTATGATCTACCTGTTTCAGGAATATAAGAACTTTCAAGACCTTTTATTATTTAGGGAAAGTACAAACTATGGTTCTTAGTAATATATTTATCAATGGGGGGAACTGGGGTGTGTGGAAAGGTGATGTAAAACTTCAGAAAGGGCAAGGTGTATGTGGAATTTTTCTGTGTTTTGAAAGCTCCAGTGAAGTTCATTTTTTTTCTTTTTTGTAGCTAATATAACTGAATTATATATAAGGTTGGTTTAAACAAGTGCTAATATCCTGAAACTGCTTTCTTTAAATAACTGAGAAACTTAATTAACATTGACAAGTAATTATGGACACCAGTGTTCATTTATGCATCCGTATGCATACTGTGGTGCTAGTTACTGTCTATAATTTTAATTTGTCCTTCATGCTTTTCAAGTATCCTGTTTAAAATGTACTCACCATCTGATAAATTCCCTCATAGTTTGTTCAACTCTCTTTCAGATTTTTGAACGAATTTTGTTTATCTGGGCAATTCGTCATCCAGCCAGTGGCTATGTTCAGGGAATAAATGACCTTGTTACTCCTTTTTTTGTAGTCTTCGTTTGTGAATATATAGGTAAGATTTGGCACAATATTTACTTAGAAATTGTTGGCGATTTCAGAATACTATTTGCATTTAGTATAACAATACTTGGGTTTAGATAAATAAAATATGTTTGAGCATATCAAATGCTAGTCTGCTGTGTAAAAGGATGATGTGATCACTTTAAATATGTATGTGGGTAGGGGAAGTGAGTTTTAATTTACAGTTAAACAGTTAAACTATTTACTTGTGTAAAATGGTAACTTTAAAGTATCCAGACCTACATTGCAAACTAAGGTCCTAATCCAGCAATCTGGATTATGTAGGTACTCCACTGATTTCAGTAGTGCTCTGAAACTTTGTTCATATAGAGCCCTATTGCAGATGCAAGAGGAGTCCTGCATGGATTACATTGTGAGGCTGTGGCCTGATGGACTTTTTAGACTTTGGCCATACCATGTGGTATACCCTTGTTTTTTTTTTTAACTATATTTAATCCTTATTGTGACCATTAAGAATGAAGAATGTTTCTGAAAGGGCTGGGGTGTGGCGTGTGTGTGTGTTGTGAAAGCTGTAAATATTTAGGAGAAATTTTTGCCACCATTTTATTTTAATTTGCATTATGAATTATAATTGAATTTATTGCCAGGAAAGCTATTGTAAAAGTTAACTGTTAATTGTAAACTACTTGATTATGCTTCTGTAAATCAATGACATATTTCAGATTATAGTTTTTTCATTTTAAAGTCATAATCTATTTTGTAGGTTATTGCATATGTACTGTGTAGATTCATTTATTCTCATTATTTAGGTAGCACCAACAAGCATGTAAAATTAATATATTTGAGTTAAAACTGTTTTACTTTTCCATCTACTTTCATTTATAGTATACCTGTATCTGTAGATACGTATGTGTGTACTGAAAATAATCACAGTTGTATATTGCATGCATCATTTTACACAGAACATTCAATGTCTTGCTGAGTTTTGATGGGTTCTTTCTTTGTTGTGGGCTGTATTTTGTGTGTCTCCCTCTTCAGTTACCCTATCAATGTCCTAATCAGATAGATTAGATTTAATGGAGGAGAGATTACCCTTGAGTGCATGAAAGACTATCTCATTTACTGATTTTGATGGCAACACCTCTGTTGCTTTGTTTCATTTCTTTTTAAATAGGAAGACATTTCATTGCTAAGCAACTAATGAGAGCTACTGCTGCTTACTCCCTAATCATCTCTTAAATAGGGGTAGAGGCCTACTCCTGAGTGTGCTTGCAGTTTCTGTCTTTTACTCCCTCATTTGACAGATAATGAAAATGTTCTTAATGATCCTAGAACAGTAGGATCTCTGTTAGCAGAGTTTAGAATTGTTAATTGAAATAAGTTCAAATGAGATGTGATTAGAGAATTGATATTCCTTGTTAAATAGACCATTTAATTAATATGGTAAATAAGTTTGTCTTTATCTCCGACTTATGTTGTGAGACCTTAGCGATTGTTAATGTATTTGCCTGAATGACAGTGTGATGGGATCAGAAAAATGACTTTTGGTAGTTAGTTTTTTAAAAACTGGACAAAACAACAAAAAAAAATAGTGGTGAAAGTTAACTTGCCTATGAAAAGGTGTGCTTATCAACTGAAGGACATTTTAAATGTCTCATTTCTGTTTGTTAGCTATTAAAATGTAACTAATATGGATATGATATCCATGTGAACTATATTTTTCCAGTATATAGTATTTTAATATTTCTAATTGAGTGCTTAAAAATATTTAGACATTCCTCTCAAAATTGAGTGGCTTAAAATTATTAAACTTTTAAAAAACAACATCAAAAAGTAAGCAATATGTATTATTGGCCTTTTGGTTTTTGAACATCATGACACTCTTCAGATACATTTGCAGGTTTTTCTCTGCAATCAAGGCCTAGAATTTTTTAAACTTAAAGCTGACATTCTTACTTGATCTTATGTTTCTAGAGGGTCAGCTTTAAGAAACCCACCAAAAATCATGCAGCCCTTGATAAAATTGTAGAAGTTAGCAGTGCCGAATTTTTTTTTCCCTTGCATCGCTAATTTCTGATTAAAGTGTAGCATTGCAAAAAGATATTAAGTCTATTTGGATATGATTGCAAGAACTAAATAGCACAATAGAGTTACATAGTATTTCTGAAATTCGGATAGATTGTCAAAACTTGTGTAATATTTCATCAATAGACATATAGCACCATCTTTTACCTCACTGCAATTTTTTAGATTTTTTTTGTGCAGATTTTAGTGTTATTTACTTGAAATATTGTACTAAATATTACATTTTTAAAATGATTTTCCCTTTTTAAATGTGCGTGATTTATGGTTACTAGATTATATTACAGAATAAGATGTTCCATTCTTCTTTTTGAGTCACTTT
This sequence comes from Podocnemis expansa, assembly GCA_007922195.1. Lineage (NCBI taxonomy): Eukaryota > Metazoa > Chordata > Testudines > Podocnemididae > Podocnemis > Podocnemis expansa. The sequence goes on from ML682009.1 coordinate 1,363,086, forward strand.
GTTCTTGCAAGTTTAAACAGTTGGTTTGTTCTTCCAGCAGAAGTAACTTGGCCTCACCTGAAGAAAGTGTAAATAATTGTGAGTTCATAAGTGAATGGAAAAGTTTAGTGTGACCTTTTGTACATTAATTCCATCTTTAAGAAAATGTGCTGTTGTGATGGCATCATACAGTCACTTCTGTGTAGCTTGATCAGAAATATAAATCATTGAAGTGAGTTATTCATAGTCTGCACTTGTTTGTGAATCATTCAGATGCAACAATAGAGTTGAGATAGCAATTCAAATAACTTAATTTGTGTGGCGTTTGTATTTTAAAAATAGAAGTCCTGCTCTTTTTACAGTATTCTCCAGCACAGTAAATTTTTACACTATGCTCTGGCACAGTACATTCTTATGGTATTCTCTGGAGTGGTAAATTCCTTTCTTAGACACCTAAAGCAGACATGTTTAGCTTCCTGTGGAATGGTCTACACCTAAAACCTACCAACATTGCTTAGGGCTGTGGAAACTCTAGCTCCCACCGTAGATGTACCTAAAACAAAGCAAAAATTCTTCCATTGCTGTATCTCTGTCACCTAGTGCTTATAGTGTAGACATACTCTGTAATTATGGGTTAAGGTGCCTGACTTTAGATGTCTGATTGAAGGATCTTAAGTGACTGAATAGAGCACCTTTCATTGTGAATGTGACCTGTTATCAACAACACCATGGTGGCTGTGTAATACAGGTAAGCCTCACGAATTCCTCAGTTTGCATTAAAATAATATTTTCTTTTTCGATGTTCACTAAGCATATATCGACAACAAGCTGCTGATGAGACGTCTTCCTGCATGTCAGTATGGGAACACCATGTCACACCCTAGATGCTCCGCATAGTATTTCTCAATGACTGGTCAGTGGACTGGCACTGGTCCCTGAGATCTCCCTGACACAGTTCCGGAGGGCAGCAAGTCAACTGCTGCTATCAATGAGGTTGAAAAACACTGCTTTACATCACACAGTAAGGCCTATGATGGAGCTAGAACACTTAATGTAGATGCTGGAGCTGGGAAGGTCCTCCAGTTAGTTTTCCTATAAGGATTGTTGTGCGTAAATTAACTCCTGTTTTGTCCAATTAATTTTTAAAGTGATGAGCCTTTTGTCATTTCACTAGGATACTTATTTGGTATTTTTCTATTCCCCATTTCTTATTGGAGTCTTGAATGTATGGAGTCACTGTTCCTGGGCCCCAACTGCAGGTAAAAAAGGAGGTAGCTACACATTTTTAGGAAGCCCACTGACTGCCTTCTTTCTGAGTCATTGCTGTTGATTGAATCTGATGCAAGCAGAGATCACTAATGTCAGGGAAGAGAAATAGAGTTGCTTGCCACTGGGCCTTTTGCTGAGAATAATCAAGCCATCCTCAAAATCTGCCTCTTTCTTTTATAGGATAGAAGGGAACTGAGGTTGTCCAGAATGTCTTGTCTTAGCCACACAGCAGCGAAAACTACTTCTAGTGTAATTCAATGCTTGTGGCTGTGGGTGGTGTAGAAGAAGAAATAACAGAAATTCTTTTTGAAGTTCTGCCCAAAAGTGCAGTTTACTATTGTGGCCATTTCTTGGTCTGAGAAAGCATTGAAAGTCCTCAGGAGAAGCAGATGGAAGTAAATGCAGGTGGTCTGAGACACAGGTTATGAATGTGGAATTCTGTCCTTGCTTCATGTGCATTGCAAATTTGCTTGGGCTGGTTTCAAGTCTGACTTTAGGGATAGGCAGTCACAGTGGCTACATGGGTTCCCAAATTTGAGGATATAAAATTATCCCATTTGGGGGTAACCATTCACCCATTTTGTACCTATTTAGTCATTTTCTTTGGCTATTGACTGTAATTTACATTTCTGTTAAAGGGGTAGGGGTTTGGGTTCATCTTTATTATTTGGGTGATCATAGCACCTGTAAGTCCAAGTTAGGTACCAGGACTACCCTGTTCTAGTCCTTTAAAGGGATAGTTTTGACCTGTTTTTGAAATAATTGGCTAAGGTTTTTTTTCTTTTTTGTTCAAGTTGCCACTGTTGTAGATTGCATGTTTTAAAAAGTAACATTTTTCTTTAATATCAGTGTCTTGGCTTATAATATAGTTCTCTGTATTTGCTTTGTAGATTTAAATTTGGCACAAAATCATTTCTTACAGGCTTCTGTTTACTACAGCCAAGTGGGAGAATCCATGTGAAACTGACAAACTGTGACTGTTACTTATTGATTTGGCAGTACTGCCAATTAAGGCACTACTAGGTGCAGGCTCATTAAAGCAAGAGCTCTTTGAAGTCCTTTGGGAAAGAAGTAAGGGTGGGAGGGAAAATAAACCCTAATGGTGTAACAGAAGAACACCTAACTGATTTACAAAAAGGTCCTTAGAGAGAGGGCAAGGAAACTTACAGGGCTGGGGAAGAGAGAGGAATGATTATTGGAGAAAAATCTTACCTAAAACACCCTTTCTAAACTTTTGAATCCATGTTTTAAAAAGAAGCTGGAATTATCTAAGGCAGCAATTTCTTATTGGAAACATCAACCTTTGTCTTTTTCAACAAGACCTGTTAGAATTAGTACAATAGAGGTGCACATTTTCAAAGTGGTATTAGAGAGACTTGTTAATGAAGGGAGCAATCCTGTAAAATCTTATTCTGGCTTTACGTTTACATTTGGGCACGCACGCACGCACACGGAGAGAGAAAAGCCTTAACGTGTACACAATGATGCTGTTGCAAAGTGACATTTAAGGTGATAGTTATTTTGTTGACCATACAGGAATAACTCTACTAACATAAAGTGCCTTTATAACTACATCCATACTACAGTTATAGTTAAAGCAGTCCAGTTTTCTAGTATAGATAGGCCCTCGTGTCACTAACTTTTGTGCTAATGGTATTTAAACCAATACACTGTAGTGTCTACAGGATCTAGTTTTAGGGCTGCCATGCACCTAAAACTTAGCTCGAGCTAGCTACGTCACTCAGGGCTTGTGGCTTTAGAAATTCTAAAGTTTCTAATTTTCCTTGCAGCCAGAATACAGCTCAAGTTCCCAAAACAGTCTTAACTCTGCCTACTGCCCTGTCACACACTGTAGCATCCATGAAATGTACGATTGCTTTTACTAAAATTGTCTCAACATTTTAACCTATAATTTGTCCTCTATGTGCAATAATGTCATAACTTCATTAGTTTGCACTGAATACAAAGACTGTTCTTAGATTTTTGGATAAAATTTGGCTAAATACAATTCAGCATCTGTGAACGATTAGGTTGCCCCTGCATGTTGGTACAGGGCATACAGTTATCTTGTAGGCTCTATAGCGTGGGCTGACTCTATGGAGTAGTTTGATTTTGTTCCAATTCTTCCAATTTTAATTTTGCAACTGGATTTTTGTGTTCATGAAGGAATGGAAGTAGATAGGTATTTAAAGACTGTACATAGAGGGTAATGTATTAAAATAGTGTAAATTGAGTTCAGAGGCTGAGACAGGTCTTTGTGTACTGATGGTGAGATGTTGACAAAGCTAGTTTCTAAAAGGAAAGTCTTATTGGAGGAGAGTTTATGGAATCTTATCTTTGCATTTAGAAACCAACAATACATCTCTTATAACTAGAATATTCTAATAATTTTTGTTTCTGAAGTAAAAGATCTGGGTCTGTGCCCAGAACAAAGACTTCTGGGGGATTTCTATGAAAGGGCTTAACCTATGACAGAATTAAGTAAGAAGCTCATAACTGTCATGGAATTGTTTTGCTGGGAACATCTAAAAAAAAGTGAAAAGAGAAGCAGCAGCATCATATTTGGATGCTTGCTAACATTAAATCACTCAAATAATTTAGCCTTTGATTAAATATCTTGTATAATGGAAACAGTTTGCCATAACTGCTCAGGAGGATCTGAAAGAATCTCTAGTATGATCTGTTTTGTTAAGTGTAAGCAGTATTTGGCTTAGTCTTTAAAAAAAAAAGTGAATTATTGATGGTTAATACTAAGGAAAAGAAAAGAAATACTGTATGTCAAGTAATCAGAACAATAGAAATCACAGCAAACACAATTGAAAGAAACATATTCTCATATCTGTAGGTGTATAAATCTTAAGAACATTTGAAATTTCTACCTACTTAATGGGATTTCCAGAGACCCTTTTAGAATGCAGCACATGATAACTGAAGTGCTTCTGGTGTTGTAATTAGTGGACCAATGGCAAAGGAAGTAAATTCCTGTCGCCTATAGGGAATTACAAGAGCAATAAAGCATACAATTTATTATTAGATGAATTTCAATGATAGCTTTTCTTTCCTTCACTGTCATCCAAACTTTAATTTACACTCTGATAATTGGAATATGTGAAAGAAAAGCTATCAGTTATGTTGATACATTCAGAGTTTTATGAAGCTATTGTAACTGTCATTGTTTGCATTTAATTTGAGCTTGATTGCGTTTTGTTTTCCAAATGTTGAGAAGTCTGCTAAATTGTAATAAGGTTTTGCATTGTTTTTTTAATATACCATTTACAGTCAAGATGGTTATTGTATTTTGGGCTATTTAAACAATTTCAAGTGATGCTGCACTTGCACTTTGTAGCTTCTGTGTAAGATTTTTAATATGAAACCACACAATCTTGTGAGGAAAAAAAATAAAAGGAAAACAATCCAAGTTTGACTTACAGGGCATAGTGTAAAATCTTGTTTTTGCTCAAAAAATGAGGGGGAAGTAGCACTTGTATTGGCAGAAATTTTTGTTTTTACAATGCATTGATTTCAAAGCGGGATTCTCCTACACATCCTTTTGGAAATCCATGTTTGAGCAGGGAGGAGTTTATGGGTAACCAAGGATGTCTGGACCAGCCATGCATTCCACCCCCACTTCCTTGGAGCCCCTCGAAATGGCTTTATTGGGAACTGTGAGCTGCCGTTTGACGACAATTTCATAGACCACTGAGGCCATCCCTTAGGGAGATCAAGATTCCCCCGCCCTGACCGACCGACCGACCGACACACACACACACACACACACACACACACACACACCCCACCTCATCCACAACAGGTGGAGGCATATGAAGAGCTTGGAGAGAGGAGAATGTCACCTCTGAGGCTCCCAGTTCATTGTCTTCACTTGATAAGGCAGTTATGCCTCTGACACCTTCCACGGATAGCAGGTCATTCCAGAACTGCAATAAAAAGGTAATGGATGCTCTCCAGATCCCTTTGAAGGAGATTCAAACATCCCTCTCATAAGCTGTTAGATAGTTTGCAGTCAGCAACACCATCCAGAGTGGTGTTACCTATTATTGTGGCTCTCCTAGACCCAGCTAAAATGATGTGGCAAATACCTGCAATTATTCCATTAGTGTGCAAAAGGGCAGATAGTAAGTTCTGCTTGCCCCGTTAAGGATTTAGAGTTTTCATTTCTGATGTCCTATCTAACCCAGCAGTGGTTGATGTTGTGAATGAATAGAATAGACATCACTTTTAATATCTAACTTTTATGATGACGACCAAAGCCATTGGCTGTTTTGAAAGAGTCTTAGAAATCTGCAGTTCCCTGTTGCAAACTATCAGGCTGTCATGGCTGAATACAGCTTTACTAATTTAAACAAAGATAGTGAGTGCCTGCCATATGACTGCAACAAGCAATTCCAATTTATAGGTGTGGAGGTCATCTATTGACCAGAATGCCTTGCCAATTGTCTCTAAATGCTGTGAACACAGCAGCCTACTCCATTTTCCTGGTGTTAGTTATACGCAGGGCACCCTGGTACCAACTTTCCAACAGAGATTCAGGACACCATAGAAAGACTTCCCCCCTAGGTCACAAACTTTTCTTAGAGACCACAGATGACTTGCTGTGCACATTAAGGATCCCGGGGCTACCATACATTCCTTGTGCATTATACATCTATGAGCAAGAAGCATTTTAGTAGAGCACAGATTGCCGAGAGGTCATGCGCAGATGCCAGTTGTCAGGTAACCAGAGATCTGTGGAATGCTTCAGAAAGAAATCCAGGCTTCAGAGGAAAAGAGCCACTCGATTGCCCTCTATGATCGTCTAAATGGTAGTTTTGAGGGGTTGGTCTAGGGTTCAAATCTTTCCACTCCTCTGGATTTACAGTCATGTCCTTTAGCCCATCCCCATCCCTTTGGGAGCCATTTCGTCCATTTGTACCTTGCTTTGAAGCTGATCACCACAGAATGATTGTTCTTGTAGGTCATAACAAAAGGGTGAAACATCCAATTATGGCATTTCTCCTCTCTTCACTGTCCATCTTCAGGGACTTCTCCCGTGAACTTCTACTGAGATAAGAGGTGAATACTCCTTGAGCTAAGAGCAATAGAAATGGTTGCTTCCCCTCACAAAGGCAGAATGTTCTAAAATATTTTCTAGTGATGAAGGGTAGCAGATGATCTTATAGAACTGCAGTACAACCTCAGAGTTACAAACACCAGAGTTAGGAACTGACTGATCAACCACACACTTCATTTGGCACTAGAAGTACACAATCAGGCAGCAGCAGAAACAACGGAAGACAAATACAGTAGAAATGTATTAAATGTGTTTGTCACACACTGCACCCCATGAGCCATTGTAGTGTAATTGTGTATTATTTAAAACAAAGTACATTGCTTAAGACATTTTTGGAATGCTTATGACATACTGAACATTATTTTTATAGTACAGGGGTGTCAGACATCCAGCCCATGACTGTGCTTTTGGGGGTGAGCACACTGTCCCTTAACTTTCTTTCTGTTGTTGTAGGGAAAAATAATCTAATAGTTATGAAAGACCACTTAATGAGGTATCTGGAGTCATAAGTTCTCCTCACAAAGGAGATGCGGGTATGCAGCGTTAATGGAAGCTTTCTCTTATGGTCCTAACTTGAGTGACTTAAATGTCTGTAGGAGCCAGTACTTCATTACTTTTTAAGAGGTGTTCTGAAATGTGTATAAATTAAATTATTACTAGTAAGAGTAGTTTTATTGACTGACCGTGATTTGTTCAAAAATGGAAATCTAACAGGGTACCTAAGTACTACTTTCAAAGTTGGTTTGGATAATCTGTGTCAGGGACTGGGAGCCTCAAATTCCAGTCTCTTAAGAAGCAGTAAGTTCCTGTCTGCCACACAGTGTCCTGCTGAGTTGCCAGAACTGCAAATGCAACACAGAATGGTCTCAAAGGCTGAGATCTGATTGGTGGAACCCAGTTGGTTGCTTGTTTCCAAAGGCAGGAACAGGAAACTGTCTATGCAGCTGGGTTTCCCCTTACTTAGGACTGTCTCCTCTGTTCTGCCTGCTCCTAGTGCCTGATGCTGATCTTCTGGTAACCTGACCCTGCCACAGATGCATAAACGGGAATCTTGTGTTGGAGGAGAGAAGTTATTTAACCTTTGAATCTGCAAAAGTGCAACTGCTGCTGTAATACGAAGAAAATTAATGAATTGAGGAGGGTTCAGAGATGAGCCATGAGAATTTTTAAAAGATTAGAAAACCTGCTGTAGTGATAGATTCCAGAAACTCATCTATTTAGTTTGGAAAAGAGAAAGTTAAGGAGTGACTTGGAAAGAGTCTATAAGTACCTATGTGGGCTCCAGATATTTAGAGCTCTCTTCAGTCTTGCACAGAAAGATATGATATTGTAATAATGATGGGAGGTTGAAGCTAGACAAATACAGATTGGATATGATGTGTAAATTTTTAACGTTCTCATTTTGCACCCTCAGCAAATCTGTAGATAACATTAAGTTGGGGGGTGAAGGAGAACAGTAGATATGCTTGAGCAGTGGTTTTCAACTACTGTGTCGGGACACATTACTTTGTTGCCACACAATGGTGAGAGTGTCACAGAGAACTGGGGAGATGGCTGGATTTGGCTTGGCAGGAGTGGTCTAGTGTGTCCTGTAGAGTTGCAATACAGTGCCAAGTGTGTCACAGCCCACAAAAGGTTGTGATCCACTGTACTGGAGTTCAGAGATGGGATACAGAGTGACTTAGACAAAGTAGAGGATGGAGCCAAAAGAAATCTGATGATGATCAACAAGGACAAGTACAGAGTCCTGCACTTTGGATAGAAGAATCCTGTATTGCTACAGGCTGGGGACTGACTGGCTAGGCAGCAGTTCTGCAGCAAAAGATGTGGACAAGAAGCTGGATATGAGTGAACAGTATGTCCACATTGCCAAAAAGGCTAACGGCATATTGGACTGCATTATAGGAGCATTGCCAGCAGATTGAAGGAAATGATGATTCCTTTCTGTTAAGCTTTAGTGATGACTGAGGGGGGATTTGATAAGTCTTTAACTACCTGAAAGGGGGTTCCAGGGCAGATGGAACTAAGTTGTTCTCATTTGTAGTAGATGACAGTTAGGAGCAATAGTTTCAAGTTGGTGTGGTAGGTCTAGGTTGGATATTAGAAAAAAAACATTTTCACCGAGAGGCATTGGAATGGCTTACATAGGGAGGTGGTGTAATCTCCATCTTTTGAGGTTTTTAAGATGTGGCTTGACAAAATCCTGGCTAGGATGGTTTAGGTGGAGTCAGTTCTGCTTTCAGCAGCGGGTCAGACTAGATGACATCCTAAATCCCTTCCAACTCTAATCTGTGACTGAATGAACAATGAAGGAGATTAACCATTGAAACAATTTACCAAGGATCGTGGTTAGGTCTCCATCAGTCACAGTATTTAACTCAAACTTGGCACATCTTTCTAAAATAGGCAATCTAGAAATAATTTTGAAGAAGTCTTCAATTTATGTTCCAAATTTCTTGAGGAATAAGGGAGTGATATTTCTATAAATTATTAGTTTTTAACTGGTTACTTTAATAACATTTTTAATTATAACTATAATTTATTTTACTTTTTGGGATCTGGGGAATCTAATTTAAAAGAATAGTAACAAATGTGACAATATTAATGAAGTACTGCTAAGGAAATCTGGGAGTTCTCTCTAAATTTAGTCTGGGGAGTTGGATATTTTTGTCTTATCTCTGCAGATGCAGTTTTACAGGATTATTTTGTCTCAGAGTAATATGAACACTTGATCACCATGTGTCTTAAGCATCTTAATCAAAACAGGGACATTCTAATTGATGGAAAATCCAAAAACTCTTCATTTCAGAACAGTCATTTTTCTCAGAGCTGCCATAGTCTTCATTTTCCTCAGAAAATCCAATTAATCACATGACAATGAATCTATCTGGGGACTGCTATACCTGAAGATACATTCAGTCTCTAAGCATTTATTATACATGATGTTATTGCACTAAGTACTAAGGGATGAATTATTACATGTTACCAATTTACTTCCTTAGGTATCCCAAAGACATTGAGGTGACTTCTTTGAAACCTGTTATTGAGATCCTCTAATTTTTTTTAACTCCATTTTCAATTTATCTTTATCTCAAAAAAATGTTTTTAGTTACTTAACATGCTACCCCTATTACTTCTGTTTTAAGGAAGTCATTAACACTGAATATGTCCTTAAACTTAATTTCTATATTCCAAATAATTCTGCATTTTTTGTCATACATCTTCATATAATATTCAGATTCCTGGGTGGCTGTTTGTGTTATTGTAGGGCTTTAGGGGCCCTTGTCATAAGCCAAGATCCCATTCCCAAAGGTACTCATCTAGAAAAAATGTGCTGTCTATTACTTGCTGTTTAAGTGGACAGATATTCCCCAGATTTTTTAATTTAATGCAAATATTTATATAAGATTTCTTAAAGACTGAATGAACTACTTGGAAAATTAAAATGTCTGTTATGGATAAGTTTTGTTCAGGATTGAATAATAGCAATTTTAAAAGCAGTTTAATATTTTAATAGCAATTTTAAATATTATCAATCTTTAAGTCTGAGGATGCAGTGAGAATTCACTGTAACACATATTAATCGAAAATGTAAGTTGGAAAAATGTGCCATGAGAAGAAGTGTAATGTAAGAGTTTGAGTAATGATGGCAGCAACAGAAGGGAGTTGAACAGAAGCCAAAATATTTCTGCAGGTGTCAAAATGAAAGAATTATGAAGGCGTAGAAAGCTAATTGCAATTAATGTAATTATGAGGAAAGAAATGTACTCCAGGGGGAGCTGCTTACTTTACTTCTGGCATGTGCGCTCTTTCCATTCTCCCCATGGTCTCCACATGGCTATAATTAATGATCTTCACTTTCCTATAGTGGAGGATCAAGGAGCTGGTAGTATTTTCAGAGTTTGAATCTTCTTGAATGCTCTTGGCTCTGAGGTAGAAGGTGTCTCTAATTGCCTTTGGCATGTAAATGACATAAACATTGGGTTTCTAATTATGAACGAACTAATAGCAAGAAAGCTGAAAATTCTCCGAGCAATGATAACAGATGTGTAAATCTTCAAGGACGTGCAATTCAGATACTGCTAGTGTGGGTTACTAGTTTACCAACTTACAAAAAAATTTCACATTAAAAAGGAAGCATACTTTGTTGTTGTTGTTCCAGACTAACACTTCTGTCTTTAATACTTAAATAAATGATAGTTTTATTGATACAATGTGTATAGCATTCAAACCATTACCCATCTTAAATTTATATTCTGTAAATATTACTCATTTAAACTTTACTAGATTTGTCTTGTTTTTTAAATATAGACTGCTTAACCATATACTTGTTAAAACCAATTTTAAAAAGAAAAGAGGAAGTTCTAGGGGCAAAATAAGCAAGGAGAGCAAAGATGGATGGAAAGAATGTGTGTGTGTGTGTGTGTGTGTGTGTGTGTGTGTGTGTGTATTAATATGGACACTACTTGGCTTTTATTTTAAGGTAGGTAATATATATTCTATATAATAGATTTTAATTACCTTCAGGCTGATGCCTGTGGTGAATGATAGTCTAAAGCAGGAATGAGGAACTGAATTAATGTAATTTATAAAATTTAAATTGACTCAGAGGCCAGTGGAATCCATTAGTGTATTTGAACTATAACAAAACCTATGTACACTTTTTTTAGCTTTGCAGAATTAGCAGTTAAACTTGTGGTGTCATCACAATCAACTGCAAAATGAAAATACTGGTTCTGGAATTCCCTGCTTTTCAGAATCGTTTCTGTGACAAATGACTGATACAGAAAAAGCTGGTAATCTCCTCCAAATTAGGTTGTCCTGAAATAGTAATAAGAACAGCAGAATACAAACTTTGAACTTCAGAAAAGTGGACTTTGACAAGGAGCTGATGGGCAGAATCCTCTGAAAGGCTAACATGAAGAGGAAGGGTATCCAAGAGAGCTGTCTGTATTTTAAAGATGCAGGAACAAAACACCCTGATGTGCAGAAAACAGCAAATACAGCAGGCACACAGTTGGGCTTAACAAAGAAATCTTTGAACTAAAATACATCATGTCTGATTCTTACAGATTTCACCTCCCCCCCCCCCCACCCCCCGGGGTTGACACTGGCAGTCATTCAAGCAGCTGTTGGGACATCCTTCTCCATGGGAGCGCTTGAAGATCATATTCTGGAAGTGAGGCAATGTTGGGGACAAGATATTCTTCAAAAAGCCAATCACAGCTAGAGTGACTGAACTGGCTGTAATGCAGAGCATCACCCCTTTCCTGAGTGACCACAGTTGAGACCCAGGGGGGGCTAGTCAGGAACATCATTCTCTTATGCTCTTCTAATCACTCCCTTTCTTATGGGGATCACTTGCTGGGTTCAAGCAGTCCCACTCATAATCCATGCTGTCATACTGCAAAGTTTTAGTGCATCCTCCAGTTGCTTAGCTGAGAGTTTCCATACTTTTATGGCTGTTCAGCTGAGAATGAGTGAGGCTTTTTCTCTAGCCTCCCTTGATGGGGAAGAAGATCCTCCTACTATTGCATCATCTCACTCTCTCCCTTTCCCCTCATTGCCTTACTGCTTCTGTGTGGTGGCCATGAGAATTGCTTCTGCCGCCATATGTGACTTTGAATGTACCTATCTGGGAGGACAGGAAGCCTCCACACAGACAATTTCTGTACAGTCTGAGCTTACCATTTCCATTTCTGTGCTGTCAGAGCTTGCCATTCTTTCTGTATGGTCAGCGCTTACCATTGCATTTTCTCTGACCATACATGGCATTTAATCAGTTTTTGTCTTTGAAGTCTGGATTGACTAGATGGAGGCATCACAGGCACTGCCTGCTTGCATTCTCAAGGGTTGGTAGCTGTTCTGGGGCATCATAATCAGTTTTGTAGCGGAGTGGTGTCTTGGTCAGAAACTCATAGACTAGCCTGTCTCTCTCCCGCTTTCAAAGGGGATAGTGCTGTTTGGGAAGGAACTTCAGAAGCTGTAGATGTTTTTCACAGATTACAGGAATTGAATACCTACTCCTCCTGCCCCTCATTTAATAATACTGTATTATTTTCAGTAGATGGGAAAAGAACTTTATTCCAAATCTCAGGAAAGGTAATTCCTTTCATCCCAAAAGAACAGCTCAGAGAGCCAAGTGCCATGGAAGGACTGCTCACTTCTTGCTTAAGGGGCCAGTATGATCTCAGACCACTTAGTTTTGGAAACCATGTCCCAAGGCTGTGTGTTAGAATTCTATGCCAAATCCTTCCTTGGCTATTTTGTTTAGTCTCCTTGCTGAAATCAAACCCAGCATACTAGTTTTCCCATACAAATGGTGATAATTTGCATACCTCGTACATTCTTAACAGTAGTTGAGATCTGACCTGGGGAGGGGGGGAGACTCCTCCTGGTCCCAAGTTTCAAAGTGAGCCCCTGAAAAAAGGCAGTGGCAGTGAAGTGGACTTCTGCTGTCTTAGCCCTTCAGGGTACTCACTTACAGCTCACAAACCATATCTGGTTCTTTTGTGTGATTTTCCTGCAAAATATTTACATGGGCAATGATAATGCTTTCAGCAGCTCTGAGAGCATGGGTTCACCTCTATGTGGATGATTGACTGAGGGCTAAGATGGACCACAGATGAACGAAAGTTATCACATAGGCATACCCCTTCCTATAGAGCAGTGGCTCTCAACTACTGTCAGGGCACATTAGTTTGTCGCCACCCAGTGGTAAACATGTCACAGGAGAGCTGGGGAGATGGCTGGATTTGGCTTGGAGGAGGTGAGTAGGTGTGTCATAGGGTTGCAATATGCCACCAAGTGTGTTGCAATGTGCAAAAGGTTGAGATCACTGCTATGGAGCACTACTCGAGGGGCTCTGAACTGTTCATTAGTCTGTGTATTGGAATGAAAAATATTGTCAGACATTTCCATTGAGGGGATCAGTTGCAATATATTTTGTCATTCTGCTTCTTATTTCTTAGCTATCACTTTTCCTCTGCCTTCCAGTTGCATCTGAGTTTCTTATCTGAGAATTCCATATAGGCCAAACTATGGTCTTGGTGTGCAGTGAAGTTGTAGGTGTTGTTAGCAAACTTCCTTAATTTTCCTGCATGTGATGTGGAGTTACTACACATGAGCTGAGGCTTTCTTTTGCAGAGGGGAGGGGGGAAAAGCGGTGTTTATTCATCAGTATTTGTGAAGTATGTTTATATCCTTTGATGATAGAACATAATCAAGTGCAAAGTGTTATGCTGCTGTCTGTATACCCAGATGCACCCAGCAAGATGATGAGCTTTTTTTGAGGTTATTTGATACATTTCCCTCTGCTTCCCAGTCTTCATTGTACGAAGCGGATCCTCAGAAGTGGCAAAAGGAAAGCCATCTCCTGTCTGCTGCTGTTTCACAGCCAGATAGTTGGGAGACTGACTGTCTACTCCACTTATTTTTCTTTTTCATCTACATCTCCCTATGTAATGCTCAGGGTGACTCCTCAGTGAAAAGAAGCAGGTATTTTGGGAAAAGGAAAAACAAGATAGTAAAACTAAATAGGTAGTTGAATGGTAAAAAAAAAAAAAAAAAAAAAAAAAAAACAAAATAACAAGCACAAACAAAAATGTCAATCTAGGAAAGTTCACTATATTCAAAAACATTTCTGAGTGTAGGCTCCACCTTTAATCTTTTCTATCCTAATCCTTAAATGGGTCACATTTTGAATTTACCATCGGGCACTTCAGTAAAGTGCTTAGTCAATGGTCTTTGCTCTTGATGTACACTGGGTAGCAATTGTTAGACCTTTGTAGCTGAGATTTGCTTTAAACTCACTTGACCTTTTTACAGTTGGCTGTTGACCTTTCCTTGTTGCTATCAATCTTCAGTGTAAACTTCAACTTCACAATTTTTCCATTGACAGATCTGCCTCTAGAGGTAAGAAAGACAAACAAACCTCTCTTCTTGCTTTCCTCAGTGGGTAAATTTAATTATTTACTTTGAAGAGCTATTAGTCGTATTTGATGCTGGCAGGTGCAGTGCGAACTTTCCAGCCGTGCTTTTCAAAGGCTCCTCTAAGATTTTAAAACAGTATCATTCTTAGGTAGTAGAATCAGATGTATCTTTTTACAGTGTAGGATATTTACGTGTAATAGTGCTCGCCCGCTTGTAAAGTGCTCTGACAATTACAGGTGAAATTTAGTACAAGTACTAGTGATGTTTAATATATCTCAGTGCCTTGAATCTCAAATCAGGAAGGACTTGTTAAAATATCCAGGTTTCCTAAAGAACCAGTGGATAGCCTTTTGTCTAGTTTTTCCTTGCTTCTCTTGGAATGTCTGTAGCCTAAAACATAGCTTTTTAGATACGCTGTCTTAGAATTCTTGTATGTAATTCAAGCAGGGCAGTCTTAGGGGTTAATGCTGCTGTCATAGTCTAGCTGTGAATAAACAAAATCCTTCCGTTTCAACAAATACTTTTAAAGTAATAAAAAAATTCATAAACTTGATTTGCAACCCAGTTTGTGATTCTGGAAGCAAAAATGTCAAATCTGAAGCTTTATTTTGTCAAGAGTAGTCTTTTAGTTTAGGCAAGGCGTTCAATATAAATATTGCCCCTGAGGAGGAACCTTTGCAACTCTAGGCAGTCTTGACAGTGAACACAGGAGGATATTCGTACCTGATCATATTTATTTTAATTTTAAATTGTACTTTCAGTTTATTAAAGTCAAGTGAAGTTGTAAGTTAAGTGTGAAAATCAGATAAAAGGAGGTCAAGATGTGTAGTTACTTCTAAAATAATTTATTTTGTTCAGGCACAGTGTACCCTAAACCCACACGAGAAAAGATCGTTGAGAAAATAAACATACAAAAACATGTACTTGCATTAATTTATTGATTAAGATGGTGCTATACCTTATTTTACAGGCAGTAAAATATAATTTTGTAGTGTGTGTGAAAGAGAGCATTGTATGAATTGAAATGGGTTTGTCAGTTGAAGTTTTCATTTTTAAAAAAAGGACTGTATAATTCAGTATTGTATTCTTCATATTGGTATGAATCTTCTGATGTTGCCAGTTTATTTTGTTACTGCTTTACTAGTTTTATAATATTTAATCTGTTTAATACAATTTATTTTTAAAATAGGTGTGCTACATATATCTCCATTTCTCTTAATTGACCACTTGCAGAAATACTTTGAATTAAAAACAGAACATGTTTTACCATTTTCAAGCATTGGAGAAAGAATACTAAAAATAATTGGACAGGAAAGTATTAGGAGACATCCAGAAAACTGCCAGCAGAACTGAGAACAGGCTTTTTATCAAAAGTTTGGCCCAAGTTTGAGCATGTTAAACATGCTAAAGCTCAGGCAGTTGGAAGGTTATTCCATGGATTTCATATGTGAGAGACAAAGCTAACTTTTGTTTGTTTACTTAACACCTTGGCATACATGGCACTTTAGGTATAAAACAAGGCCTCTGCCCAGAAGATGTTAGTGTCTAAGGGACTAATCTTGCTCCTCTTGAAATCAAGAGGAGCAGGATCTGGTACCACTTTAATCAAAATGAATGAAAGACAATAGAGCTAATTAAGTAGGAGATAATGGGAATGCACAAAGGAAGGGGGAAAAAAACTGGGAGAAGAATGTTAATGGGAAAGAAACATAGGCATTTTTAGATTGCCAAAGGTAAGGTCAGGTGCTGCAATGGGAAAAAATGCTGGAGTGAAGTGCAGTGGCTAACACATCTGCTTCACATGCAGAAGGTCCTCGGTTCAAACCCCAGGGGGTTGGATTAGATGAAGCCCTGCAAATAGTGTAGTGGCTAGCACCTCTGCTTAACATGCAGAAGGTCCTGGGTTCAATTCCCAGGGGGTTGGACTTGATGATCTCACGAGGTCCCTTCCAGTCCTATGATTTGATTGATTGATCTCATGAGGTCCCTTCTAACCCTATGATTCTATTCTATTCGAGAATACTGTCTGAAGTGAGTTTTGTTCATGGATGGGAAACTTAATGTTGTGGGTAGATGAACAGTTTTATGACTGGTCCATTTGGCCTATAGGAATACAGATGCTACATTCTGATCCTCTGAGAGGGATGGGTAACAGTAAAAATAGGGTCGCCTAAGTGTTCAAAAAAAATGTAGTTCAGTCATTTTATAATAAATGTACCTTGACAATTCTTGGTGATACCCTTGGAGATGTAGAAAGGAGAAAAGTGAAGCTTAAAATCAACAAGCATATAACCATGGAGAGTTCATCTTAAATTCCAAAAATGATTCTTTTGGTTAGAAAGTAGTCATTTAGAGAAAACATGCCTTTAGAAATAGCTTGTTTTAAATGTACACCATCCAACACTGATTCTGAACTTCACTATATTACCATTTTGAGCATGGATCAAGTTTAATTCCTGAATTCCAGGGTGTATAAAAATATCTTTTAAAATGTATTTATATGTTTGCTCATTACTCCTTTTAATTTTATTGGCTTATAATTGCTAGAGGTGGTGATTTGTACATGGATTTTTCCCTGATTGTTCATAGAATTTTAGGCTTTAAATGGGATTTTTTTTTAAATATATCATTTGTAAAATGCTTGTGTGCTGAAAAAGATGTGTGTAGGGATTCTTGATGATAGAACACCACAATCTAAGATACAAATTTGATAAGCATACAATCCATGTTATATTTGTCACCACTACCACCATCTCTTTCTGATTCACTGAATGCCCATAAATTTGAGAAATGCAAAGTAATGCACATTGGGAAACATAATATCTCTTGCACATATAAAACAATGGGACCTAAATCAGCTGTTACCACTAAAGGAGATCTGGGAATCACTGTGGGTAGTTCTTTGAAAGCATCCACTCAATGTGCAGCAGCAGTCAAAAGAGGTACTAGTATATTGGAAATAATTAGGAAATAGGTAGATAAAACAGAAAATGTCATTTTATAATTTTTATAGTCCACAGTATGTCTGCATCTGGAACAGTACCTTGAGATCTGGTCACCCTGCATCAAGAAAGTTGTACTGGAATTGGAAAAGCTCCAGAAAAGGGCAATAAAAATGACTAGGGGCATGGAACAACTCCCATATTAGGAAAGATTAATAAGACTGAGACTTTGCATTGTGGAAGAGAGACGACTAAGGGAGAATATGATAGAGGTCTATAAAAATTATGCAAGGTTTGGAGAAAGTAAACAAGGAAGTTTTATTTACTTGCTGTCATAACACAAGAACTAGGGGGTCAAAAAATGCAATGGATAGGCAGCAGGTTTAAGATGACTGCAAGGAAGTATTTTTTTTTTTTTCACAGAAAGCACAGTGGATCTGTGAAACTCTTTCCTGAGGATGTTGTAAAGGCGAAGACTATAATAGCTTTCAAAAAGGAACTGGATAAATTCATGGGGGATAATAGGACCATCAGTGTTAGTTGGCCAGGAGGGCAGGGATACAAGTGCATGTTCTGAAGTGTCCCTAGCTGCTTTTTGCCAGAAACTAGGAATGCGCAACAGGGAATGGAGCACCTATTCTGTTCATTCTCTCTGATATACTTGGCATTTTCCACTGTTAGAAGACAGGATACTGTGGTTGATTTAACCATTGGTTGGATGCAGTATGGCCATTTTCTTGTTTTTATGAGAATGCTGGAATGCTTCTACAAGGGTATCCTTTTCCATAAAGTATTGAGTTTGAAAGCTGTGGGATTTGTGCTCCAAAGTCAGTGAAGTGTTTAAAGATGCTCTATGGGAATTGCCATTTTTGAAAATTTTCGCCTGTGTTTAAAAATAAATAAAAATCACAATAACCCCATATTGGATTAAAAGACCGAGCGATAGTAATGTGAACAGTAAACTAGTTTTATTGGTGATAAAAAGGCACTTTTAATACCAGGTGCTGCCAATACCTGAACACTTTTATAGCGCTTGGCTAGTCATATTAAAATCAATGGGGCTGTTTATATGAGTAAAGTTACAATTCTGTTTAAGAATTTATAGATTCAGAACCATGATGTTTAATGTTTTTGTGGTAGTATTTCTGTAAACTACAAATATCAAGACTTACCAGTAATGACAGCTCCTTGAAATAAAACAAAATAAAATAATAAAATAAAATAAAATAAACTAAACCCAACAAGGAATTTATAATTGATAGTACATTTTAATTGAAAGTTGCAGTAGTGCATGCTTTCAAATGATTTCCTGTTATTTAAATTGCTCCCTTTTCTTGAAAATACATGTTTTTACTTTTTTCAGTCCTTGAGAAACTAGACAATGTCATACAAGACAGGCATTCATTTTTTATTGTGTAAGAAAGTTGTGTTGATTGTGTACCTGTACATTAGCATTAAGAGCCTACAGGCACAGCAAAGTATTTCTCCCTTACTTCAGATTATCTTGTTTCTGGCCCCAGGCAAAAGCAGAATCTGTCATTGCTCGCATTATATTTATTGCTTTTATTGTGGTAACATCCAAAGGCTCAAATGAGGATTGGGACCTCATTGTGCTAGGCCCTGAGGAGAAACATTACCTTCACAGCTTACAATGAAACTCAAGAGTAAATGAAACAAAAGATTATAAGAAACATTTGAAAGAAAGGAGAGAACAAAATTAATGATATTGGTTAATAATATTGGTTAGCTGTGGGCATGATCTATTCATCTTGAATCATTTATATTCAATTTTGTTTCATTTAGTCTTTTCATGGAAGAGAGTGACTGGTGGATCTGTATAGCGGCAGTAAATTTCCCCAGTCCTCTCCTCCTCCTAAAAGTCAGAAGCTCATTCACATCCAGGAAGACCTAGCGTGTCCTAAATGAGGTCAAGTGATGCAGTAGAAAATGATGTAGAGTAAACAATAAATGAGAATAGGATATGTTCCTCTTCAAGTGATATCTCATGTCAGTTTCACCTTATGTGTGCATATGCCATGTGCACGAACCGCCAGAAACTTTTCCCCTAGAATCCCCCAGGGTTGGATACAGAGCACCCTGGAGTCGTGCCATTGCAGCATGCTATATAAAGGGCTCTGCTGACCCTACCCTCACAGTTCCTTCTTCTTACCTGTGACAGCCAATGGAACTTCTCGTGGTTAGCAGGAACTTCCCTGTTTACTGCTTTTCTTCTTCTAGCTATAGTGTTAGTGTTAGATTAGTTTGGTTAGTTTAGTTAGTTGTCCCCCATTAGCAGGTGCCTTGCCCAGCCACAGGATGGGGCATGCTGGGCTTCAGGTTGTGCGGAGCCTGCAAAAATATCGATGCCTCTGGATAAGCCACATGCCTCTTGCTTCAAGTGCTTAGGAGAAGCCCATCTCTGGGAGCGTTGTAAGATCTGTTGAGGCTTTCACTGAGAACACAAAAAGAGCGTAGCCAATGCCTTGACTTTATATGATGGAAGAAGCCCTTAGCCCACTGGAACTGGAGACCCCTAGCACCATGTCAGTGCACAGTGCCCCAGCCACTTCCCAGGTGTGGCCGAAGGACTCCAGTAAAGAGCCTGGCCACCACCAGTTGCCCCACACACAGAAGTCTGGGGCGAAAAGCCATCAGTGACACTGTTCCCACTCACCGGTGCTGCAGAAAAAGATGTCAGACGGTGGGGGAGGGTTCACCCTTGACTAAGCGCTCAGAGAAGAGTGCAAGAGCAGGACCTGTGCCAGGCTGCTTAAGTCTGGGCGAAGGGGATGCAGCACTGGCGGCTCCAGCCATGGGCAGAGGCCCATTGAGCCCGGCACCACAGACATCCCCAACACAGGAGATATTGGAGGAATTGTAGCTCCCCTCTACTCCTGAGTCTCTTGAAGTGCTGGGGGAGCTTATTGAAGGGATTGTTCCTCCAAGACACCCAGGTCCGGACCAGGGGCGTTCAGTACTGGTCAAGCCCCTGATGCGGTCTATGGGCAAGCCAGCACTGTCTAGACCAAAATCTCCACAATGCCATGAGACAACACCACAGAAAGACCCAGAGTGCCCATCGTCCCCACCGCAGCATAGATCAAGATCCCCACAGCACCATTTACTGGTGCCATCAGGCACTGCACCCTCAAGGTCCCCATGCAGCAGCCACTCCTCCTCCTCATCTTTGGAGTTGGAATCAAGGGGATCAAAGCAGAGCAGATGCCATGCCTGTCCAAGACCAGATGAGCTGGCATCTGCACCCCAGTGGCAGCAGCAGTGGCAAGGGCCTCCTCAGTGGTCTTTCTGGACATCATGGGCCTATCACCAATCACAGGGGCTACATTCAAGCCATTCTTTCTTACAGGCCTCGGGCTCTAGAACCTGCCCATTACAGTTGGCTGGTGCTCCTCAAGAAGCCTTGGACATCTCCGACCTAGACTCTGTCACTGGGGGTATTTGTGATCACAGCACTGTGGGTAGTACTGCAGCACCGGACGACTCCACTGGTGCCAAAGAGACCAAGAGATGGCAGCTCCCATCCTAGTATTGTCATTGTCATCTCCAGACAAAACAGTCGTGGGGGCAGCCTAGCAGTAGTTCCCGATGATTCAAAATCACACCAGGAGCTTCTGCGTAGGATAGCCAGCAACATGGGACTGCAGGCTTTTGTGGAGGTGTTCAGGGTGTGGATCTGATGGCTGACATCTTTATTCCTGAGGGACCCCTCAAGGGTCACCCTACTTCTTAATAAGACAGTCAGGGAAATTAGTAGGTCTTATGGCAATTCCTGCCCTCAATCCTGCCCACGGCTAAGAGGTCTGAGAGGAAATACTTCTTTCTGTTTTAGAGGGTTTGAGCACTTCTATACCCACCCCTCTCCAAGTTCTTTGGTAGCAGTGGCCAACAAAAAAGAGAGAGAAAGCCGTTAGGGCCTGACCTCAAAATCTCATTCCATCCTTCTCAGTTATCCTTACCACAGATACTTCAGACCAGGGTTGAGGAGCCCACCTCTAGTGCTTGAAGATGCAAGGCCTCTGGTGTGAGTTGGACCTCTAGTCTAAAATCAACGTCCAGGAGCTTCGAGCAGTATGCCTCGCGTTCTGGACTTTCTGCAACCACCTGTCAGGCAAGGTGGTGTCACTTTGCCTGGACAATTGAGCAGCAATGTTTTATATAAAACAGACAGGGTCGTGCTCAATCCTCTCACCTGTGCAAGTAAGCCCTAGATCTTTGGAAGTTTTGAACCGCACATTCAATCCACCAGATTGCGCCCTGTGTACCAGGGCTGCAGAACAACTTAGTGGATGCCCTCAGCAGATCTTTCTTAATGCACAAATGGTCAATCAGAGAGAACGTACTCCGCACCATCTTCTGTAAGTGGGGATTTCCTCAGGTGGACCTATACAATTCAGAAATAAACAAGAAATGCGCAACATTTTGCTTGTTCCAGGGCAGGAGACCAGGATCAATAGCTGATACATTCCTGATCCCACGGAAAGGGCAGCTATTCTATGCTTTTCCACTGACTCTGCTCATCCATAAAGTGCTGAGAAAAATCCGACAGGCCAAGGCTGCAGTGATAATGGTAACTCTTGCCTGGCCCATTGCTACACCTCTCAGTCGACCAAACTGATACCTCTTCCATGTGTCAGGGATCTGCTTACTCAGAATGAGGGCATGCTAAGACATCCTGACCTCAAGAAACTACACCTCATAGCATGGAACATTTGTGGTTAAGTAGTGCAGAGCTCCAAGGTTCGCACAGGTCAGATGCACATTGCTCAGTAGCAGGAAGCCAACGACTAGGCTAAACTACCAAGCCAAATGGCATCATTTTTCCATCTGGATGGATGGCAAATGTGTCCTGCCCTTGAGGGCACCAGTCTCAATGGTTCTTGGCTACCTCCTAGACCTCAAACAGCAATGTCTGGCCAGCTCCTCAGAAAAAGTCCACGTGGCAGCCATCTCAGCCTTCCATTCAGGGGAGGGGCATAGGTCTCTTTTTAGGTCTCACCCTTCTGGTAAAGAGATTCCTGAAGGGGTTGGACAGGGTTTTTCCACTATCCCATCCACCTGTGGCACAGTGGGACCTCAACTTGATGCTCTCCAGGCTCACAGGTACCCCCTTTGAGTTGCTGGCATCGTGCTCCCTCCATTACCTGTCCTGGAAAGTGACCTTCCTGATGGCACTCACCTTGGCCAGGAGGGTCTCAAAACTGAGCACTAACATCAGAGACTCCTTACACAGTGCTTTTCAAGGATATGGTCCACCTCTGTCCATACCCTGCCTTCCTTCCTAAAGTGGTATCCAGCTTCCATATAAACCAAGATATTTGTATACCGGTATTCTGCCCAAAACCCGATGACACGGACCAGCAGCATAGGTTAGCAGTGTAGGTTACACACTTTGGACTTGTGCTGGGCCCTGGCATTCTACATAGAACAAAGCCCTTGAGAAAATCCCCCCCAGCTGTTCTTAGAAGTGGTGGATATATCAAAAGGGAAACCGGTCTCTACTAAGCGCATCACCTCATGGGTCAAAGACTGTTATAAAATGTCTGGGGTGCTGGCCCCGGAAATCACAGAACATTTGACACGAGCCCAGGTGTCCTCTGCAGCATTTCTAGCATTTGTCTCTGTCCAGGACATTTGCAGAGCAGCGACGTGGTCATCTATCCATACCTTTATGTCCCACTACACCCTGACTGAACAGGCCAGAGGAGATGCTGAGTTTGGAAGAGCAATCCTCAGCACTGAGAGTAAATGAAGTCCAATACTGCTTCCTCAGGTAAGGCTAAGGGAGGGAATCACCTAAAGTGGAATTGACATGAGCAATCATTCAAAGAAGAAGAAATGTTTTCTTACCTGTAAATAGTGTTCTTCAAGGTGTGTTGCTCATGTCCATTCCACACCTACAGTCCATCCCTGCTGTGGGACACACGGCAAGAAGGAACTGAGAGGGTGGGGTTGGCGGAGCCATTTATATAGCATACTGCAATGGTGCAACTTCAGGGGGCTTTGTGTCTGACCCTGGGGGATTCTAGGGGAAGTTTCTGGCAGCTCGTGTCCACAGTGTGTGTGCATCTAAATTGGAATTGTAAGAGGAAGAATAATAGAATCTGAGGGTTGGAAAGGACCTCAGGAGGTCATCTATCTCAATTCCATGCTCAAGGCAGGACCAAACCCTACCAAATTATCCCAGTCGGGGCTTTGTCTAATGGAGCCTCTAAAACCTCTAAGGATGGAGAATCCACCATCTGCCTAGGAGACCTGTTCCAGTGCTTCACTACCCTCCTAGTGAAAAAAGCTTTCCTAATATCCGACCTAGAGCTTCCCAACTGCAAATTGAGACCATTGCTCCTTGTTCTGTCATATGCCACCACAGAGAACAGCTTACCTCCATTCTCCATGGTACCTCCTCCTACTTAGGTAGTTCAAGGCTGCTACCAGCTCCCTTACTCATCTCTTCTGTAGCTTTAAGGACTTGATATGTCTTCAACAATTTATTTTATAAAATTTAAAGTTTGCTGTGAGATGGAGAACTGAAAGCTTCACGAGAGAAGTAATGAGAATGCAGTGTTTTTAACCTCCAAAATTAGTGATTCACATCTAGCCAAGATTGCTAATGAAGAGAATTTAGCATCTTTTATAGTGTGTCTATGTGAAATGAAGTTTTCTTAATGGAGCTGGTAGGGAATCTTTCATGCTATTTCAGCAAAATGTTGGGAAAGGTTTCTCTGGTCTAGAATGGAATTGTGTGGGTGTGTGGTAGTGATGGGCGTGTTTGTGTGTATGCACATATGCATACTTAAGTTCTAGTTTTAATTCCCTAGTATTTGTATTGAGTATAAAAACATAGGTAATACCTCCACAATTGTGGTTTGACACTTATATAGTAAACACACTAAATTCACGAAAAATTAAAGTTATGGTTCCCTTGAATCAACATGTCCACACTTAATATGGTTGAAGTAATGAAGTTAACCTCATAATGTCATTTTATAGTCATTGCTCTGATACTTACTGCCACACAATGAGAATACTAACTTATTTTCTTAGGGTATATAATTATCTCTTGGTCTTAAACAAAAGGCAGCATCCTCTCCCTGAAAAGGAATTTCTAATTAAAATACCTGGTTCTGTGTTGCTGGATACACGTACTTTTTCTCTGAAATAACAAAACACTTTAATATAGCTCATATTAGAAATTAGGAACACTTAACTGCATTTCAGTGGACTGGAGCCAAAACTGTGCTGTGAAGCAACAAATAAGAATTTCAGTCAATTGCAAACGAGAAAGGGTTACCTCAATAGAGTTTAACTGTATGACAGATTCTTTTTTTAACCTATGTGTTTAGTAGTAATGAAAGTAGCTTGATTAAGGAAGTTTAATAGTTTACAGTAGAAATATAGTTCTGAACTATTTTTTGTTTGATTTATAAACATTTATGCTTTTACTAACTGTATTAAAGATCAATAGTGATATGAATTGCTGTATAATTAAGTTGAGCTAATGGAATACATAGTACAATGTTGCATGGTATGTTATTCCTTATGAGAAATTCAAATTACTAGATCTTGTCATTATTATGAAAGTGTCTTGTTAATTTGATTTTTTTTTATTTAAAAATGCTTTCATTAGTTATATATAGAGAATAGAATATGTATAGTTGGTATATTTGAGTGAAATTACTGTAGTAAAACAATAGGAATTGTCAGTGAGCACATGGGAAATAATATCTTTTTAAGCAAAAAGTATTTGTTTTTTAAAAGGAAGTTTGTTTTTAAAATGTTGTTTGCATATGGTACCATATCTTTTTTTAGCTCTTGCACGTGACTTAGTCCTATTTATGTAACACTACTTGCACTTTGTTGCATTTATAAGAAATTAAAAAAAGGTATTTTGTTTCAGTGGGAGGTGACCCTTTTAACCTTTCTGTGTCCCTGTCCTGACTGAGTCTGTACTACTCTTAGGGTGTTATCCCTCAAGTCACCCCAGTTTTAGAGTGGGTACCAGCTTACAGCACCCAAGTTCAATGATGAGTCTTAAGCAGGTCAGACTGGGTTTGATTGCTATTATAGCCTTCCCGTGGCCTGTGATCAGAAAATCTAGAGAGACTCAACAGCCCCTTCAAAGCAGTTTATCCGTAGGAATCAGAGCCAACAGAGGGGAAGGACTAAAACAATGTTTTGCACCTTGTGAATAGGACCCACTTATCCTAGGCACTTCCAGCACTAGAACTGGGAGGAACAGTTTGTGTTCTTGTAGCTTCTGTCTAATTCTGACTGTTGGTTACTGTCTTCACCCCTGTGTTCACCATTTCAAGACTTCACCTTTGTGTTTTAACCATTTGAAGGCTTTACCTTTCCTTGGGCATTTACACCTTGTCTCGGATGTACACTTTCAGTACTGGATTCACTGTATTATGCATAAAGCATAAGAAGTTGTTAGTCACTGCTTGCCTTCCTGGGGAGGAGCCTGTCTTTCTGGAGTAAGTTAAATAGTATGCCTGGAACAGGCAGATGGGTAATTATATAGACTGATACTGTTTTTAAAAATACAGGTATATTCCATTTTCTAGTTTTTACATGCATGTTTTAAAATTAGGATGATTTTATTTAGTGAATCATTAGAGTCACAAAGAGTTGTTTCATATTATTGGATAAGTATGCTTTAAAAAAGGAAACCCCAAACCCTGATACCTTGCATGTTACTTCTCCAGCAGAAAGAGTAGGTATGGTTTGTTTAATAGAACCAAAGAACCTGAAGTTCATTTCTCTGAAATGTGGGGTCATCGAAGTATACTTTTTAGAATTTTTTCTATTTCAGATTAGTATCAAGGGATGGCAATTCTTCCATTTCTCTTTGAACACGGAGGCAGATAGGTGTTACTGGGACAGGGGAAAAAGAGAAAAGATTGCAGTTAACACCAGCTAGTTAAAACACAATTCCACACTTAGCATTTCACCAGCCCCATCAACACCCACCTGCCCTGTGTTTTGTTCCAACACCCAAGGTATCATGGGTTATGATTGGCATCAGTACTTTTTTGGCCATTTGGTGGATCACTGCTATATAGAACTATTTGCAGATTTTTAAAAATTGTTTTCACTGTAAAATACCTATTTTTCTTATAAAAGCCTTTTCGTACATTGCTAGATGTTAGAGATGTTCCTTAAGGGAGTGTACAGTATAGTGTTCTGGTGTGGTAGTGATACTGTTATTAAGGCTGATGATTTATTTGAAAGTTGATCCAGTGAAAAATTATCACCTCACCCTCCTTTTCTGTTTTTAGTGTGGGTTTCAAATACAGCTTACTGGTCATCATCATCAGCTAGGTATCTAGTAGTCCCCATTTAGGGAATTATCTCCGCTAAGATGCGTGTAGAAGAGCTGTACTTTGTGGGTTGTGAACTGCTTGTTGAATGCTGTCATTGAGCATAGACTACATGACTACTTGATCTCACCAGCCCTATATCTCCATCTTCTATTGTAATGTTTATTCTTTTTTTGTCTCGCATCCTTCCCTGTAACATGTAGTTGAACCAGACTAGCTATGCTGTTATGACTACTAGGTATGTGTAGTAGACTTGCAATGCCTAAAGAAATAAAATATTCCCCATGACCGATCTTTCTGTCCTCTCTTTCTTTCTGATATCACTCAAGGATTTTCCTAAACTTCTGGACTGATTCCTTTTAGTCTTCTAAATCTTTATGCCTGTGTTTTGTAACCTCTGGTGGAAAAAAATTGACTAGGTTCTTGTAGTTGTGGAAGTGCCAGTGCAATTTCATAAGTCATTTTCCACAGATTGCGGAACAGTGACACAGTTTGCACCTTTCTTCTTGGGAGATTAAACACATTACCCCCATCAGATGATGTGTAAAATCCAGATTCTCTAGATAAATACTTCAGCTCCAGCGGCCATGTAATAATATTACACAATGTATATTCTACAAAGGGTTTGAGACAGACAGCTTCAGCTAACATTTAATTATTTAATTCCATTTTAAATATCCAGTTATGTTTATCTTAACTTTCTGTAGAAACATAATAGTATCTGTTTTTTTTTTAAAACAAACTTCAAGTTGTTTACCCACCACAATTATAACTCTTCTTTAAAATACAGATTTTGCTATCACAGAGGTACTTTAAAACTTCCAGAAGGGCTGCAGTGGTTAGTAGCTTATCAAGGTGATATAAGAAACAACCCCAAATGCCAAGTTAGCTGTAATTGGAGACCTGAGTATGTATGTGGCACTGTCTCTGGTTGTGTCTTTCCTTTAAATAAGCATATAGTTAAAATGATGTAAAAGGTGAAAATTCTGTGGCTCAGAGAGAAGAATTGGTAGTGAGAGTGAAAGGTTGGTGAGCAGCGCTGGTCTGACTCAGGAAAACTAGAATCTTGGGTTGGCCTGCAGCTCATCAGAGACTAAAGGTTGTACTTCCTTTTTTTGAAAGGTTGATTATTATTAATTTTAAATATTAGGGGACCAATCTAAAATAAAACTCATCACTTACTTTCAGCCTATTGACTTTGACTTTGCTTTTGATGAAGGTACCCAATATGATTTTCTTTAACAGATGGGAAATAGAAGGCAGTCCTGTAGTGTTTAGTAGTCCTAATGTCATTTGAGAATAGACAGCTCTCATTACAAGCTTCCCTTCTTTCTAAAAAGACACAATATTGCACTGAACTTCTTTGAGATGAGTTATTTACAAATAGTCATCTGAGGTGGAGATACTTCAAAGGGTCTGTCCTCCACAGGTTCACTGTCCAAGTTAGTCCTCTTTGGATTTTCAGATTAGTGATACAAAGATGCAAGTGGGAACTGAACAATTGAGGGGAGAGGGGAGAAAATTGTTTTAGCTGTTTTGTTTTGCTGTGTTGATTACCAGTCCAGTGTTTGTACAGCTATGCTATGAATTTCTACAGTGTTAGGAGGGCATTTGTACATATTCTAGGTTATATCAAGAGGAGGTCTAGCATTGGTTGTAGGAGTCTGGGACAAACTTGATTTAATGCTGAATAAAACGTATTATATAAGTAGAAATTTTCTCAAGAATTTTCATTAAGGATATTTTGCCCTACATCTTTTTTTGTTATTAAAATCAAAGTGATTTATAGTATATTCTACCCTAATTTATCACTTCAGAATATTTTAAAAGACTTGCAAGGTATGTGGCATTAACTGGGTTAAAAAAAAATTCAGGTTTCCAACCCAGTCAAACACTGCTGTCTGAATAGCTGATTAGTGATAACCTGTCAAGTTTTGAATAATACAAATGTGTATAGAGCTTTTCATACAAAATATTTTGAATGTTTTATATCCTATGACAGCCTTTTTGTCATTTTTGTTTTATGTTTTTCTTACTGTCTTTTGGTCTCGTTGAATACTGATTGTAGAAATTTTTTCTGACTGAGATTTTTGTTATTAGAATATTGGTTAAAATGATGTCTGTATACTATAATATACTATACTATATTGAGGCTTTTCCAGATCAGTCATCATGTATCTGCAATTCATATTATATTTGTTTTTTTTTTTTTAATTCATGCTCCCATGCAAAAGGGAGCATGGTTTTTACTTTTCAACATTTTTAACTATGTCCTTCCTCTTTGTATCTTTGGTTGCTTGCTGTACCTTCGATCTCTGATTTACTATTGATGGATTTTTTTTTTTTATTTTAAAAATATTACAGGGTCTTTTTGTTTTGTGAGGTTATTCCCTGTTGCTGTGTAATTTTTTTTTTCTTTTTTTCAGCCATTTAGTATTCAGGCATCTGCGTCCCTCAATATTTTCCAATCCAGGTTGCAAGTGTACTTGTTTAGTTTGTATTTTTTTCTCTCATCTTGGATGGCTTTTATTCATGTTTCCTGATTTTAGGTTTTCTAATAATTTAATAATAATGTTTAACAAATGGGTCTATAATCTTGTTATTTGCTCTGATTTAACAATAAATTTCTTGTCCCAGAATCAGGCTACACAGAGTTTGCAAAGATATTCAGGATATATGACGAGGGTGCTCACACTAAGAACCATAAAATAGCCTTAAAGATTTTTATTGGGAAAAAGAGAATAATAATCAGTCAGAATTACAAAGGCAGTACTGTGGTACATGCTATCATGTGCCAGCAATGCCCCTCTGCCATGTACTTTGGCCAAACCAGACTGTCCTTGCACAAAATAATAAATGGACACAAATCAAGCATAAAAAATGGCAACATCCATAAGCCAGTAGGAGAATACTTCAATCTCCCTGGACATTCAGGAGCAAACTTGAAAGTTGCCATACTTCAGGGGGGGGAAAAAAACCCAAAAAACCACCACAAAACCACCACCATCTTCAATGACAGATTTCAGAATGAAACTGCAGAGCTGGAATTGGTGGGCAAGTTTGACATAATCTGACTGGGCCTGAATAGGGACTTGGAATGGTTAGCACATTACAAAAAGTAGTTGTCCCTGTTTATACATTCTCACCTCTCAATGAACTAATATGAATGGGCCTCATGTGCTCTAACTGATTGACTTTTTGCTAAGGCTTGCCCTCCTTCATCCTGGTCTTTCTCTCTATATATACCTGTCCACTGTAGTTTCCTCTTAGTCCAAGGTTACAGTTTTTCTATAGCTCTTAAGCAGTTCCTATCTCTCCACTTCTTATTCAAGAGTTGAGAAACTTGATCATCAGCACAGAGGGGTGAAGCTGGTCCTTTGTCCCCAGTCATCACCTGATGACAGAAGGGCACAAGTATATAAATCCAAAAGCTTTATAGTATATAATACCACATGCCTCTCTGGAATAACAGTATTGCCTTTCCAGAGGGGTAGCTGAGTTAGTCTGTGCACAGCAAAAACAAGAGTCCAGTGGCACCTTATAGAGTAGACAAACAGATTTCTGCAGCATAAGCTTTTGTGCCACTGGACTGTTGTTTTTGCTGTGCACAGACTAACATGGCGACCCCTCTGGAAAGGCAATACTGTTATTCCAGAGGTGCATGTGGTATTATATACTATAAAGTTTGTGGATTTATATACTTGTGCCCTTCCATTATCAGGTGATGACTGGGGACAAAGGACCAGCTTCACCTCTCTGTGCTGATGATCAAGTTTCTCAACTCTTGAATAAGAGGTGGAGAGGTAGGAACTGCTCAAGACTTACAGAAAAACTGTGACCTTGGACTAAGAGGAAACTAAACATACGAGACATAATAAGGCAAAAAATGTAAGGCATGGTGGGTTGCCCAGCTTGTAATTGTCCCTTATTATAAGTGCAAAGTCATGCATTTTGGGACTAATAAAAAAAACAAAAACAAAAAACCCTATAAACTAGGGACGCATTACTTGAAATTGACAGAGCAGGAGAAAGACTTGGGAGTATTGGTTGATCACAGAATGACTATTGGCTGCCAATGAGATGAGTATTATGGTTCCTTCTGACCTTAAAGTCCATGAGTCTATAACCTGAACACTATATATGCCCTCCTTTCATGTCCAGCCTTGTTTCCTTACCTACAAAAGATCAGGATACACTTTACTCTGTAGATTGGTATGTTCATGCATATTGATGACCTATCCATATCCTTTCCGGACAGATCGGTCAGTTACCTCTGTTGTTTCTGGCCTAACCATATTCTTATGGCATGTCTCTTATGTCTGCTGTGGTGAACTGAGATAGTCTTCCCCAGGCCACTTCCCCCCCCCCCCTCCATTTTAGTGCCACCTAGTGTATTTAGGCCTATAGGTATCTTTCATTACAGCCAAAATACTTCTAATATAAATCTATTGTAATAAGACAAGTAATTTAAGTCACAAGAAAAGATAAACATGCAAGCAAGCAGGCTAGTCCTACGGACTGCATTGATTTCATCAAAATCTTTGATTATCATGATAGCAAATCTGTACTGAATGGTGTTTTGATTGTGCTCTTCTTTGGTGTTAAAATATGTTGTGTTTTGCAGAGGACTGTAATCACCTGATAAGTTCTGAAAACTGTTCAGTTATGACAATGAAAATGTAAAGTGAAGTGGTTCATAACTTTATTTTTGTTACTTAAGGTATTTAAATTCCATTCTATTATTAATTACAGGCTAATTTGTG
Source organism: Podocnemis expansa (assembly GCA_007922195.1). Lineage (NCBI taxonomy): Eukaryota > Metazoa > Chordata > Testudines > Podocnemididae > Podocnemis > Podocnemis expansa. The sequence goes on from ML682009.1 coordinate 1,394,380, forward strand.
AACCCTTTCCTTTCACTGGTGAGAAACCTTTATGTCTGATGGCTCTTGTCTCTTATTAGGTATGTGGATTCTCAGTTGGTTATCAGATTTGTGCAATAAATTTGCCTACTTTGCTGTGATTTGTTGGATATGATTGGTGACTGAGGGGTAGGTTCTACTAGATGCATTTACAGCTGTAACTTATTTGTAGCTGGGCCTTGAACTGAATGAGAATTATAGTTTAGCTGGCTTTGCTGTATAGGTCTTCCTTTCTGTTAATTTTATATCACTTCAGGGAAGTATGGCGACCTGCTGGAAAAGCTTTTATTCTGGACCTAGTTCATCAGTTGTTTTGTTCAGCACTTTGTAACATCTTGACTTTGGTGGTGGTTTTTTGGTTGTTTTTAGTTTTTTTCTGAGACAAAGAGCTTCTGATGTAAACTTGTGTGTGTGTGTGTGTGTGTGTGTGTGTGTTGTTTATTGTTGGTTTTGTTCTTTCTTTATTGTATGTAGAATCTCAGTTACCCCCTGAGGAATGGATGCTGTTCATAATTCTGAAGAAAACATTATGGTGGTTCTTTCAAAAGTTTACAACTGAACACTGATTAAATGTAACTTTGAAACATTACTTTGCAGAAGAAAAGTGTTGTTTTTAAACGTGTTAATTTAAATGAAAAAATCACCAAAACGGATTCCTTGCCATGTCAAATCTTTCTGAAATGTTCACTTTATTCTTAACTCAATACTCTACAGTAATTGCCCTTTTTAATTGCGTACTTCCACTTGTAAATGATGTGTTTTGGTTAACTTGGTAAATTTGTGACTTTGGAAGTGGTGACTCTGAAGTTCTACATAAATCCTTTTTGCCTTTGTTTTTAAGTGGTGACGATCTGTCTGGAAGAATAAAGGTGTTTTCTATGTGTCTGAGGTCTAAAACTTTGCTCAAGATAATATCTGATATGTGTGGGGCTGGTGGGTGAGTGAGTGGGGCAAGTATGACCTTTGAGAAGTGCCAGTAGACTCCTTGCTTGTTTTGCTGAACTAGAGTAATGCAGCTACCCCTTTGAAACCTGTGAGACACTAGCGGCTGTAATAGCAACTAAAGTCTTGCTATTGCCTATGTAGGTAGTGAAGAAGGAGGGTAATAATGAGTATTGAGGATTCCATTACTAAGTGTGTTAGATAATCACATAAATCAGCCCATATATAATTTGAGCTAGTTCTCATAGTATACCTGTTTGTTCCCATCTGTAGCTTGACACAATAAACTGAACTCACACATGTCTGCATTTTTGGAATGTGGCTTGTCTTACATTGTAGGTTGGATGAGAAGGTTATAGCCACAGTACCTTCACTGTCTAGTGTAGGATTTTGATGCATTGTGTCCCATTAACACACAAAGTGAGTTAGCAGTGCTCTTATGGCATCATTTAAACAAATCTTGGTCATAGACTCCTCATGTCAAATCACATTGACATTGTTAACAAAAGTCTTTGATTTCTCATTATGAGTCCATGATAATTCAGTTTTTTTGGTTTTGCTCTTCAGAAATGTCGTACGTACCCCGTTTCCAAGATGCTGAGTGTGTGTTTGAGTTCATTAAGTGACTTCCCCAGTCTATTCAAGACTAGATTTCTGTTGTGTATTCCAGTAGTTTGTTTTTCTTTATGACCAGATTTTTGGGTGTAGTATCACCTTTTTTGCCTGATACCAAGGCAGAGAGTGATGCTGATTAGGGGGGTGATGTCCGGACTCTGTGCTACCCTCCTTTCTCTTATCTCTGGTGCAGACTATCCAAGATAACTACACTTGTTCCTGATTTTTCATGAATAGTTTTTGGTTTTCCATCATTTCATTTCATTAGTCATAGAATCATAGGGTTGGAAGGGAGCTCATGAGGTCATCTAGTCCAAGCCCCTGCCAGAGGCAGGACCACTCCCACTAAACTGTCCCAGTCATGGTTTTGTCCAGCCGGGCCTTAAACACCTCCAAAGATGGAGATTCCACCACCTCCCCTAGGCAGTTCATTCCAATGCTCCACCACTCGCCCAGTAAAAAAGATTTTCCTAATATCCTTCCTCGACCTCCCTAACTGTAACTTGAGACCATTGCTCCTCGTTCTGTTCTCCGTTACTACCGAGAACAGTCGAGCTCCATCCTCCTTGGAGCATCCCTTCAAGTAGTTGAAGGTTGCTATCAAATCCCCCCTCAATCTTCTCTTCTGCAGACTAAGTAAGCCTAATGCTTTCAGTCTTTCCTCACAGGGCTTGTGCTCCAGCCCTTTAATCATTTTGGTTGCCCTCCGCTGGACTCTCTCTAGCATGTCCCTGTCCTTTTTGTAGTGGGGAGCTCAAAACTGAACACAGTATTCTAGATGTGGCCTTACCAGTGCAGAATAGAGGGGAATGATCACATCCCTTGATCTGCTGGTAACACTTCTTTTGATGCAGCCCAGTATGCCATTGGCCTTTTTGGCAGCAAGAACATACTGCTGACTCATATCCAGCTTCCCATCCACCATGACCCCCAGGTCCTTTTCTATAGTGCTGCTACTTAACTGAATGTTCCCCAGCCTGTAGCAGTGCATGGGGTTTTTCCCTCCCACGTGCAGGATTTTACACTTGTCCTTATTGAATCTCATAAGATTTCTATTGGCCCACTGTTCCAATTTATCTAGGTCTCCCTGAATCCTGTCCTTGCCTTCCAACGTGTCTACTGTTCCCCCCAGCTTGGTGTCATCTGCGAACTTACTGAGAGTGCAGTCTATTCCATCATCCAGATCATTGATGAAAATGTTAAACAGAACTGGCCCAAGGACCGACCCCTGGGGCACACCACTCGTTACTGGTTGCCCAGCTAGACATGGAACCATTGATTCCTACACGCTGAAACCGTTGATTTAGCCAGTTTTCTATCCACCCTATAGTCCACCTATCCAACCCATACTTCCTTAATTTGCCTTTGAGAATGCTGTGGGACACTGTATCAAAAGCCTTGCTAAAATCAAGGTATATCACATCAACAGTTCTTCCTGCATCCAGAAAATCAGTCATCTGATCATAGAAAGAAATGAGATTGGTCAGGCATGATTTACCCTTGGTGAATCCATGCTGACTGTTCCTGATCACTTTATTTTCCTCTAAGTGTTTTAGGATGGATTCTTTGAAAACCTGCTCCATTATTTTTCCAGGGATTGAGGTGAAGCGGACAGGTCTGTAATACCCTGGATCCTCCTCCTTCCCTTTCTTGAAAATAGGTGCTATATTTGCTTTTTTCCAATCCTCTGGCACCTCCCCCGTTCTCCATGAGTTTTGAAAGATAATGGCCAGTGGTGCTGCTATCTCATCGGCCAATTCCTTTAGCACCCTTGGATGCAGTTTGTCCGGCCCCGTGGACTTGGGCACATCCACCTTCCTTAAGCAGTCCCTAACCTGACCTTCCATCACCAAGTGCCTCTCTTCCTCTCTCCAATCTGCCATACCCGTGGTAGTGGGCTGGGAGCTGACCCTGCCTGTGAAAACTGAAGCAAAAAAAGCATTAAGCACTTCAGCTTTTCCCTCACCCTCTGTCATGAGGATGCCTGCCCCATTCGGTAAGGGACCTACACCATCCCTGATCCTCTTCTTGTTGTTAACATACTTTTAGAACTCCTTCCTGTTGTCCTTGACATCCCTCGCTAGCCGCAACTGCACTTGTCCTTTGGCCTTTCTGATTTTATCCCTGCAGTCCCCAGCAATATCTTCATCTGCCTCCTTAGTCATCTGACCAAGCTTCCTTCCTGTAAGCTTCCTTTTTATGTTTAAGCTCAGAGCTCCTTTTACAAATGATTGATTTTTATTTCAGGTGAATTAACTTATATGTATTAGGCACATTTTCTTAAAGGTATAATGGAAGGAAATGTAAATAAGCCTTACTTTTCAGCCTGAGGAATAATGACTTCAGATTTCTGTGGAACAACGTACTATGAACAGTATTCTAACATCAGTATGAGTCTGTGAAATTACCTTTGACCTGGATGACAGGGCAAGTGGCTTTCTCCGAAGTCACTGCAACTGTAATTACTTTGAGTGGCCTAGAGGAGGGACTTCATATGTTTATGAGAACTCGTGTATGACCTTTCAAGTGCTCTCAATTTCTCCCAGCCCTAGGGAATGTAGGTATTTTGTTTAGTCGTGAACTCTAGTCACTGTATAAAAACAATTATTGGGAGATCTCCTTAAGTAGTTTAAGAAGGATATCAGGTACCATGTTCCACTTATTAGAAACATTTGCAGCTAATCTTTTTTCAGGACAACACTTTATACAATGTCAAAAAATATATTTGCAAGAAAAGAAATTCAGAAATAGCCCCTTTCTCCAATTTATTAGCTGGTCTAGTTGACTAGAAAGAAATGTTAGTTTGTCCTTACTTTAGGGGACAGTAATCACATTTGAAAAATAGATAATCTCTCTTGACTTGCATATTGCAAGCTAAAGAGAAGGATAATCTTCCTGAAAGGTTTTGACTATCTCTTAAATGCTAATAAACGCCATTCATGTACTTAGGGAGATATGTAATTAAAAAAGGGGAACTGAAGCACAAAGACATTAATATCCAAAGTGTACAGTGATATTACATGCCCAATTTGAGATGTCTGATATAAGCTGAGCGAATCCTTGTTGTGGGTTGTAATAAAACCTCTTAAAACTAATGTGTAAATGAGTTCCTCGCTTGTCAGTTGTAAAAGATATTAAGGGGCCACACCTAAAACAAAGCCTAATAGTCTGTATTAGCAGTAGGTGGGTGGGAGGAGGGGATGGACAGAATACAGAAGTTGAGAACAGACTGAGTGAAAAAGACAAACTGAATAGCTGCTGAAAGTATGTGACTGACCCAGGAAAAAAACCTGGATATGTTTTTTTGGGTTGGGCTGCATGCCGAAAAGACTGTTCTTGGCAGTGTGAGTAATAGAAGCAGTTTCCTACAATTTGTTTCTCTCAGTGTTCAGAGATACAGAACTTTGTACAATCTCTGTAATTAACAAAACTGTACCAAAGACATACTTCCAAATGAAACACCCAGAGCAGCCCAAAATTTGAATCACCTTTGTCACATTTTGGGCTGTGATCTAGACCAGTTGTGTCACTGCTTGTCCTGCATACATCCCAGGGTGCCTCACAATACTTGTTGCTGTTGTAGCTCTCAACTTTGGTCATGCACAAACAGCCCAACAGCGTACAGGTCACAACTTGATTATCTGAGTAAAGCTACAACACTGGCCCAGTAACTCTGATGCCAGCAGCCTGTCAGCAACAGTTCATCCATGATTTGGGTTCCAGGAGTCTTGATTACGACCTGCAGGGTGACCCCAACGCACTTCAGTCATGAATTTTTTTGCAAAGACAATGTTCTGTCCTGTCCAACCTTGTTCCAAAACAAAGTGGGCAAGCTTCTGTTGGTGAAACAGATCTCTAAGCTCTTCTTCAGGTCTGGGGAAGATGTCACAGCTAAATAAAGGCTCAAACAGATAGTTTGGCAGAAGTAGTTAGCATATATCCTTGTCCCTTAGTTACAAAGAGAGTTTAAATGAGTACAACTATAAGGTATTAAAATTGGAGATGGTTACAAGAGAAATAAAGATAAAATACTTTTTAGAAACAAAACTTAAACTAGGTAGAGTTCATGATTAAATCATTATAACATGTATTATTGCAGCCCAGATTCCCAGGTCAGAATCCCCCCCCCCACTTCACCAGCATCAAAGGCCCAGTTCTTTGTCATCTTAGATGAAAAAGAGAGATAGTAGAGAGAGAAATGTTACTTGGGTTGCTTTTGTCCATCACTTTTACAGTTGTCAAACGTCAACGTGAATTTTCCTGAGGATTACCCTTACATGAAGTTCTTTCCCAATGTCCTCGGTTGTCTCGGCCTGCATATCTATGTAATGAAGAGTGTGCAGTTAGTGGCCAGCTGTGAAGCTTTTGGTTTTTTTTTTTTTTTTTTTTTTTTATTTTAGTGACTTGGTCAACATCCCATAGAAGCAGAAATAAAATTAGTTTCTCCAGAATAACTTTTAGATGCATTTGTTATGAGACCATCTTTCTCTTCCTGAAATTCCATAAATTCACCTTCCAACATCTGGAACTATTGAGGTGGTGTTCCTACAGAAAGACAGCCTCATTTAGTACAGAGCTCTGATTTATTTCACGAGCGCTGTCACTCCTGTGGACTGAATAAGGTAGGAATGCTGTGGGAAAAATAAATCCAGAGGGTCAACCATGCTAGTCTAAGTCAGTAAAACAAACAAGCAAGGAGTTCTGTGGCACTTAAACAAAAAAAAAAAAAAAAAGAGAGAAAAAATAACACTAACGAATATATTTATTGCATGAGCTTTTCTGGGAGAAAATCCCACTTCGTCAAAGCGTCTGACGAAGTGGGATTTTCTCCCATGAAAGCTCATGCAATAAATACCTGTTAGTCATTAAGTGCCACAGGGCCCTGCAAATAGTGTAGTAGAAGGTCCTGGGTTCAATTCCCAGGGGGTTGGACTCGATCTCATGAGGTCCCTTCCAGCCCTATGATTTGACTTGACTTGACTTGACTCCTTGTTTGTTTTTTGTGGGGAAAAATAGTAAGTGAACATGTAACTAAATACTTTTACCATAATGCTTATACACAGATGGGCCAAACTGAGGTTGCATTGGCAATCCTTAGCCTGGTATTTCCTAATTGTTGAGTGCTTGTATCTGCAAATATAACATTTTTCAACACGTTTTATGTAATTTCCTAATTTTTGGAAAGAAACGGTAGAAATTCTATCACTTGGAACCATACTGAAGCCCATATGGTTCAACAGTAGGATTAGAACCTCTAGACCAATGGTTCCCAACCTTGTTGGCTCAGGGGCCACAGATAACATTTTTAAACCCTGAAAGGCCACCAGTCTCTGCTAGCAGCCCCCCCCATTTAGACAGAAGGCATTGAGTGAGGAGATGTTGCTCCATGTGCTCCACTGGATCCCTAGGCAGTGGCTTCCTTCTGCAGCTGGGGGACGAAAAATCAGTATCCCCTTCCTCTGGCTGCAGTAGGGACCCCAGCACCTATGGACCTACGTGGAACACTTTGCTGTGCTCTCTGCTATAGCCAGGGGGAGGGAAGCGCTGATCCATCCCCTTGACTCCTCAAAGAGCATGCACGGGTTCTTTAGACCTACAGAAATGTGCTCTATCTGGATCCTTAGAAAGCTGCTCCCTTCTGTAGCTTGCAGGATGGGAGCTGTGGACCCCTCTGAAAGCCACCATGCGCCATAGGTTGGGAACCACTGCTTTAGCCATAAAGCACAGACCTCTACCATATGAGCGAACAGAATCACCAGTAGCCATAGTGTATGTTGTTGTTTTTTTCTATGTGAATTACCTGCTAGAGGAGTATGAGAGAGGAACTTTGCCTGTGAGTTTTGCAGTTACTTGCTGACAGTAAGGAATTGGTGAGACTCAAGACCAGGTTCAGTTCTAAATTCTGGACGGAACATTCTCTAGAAGGTTATAAATGATTGCGCTCCAGTTTTCATCACTGAATGGAGACCCAGGAGACAGAGAGGGTCTCCATGCTCTTCGTTCTGGTGCTTGGTGAGAGGCAGCCACAGGTAACTGTAAAGAATAATTGTGAGGAAATCTCTGCACCATTACTGCAGTCCTGGGATGGTGGCATGAAGAAACTGCATGGACAAGTAGTATGCTCAGTGAAGATGGAATCTTTGCAGAATGTAGCTGTCATCCTCTCAGTCTCTAGCAGACCTCTGTGACCACAAGCAAAATGAGATTTTCTTTTATAGCCTTTTAACTTGGTCAGGTTAATACAAATTTTCATGAGGACAGCAAAAAGCACATCTCAGGCACCAAGCTGACCCCTTTGGCAATTGTCAGATTTCTGCTTTAAAGCATGGAGTCCTCAAAGCTTCAAAATGAAGTTCTTATAGCATGGAAGCACATTTTTCTCCCTCTCATTCTCAAAATGGGCAAGCTGTTTTAGGTGATAGTTTTTAAAATTTTCCTGAAACAATCACCTACATGGACAATTTTAGCCTGAATTCTTAGTATGGCAAAGTTATAATCTAAAGACTGCATTTTCTAATGGAAAGTGCAAACAAAAGGTGTAGCTACCAACTCTTTCTATACTAAAGTACCATAGCTGTTGTAGATTGAGAAAAATGTTTCTATTTTTTGTGTATCCTTTTGTGAAAAGTTTTTCTTTGAAAACGGTAATTATATCTGCATTCACCATTATTTGTTGTTGTTTCCAGTAACCTCTAGGAGCCCCAGTCGTACCATATTTGTAGTGGATATTGTATATAATACTATACACAACTCTAACTATAATGCAAGATAGGCCTGATGTACAATAGGAAATTAGGACAGTATAACTCTCACTTAGTGTAAAAAATGCACCCCATGGAGTGATGCAGTTAAACTAACCTAACACAGTCTACACAAAGCTAGGCTGACAGAAGTCTTCCATCAGTGTAGCAACAGTCTCCATGAAGGTGGAGTTCTTTGCTGACAGGAGACCTCTCTTGTTGGCATAGGATAGGCAATGCCTTCACTGAAGTGTTACAGTGGTGCAGCAGCTGTGCTATTGCAGTGTTTTAAATCGAGATAAGTCCACAGTCTTTTTGTCACAAAAAGACAGTTGAAGTACAGAAAGAGAAAACTGGAGCATATAACAGACAAATGGGGGGAGCGCAAACAAACAGTGATGCAATACTTGTCTCAGCATGTTGGCTAATTATTTAGCTATTTTTGTGGGCATCAAAGCAAAGGAGAGTTTTAACAAGGGTGTTGTGAATGTTTTTAAAGAGCAGTTCTCAGCTTCAAGTGAATTAGGATATGGAAGACTTGCTTAACCTTGGTCAACACTACTTGCTCTCTGCCCTGTTCCACATTGGGACCTTGCTGTGGTGGTGATAGCGGCACTGACAGTTATTGAGATATGTTCAGCTGTAGTGACAGAAGTTGCTTGGAGATGTCATTCCCTGTTAGAATGTGTTTTCTGATATTGTCCTAAATGGAGAAGTGAGGAGCATTTTTCTACATTAATCCTGACCCTGTCAGGAATTCACTGGTTGGTCGAGTAATGTGTCAGAATCTGGGCAGTTTTAGTCTTAAAAATAACAGGATTATAATTCCTCTCCTAATTTTACGTATGTGTAAATTTTACATTTGTGACTGGATTAATTTGGTTTTTATGGCAATATTTAAGAAGGGGGAAGCGTCATGATGTAACTGAGAGTCCTGTGGTGCTTCAAAGATTAACAAATTTCTTTGGGCATAAGCTTTTTTGGCTTTCAACCTATGAAGTGCATCAAATGGATGCATCTGACAAAGTGAGCTGAAGCCCATGAAAGCTGATGCCTGAAGAAATTTGTTAGTCATTAAAGTGTCACAGGAGCCTTGTTGTTTTTTCCTGTACACAGACTTACACTGCTACGCCTCTGGAACCATGCAGCTCTTTCATCTCAGATTGGCTTCTGTTTGCAAAAATTCCTTCTAATATTCATAACAAACAACTTGTTTCCTCTTGTCTACACTGTCACCCTATTGCACCCCAGATGCAAAAATACTGTTCTTTTTGGGATGGGAAAGATATCCTAAACCTTCCTCAGGAGGTCAAAAGGAGCAGGCTGATGTGAAAGCTGGGATTAGGTAGTGTGATAGAGAATAGAGGAGATAAAGACAGAGGTGTGCATTTTTTGTTGTTTGCACCTGGGCAGAGTTCTGATATTAAGTTACCTATAAGAGTACAGAGGAGGGAATATGTTTTGTCACAAAAGTTCTGGAGAGTGCTTTCAGCTAATTCTACAATAATGGTACCCAGCATAAAACTCTCTCAAGCATTCAGCCTCTGAGGCTTCTTTAGCCAGCAATGTTATCTTACATAAAAAGGAAGATGCCTTAAGTTATGTAACTAAACAGACTCATACTTCATGTTACAAAAACAATGAAAATCATATGGCACCTTAAAGGCTAATAAATTTCTTCAGGCATGAGCTTTGGTGGGCTCTAACCCGCTTCATCAGGTTCATTTGTTAGCCCTTAAGGTGCCGTAAGACTTTCATTGTTTTTGTTTTTGTTTTTTTTTTTCTATATACAGACTAACACAGCCACCCCTCTGATGTGACTTCATGTTGTTTATTTCCCTGTTCTCTAAGGCTATGTCTACACTGCCAGATTAGTTCAGACAAGGAGACAGTCCAGAGTGATTTGGTCTGTGTCTACATCAGCCTTTGGCTAGTTGGAAGTTTAAGAAAAAAAAAAATATATCCAACTAAGCAAAGCTTAGTTCAAACTAGTTAGTTTGAACACTTAGTTTGAACTTAGTGCTTAGTTCAAATTAACTATTTTTTTTAGTTTGAACCAGCCACACCGTTTTAGTTCAAACTTAGTGTTTAGTTTGAACTAGAAAACGTGGCTAGTTTGAACTAGAAAACGTGGCTAGTTTGAACTAACCCGGAACTGTTTAGTTCGAACTAAGGTAATCCGAACTAAGCTTGCTTGTGTAGATATAACTTAACTGACCATGTTAACGGACCATTTCCAAATTCTCTATGGACTGGAATGTGTTTAGAAACCAAAAGGGAAGAAAAAATTACTGCAGAATTGATAACTTTACTAAGAAGTTGAAAGATTGTTTGTTTGCACAGAACTGCATAGTTGGCAGTTTAACATCAACAAATTATTTCCTCATTAATTATTAGTATATAAAATGTTGAAGGGTATAGAGGGTATGCAAGTAACAGCATCATTCTTTAAGGGCTTGTCTACACTTACATCACTGCAGCAGCACAGGTGCACCAATTTAGTGCTGAGTGATGATGGTGCCTCTGGTCGTTGGAGAGTTTCCACATTGGCATAGGTATTCCATCCTCTTGAGGAGCTATTGCAATGGCAATAAGTGAAGCCCTCCCGACAATATAGTGCTGTTTACACTGGAAGTTAGGATTGTACATCTTCATTGAGCCAGAGTATGGATTTTCCACGCATCTGAGGATATGCCTTCACCGATGGCAGCAGAATAGCTGCTGTCAGCCCAATGTTCTGAGTGCGATTAGCAGAGTGTGTGTACTCGCTGCTGCGCTCAGGAAAGGTTGGCACCAGAAGTTCTGCCCCTAACAGATGCAGCTGAAAGCCAACCACAAGCTATTTGCGGTTGGCTTTCAGCAGTGTGTCGCAATGGCTCAGTCGCTGGCAGATGTGCAAGGCATTTTACTTACCTTGCATGTTTGCCAGTCGAGTGCCACTGAAAAGCCCTCCAAGTGTAGACTAGGGCTCAGTGACATCGTTATACTGGCATAAGTTTGTAGTTTAGACCTGGACTAAGAGATGTGCTGTCAGGTATTGGCATTGGGTGAGCAGCACTGGGAAGGACCTGAGATCAAGCGTGTGATACTTCAGTATCTTTTCAGTACTTATCACACTCCTGCCAACAATAAAGACCCCTTCCCCCCGCCTTGTGGACTGTTCATTGTACTTTGGCTATCTTGGTGATTTCTGGGTATAATGAGAACATGTTGCCTCTTCTCGTGAAACACTTAAGAGTCAAGTCTTGTCTTCCAGATCCATGTGTTGCCATGTGTGTTTACCAACTTCTCACAATAGAAGTGGCCTACTTCAGAAAACTGGTGCTAATGCCTGATTCTTGCTCCCATGCTAGGTCCGCATATGATCTGTATTGAAAATTGAGGGTTTCTCTTCCAGCGATCGAGAAGTACATTTAAAAGGCAGAGACTGAGGAGACTGATATACATTGAATTGTAACAATTAAACTCACCAAAAAGATGATTGACTTTAATCTGAATCTGACACTCATTCTTAAATTTGAGGAATTTGAATAAATCACATCTGGTTAACCTACTTATTTGATAGGATCATCAGGGAAAATATGTGTAACAAGCTATAATTAATTCCTTTCATTTTGTCATGTTGCTGCTGCCTGTGGAGTGTGCATTTAGTTAGAGCTTTCCTAAATGAGCTACTGACTTCTACCCAGAGGAGAGTTTCACAAACATAGGATAATACCCTGGGAGGGAGTAAACAGCAGCTAACAGCAATACTTGTGATAACATACACACTCAGATCAGCATGTCACTTACTCCGTGTCACAGCAGGCTTTCTTCAGGCAACTGTTTTGCTGTCTTCTACATGTACACGGATAACATGATGACAGTCTCCACAGGAAACTGAAGAAAATGAGGAACATTGCTGTGAGACAATATAATTGGGAATTTTTATACAGTGATTTCCCCCACCCCCAGAATCCATTAGAAATGTACTCTTTCCCATTGCTTAGTTCATCCACAGATTATTTAATCATTTTATTATTACTATGAATGGAACTCATTACATATAAATTTAAACCAATTGTCCTAAAAAAATTCTTTTTCTTAAATGGGAAAGATAAAAAAGCTTTAAAATGAAAGTTTTTTGATTTATGCTCTTTCAAAGTAGTGATCTTGCTGCTTCTCTCCATCTTATTCTGCTCTTTTAGAACTTCTTCCACTTCTGTTTTTCAGTTCCTTGTTCTCAGTGGTGTTATGAATGCTCTGTCTCTCCATTAGTACACAGCATCTTTCAGGAGGGAGAATAAAAGGGGGTGGGGTATGCATCATTTAGATTCCTGTATGGACATGAAAAAGAGAATCTATGCTCTGAAAGAATATTTTTAAAATAGTTATTTTCTTTATATAAAAAAACAAAAAAAACAGAGAACAGAAAGTAATTCACGCTCCTCAGCGCTTGCACACCCACCCATAAAATACACATTTGCAGGTTAATCTCTAAAGAAAGCTTTTGTGTTTTTTATATGCCTATTTTTATTGCTGGTGCTACTTCTCTCTCATGTGAAATATCTAGAATTATATAATTTATTATATGTGAATTCTAGTTAATTGGACATGATTCAAGATTTTCACAGTCTGTAACAAATTAAGTACTCATTAACATTTAGAACCAGTCAGTGACACAGTTGAGCAATAAATGATGCATTTAGTTTCTGTTAAGGAACATGTGTTTTGAGGATCGTGAATACAAGGTGGCTGTCTTTTTGTTGTCAATTATTTTCCTCAATCTTGCTTTATTTATTCTGTGCACTTCATTGACTTGCCTTTCTCTCTCTCTTTTTTTCACAGCAGAAGAAGAAGTGGAAAATTTTGATGTTTCCAGTCTGCCTGAAGAAGTGCTGCAGAACATTGAAGCTGACAGTTACTGGTGCATGAGCAAGCTGCTTGATGGCATTCAGGTAAATTGATTTCTCCTGTCCTTAACTAGTGGAGATAACTGATTAATGTCATGGCTTTGAACTTTCAGATGTTGAGAAAAAGTACATGGAGGAAAAAGAGAGGAGAAATACTCACCCATAATAGAAATTAGCCTTGAGTTTGAAGTGCATTTAAAAATGGTGCACAACTTTTTTTCATACAGAACTTCTATGTGTCTCCATACATTATGGTACATGAGAATGAAATTTGGGGGGGTATGCTCTCAGAGAAATTTTAAACGTGTCGTCTGTTAATGGAAATTTTCAGCAGCATTTTGTTATGTTTATTGATAAAGACTGCATGTAGAATGGTCTAAGAGGAAAGAGGGACAATAAGAAACTGGATTTTTGTAATGGACTCTTTTAAAGAAAATTTGTTTGCTTGCAGAGTACTGAAATGATTATCCTGATTTTCTTAAAAAAAAAAAAAATCATTTAAAAGCATTGTTAGTACCCCAGTTAATTTGTAAGGTTGCTTCAGCTACTGCCTGATTTTACAGAGGAAACAATGAACAAAATGCAGTCAAATGCACTAAATAAACAAATACCTTAGTTCAGGAGTTGGTAACCTTTGCTGGTAGGTGGCCCCAGTGTGTGTGGGGGGGGGCATGGCTTAGGTCCCTCAGGATGGACCTCCCCTCCATTGTGAAGCCAAATGACCCTGGGGTGTGCCAGCCCCTGAGCCGTGCTGGCCCCCTGAGCTGAGCTGTACCTCATCAGCCCTCGAGCTGAGCCATGCCACGCCGGCTGCATTGAGCTGTGCCAGGCCGTGCTGTGCCGGCTCCCAGCTGTGCTGTGTTGAGCTGCGCTGCACTGGCCCTCAAGCTGAGCTGTGCCGGGCGGCTTTGCCCCCGTCCAGTAACATCATGCTGCTCTGGCTTGTGTGTTCCCAACCTCCAGGGAAGCCTGACCAGCACTGTGTGCCACTCAGCATCGGCCCGTGTGCCTAATTTGGCACATGTGCCAGGGGTTGCCGACCCCTGCCTTAGTTTAAATACAGGTTTTATAGATAAGTATCGGTACAATACAACTGTGTCTATAAAGATTAGAATCACCTACAAACCAGTGGAAGTAAAACCTCCGTTAAATTCTGTTTTGAACCTGCACATCCAAAAGAAATGAAATGTTCCACTCAAATATAATCAAAATAAAACCAACACAAAATCTCGTGCCATAAATAAATGTTGATCTTTTAAGTGGCACCAGCCTCCTTGTTTGTTTTGCTGAACTAGACTAACACGGCTGCCCCTTTGGAATATGGTAAAATAGTTTATTTGGGTTTTTCATCTTTTAAATATACAAAGCAAATTATATGAATTTTTATTTGCAGTCATTGCCTTATGATATGGACTAAACTACCAACTTTTTCCAATGTAAGCTGTGTTGTCATAAAGCCACTGCAGTTACTGTATTGCTCATACACGTGCATATTTGTTTCCCTTACATCAGCACTGTGGGTGCTCCCCAAAGTCGTTGTTTCAGTGCATAAGTATCTCAGTGTGTGACTCATCACCATGCAGCATACTGTTTGGGAAGTTTTGGCAATGTGTAGTGGGACTGAAATGAGCTGTGAAGGGGTGACTGGGAGTACAACATCAAATTATTATAATACTGTTTTCACCATCCCATAATGTTGTCTTTGTCTCATAATTTTCACCCTATTTTGAAAGCACCACAAACTTGCATGGGATTTGTTTCTGTATCATCTCCGAAAAAAGCGTGGAGCCTTCCCAACTCTGCACTGTTTGTATGAGCATTGCAAAAATAGGATGTATGATCCTCTGGTATTTGCAGAGCCATATGGAGTGCACTGATTTCCTGGAGGACAGATGGCTGTGAGGTATAGCAAGAACCAGGTCAAGGTTGCTGGTGGAATTTGTAGAACACCTGTAAATGGTGAAGTGGCACTTCTGGGACCAAAGAAACAACTACTGAGTGGATGGATCACACTATAATGCAGGCTTGAATTAATGAGCAATAGCTTCAGCTCTATTCGGTGTGCAAGGCCACATTCCTACATTTGATGTGTTGAGCTCACCCCAGCCCTCCAGCAGCATAGAGAATGACAGTTGCACTAATAGTGAGGAAGGAAGGAAGGAAGTGGCTATCACACTGGAAACTGGTAATGCTAGATTGCTGCTGGCCAGTGGGAAGTCATTTTAAAATGGGAAAATCCACTGCAGAGGCTGTTATCATGCAAGTATGCAGAGCCATAAATCATCTCCTGGTACTCAGGACTGTGATTCAGGGCAAGGTACAGGGAATAGTGGAGGCATTTGCAGCAGTGTGGTTCCTGAACTTCAGTGGAGTGACAGATGGGGTGCATACCCTTATGGTGGTCCCAGAGCACCAGGCTGCACAGTGTGTGAACAGAAAGGGCTATTTTTCTGTGGCTAGTACAAATACTGGTGGATCACTGGGAACACTTTGCCAACATCAGTGTTGCCTGGTCAGGAAAGGAGTATGATGTTCACATCTCTAATCAAGTAATGCTGCTCAGAAAGCTACAAGTAGGGCCTTGCTTTCCTGACCAGCATGTTGTCATTGGCGGTTTAGTGAACTTGGGAAATCCAGCCTACCCTATACTTCCCTGACTCATGAAGCTGAACACTGGCCACCACAGCAAGGAAAGATTCAAGTACTGGTTCAGTGGGTGCAGAGTGATAGTCAAATAATCTTTTGGTAGATTGAACGGTCACTGACATTGTTCACTCACAAGATTCATCCTCAGGGAATAAAATATCTTAATGGTAATAACTGCATGCTGTGTCCTGCAGAATAGTTGTGAAGCAAAAGAGGAAAAGTTGCTACTAGGGCAGAGTTAGAAGGGCTTTCTACCAAGTTTGGACATCAAGATGCAGTCAGAAAAGCTAAGCTGGGGCTGTCCAAAAGCTCAGCACATAGCTATATGGTTTAGGGAGGCTTTGAAAGAGCACTTTAACAGCAAGGCACAGTAATGTGTCATGGTATACTGTGCTTTAGATCTCATCGTGGAGCTTGGGAGCATGTTCAGAGCTGTGTAGTGCTTGGTGCATATCCATGAATATTATACTAACAAAAAAGCTATTCATTTTGTGAATCTTGCTAGAAGTTTATGATTATTGTACTGTGTTTTGTCACTGATCCCATGAGCTGTGTCAAAATGTACAGTCACAGATTAAGTGGGTGCTTTCAGTACCACCAGACACTCTGCTGCATATGTTGGGAATCAATAAAGATAAATTATTTCCCAAACAATAGAATTGTATTAAGGAACAAAAACACTTCAAAATATTCCTTGAAAGTTAAAAGCAAATGTATTAGATCCTTAATAAATTTATGAAAATGAATTTAAAGAAGAAGGAACACTGACACAAATTTTAGCTACGCATATATTGACCCTGGTTCTCACAGATGAGGTTGTGAAGCCAAAATGCAGCAAACAGCAGGCAAAATGGCACTTCAGGCATGCAGAGGCTGTTCATAGGCAAATTTAAAATGAGAAAAATTTAAAAAAATGTACAGAAAAGTTTCTTATTTTCTGGGTGACTATACAGGGGAGTTTCAATAGTAACTTGGAGTTTGGAGAGAGAGAGAAAAAAACATGTATAGCGAGGATGGAGGTTAAAGTGTTACTGACATAAAAAATGGCAACAGCCATAAATCAGTAGGAGAACACTTCAACCTCTATCGATGCCCAATAGCAGACTTGAGAATTGCTGTACTTCAAAAAAGAAACTTCAAAACCAGACTTCAGTGTGAAACTGCAGAGCTGGAGCTAAGCTGCAAGTTTGACACAATGAGACAGGGTCTGAGTAGGGACTTGGAATGGTTAACACATTACAAAAAGTGATTCATCAGTTCACACATTCTCTCCCTTTGATCAGCTGGTGTGAATGGGCTCCATCTGGTTTGAACTAACTTTGCTAACTCTTACCCTCCTCCATCCTGGCACCTGTGCATATACACCTCTCAACAGTAGTTTCCACTTCATGAATCTAATGAAGTAGGTGGGAGCTGACAAAAGCTTATGCCCGAAGAAAGCTGTTAGTCTATAACAGGGGTGTCCAACCTTTTTGGGTGAGGGGCCACATTGCAATTCTTTTCTCAGTTGGGGGGCCAGTGAGAATTTTTTATAGACAAGACATACAAATCGCTCTCATTAATAAACTTTAATAAAATAATGGTTAGTGTGATATTGGGCATCGCTTTTGCTTGCACTGTGTACAGAAGACAAGGGGGGACAGGGGAGCCAGTGTGAGGGGTCAAGGCAGAGCATGGGGAGAAATCGGCAAGGGCCCTGGCCAGTCCCAGCTCCCAGGCTCTTGTAGCAGCACTCTGTGGGCCAGATGAAAGCCCTTGGCAAGCTGGAGCTTGGCCTCCGGACCGCAGGTTGGACAAGCCAGTACAGTCGATAAGGTACCAGAGGACTCTCGTTAATTTTGGTATACACAGACTAACATGGCTACCCCACTGGAAATTTCTTTAATTATGTTTGTATAGTAAAGACTGAGTTGCTGTTTAATGTAGGACCACTCCTTACACTGACATTGATTGAAGTCTGATCTGCTAGGTATGTAACTTTCACTCTCATATAATGGGGATCTTTCTACCTTCAGTGCAGGGGGTTGCTATAGAGGAAGAAGATTTGGGGCAGACCACCCCTGCCCCCAACCGACCCATGTCTCAGGTGCCGGCCCGGTGGCCTGTGTGTACTAGGTAACCTCTCCATGTGATAGCCTGGCTTAGAACATAGTGGAGCTGGCTGGCCTTCCCCCCACGTTCAATACTCTCCATATGGAGCCAGCAGCAAGGCTGGGTAGCTGCCTTCCCTCAACAGTGAGTCTGGTACAGACCCAGCAGGGGGCTCAATACCTCAGTGCGGGGCTGCCACGTGTGGAGCTAGTAGATTGGCCTGATTCTCTTCAGGCCCGGAGCAGGGAGTCAGCGACTGGGCTGGCCATGGCATGGCAACCCTTTCCCCCGGCCATGGTGGGAGGGCAGCAGAGGCACTGGGCACCCTCACCAGAAGCTTTCTCCTTGCCAGGCTCCTGATTCCTTTCACCTTCCCCAGCACCTCATGCTCAGTCCACATTCCTCTTGGGGCTACTGATCTCTCCTCTGGCCCCATCTCCATCTACAATCCCCCCGTCCCTCACCTAGTAGGTGCACATTCACCCTTTCTGGGCAAAGTGACTGACCCACAGCCACCAGTCTCCACAATCCACTTCCTAGCACGCTGGGTAGAGATGGATATTCTACATTTTTCCCACCCTAGGACTCATGTCTGCAAGGCGGGAGATTTGAAAAGGTCTCATCTGACCCTAGGTTCGAGGCACACAGATGGGCAAAGGGAGGGCTTAGAGCTGACAGTGACAATGGGCTGGCAGGGATCATGAGTCCCTGCTTCAGTGTCTTGACCACATAGAGGTGAGCTAATGATATGGGATTTTTAAGCTAAAGATGATGAGAGTTCAAGATGTGTAGGGAGCTGGGTGATAACTGCCTTCTGCTGTTCGTTCCAGAACTAACCCTCCCTTGGCCATGGCCCTTGAGCATCCTCTGAGGAGTGGGGGAACAAGACAGGCAGTTTCCCAAGTCCCAGCAGGTGAGCCTACCTGACAGCTGAAGCCACAGTTCTGCCAGGAAACCCCTGACCTGCCACCTGCTTCACATGACTCCTGGGCACCACTGAAACCCCAGATTTGAAATTCTTTAGGGTGGGGACTTTGCCTTTGTGAATATTTTTAAAGGAGCCCAACACTCTGTTGACTGCAGAAAAACTAATCATATCTTAAGTGGTAATGATCCATTATCTTGGACAATTGTCTGTTGAAGGTTTTGTTGCATTTAATACTCAAAAGACTGGTGTCATATTGTTTAAATATTACAAAGCTTAATTGTGGTCTGAGTATCATACAGAATTGAAAGAGGGTGAGTATATTGAGATAATATTCCCAAAGAATTTAGTATTTTCAGTAAGTAGAGGGTTATTTAATGTGTCCCTCATTTAGCTTTGATACCTAACAAGAAGTGTGCTTTACGTTTGAAAGTATTTTAATTTAAAGTTTGCTTTTTCACACAACTGCTTACAACAAGGTGGCTTTTTCATCTATATAATGCCTAAAATTTTCTGTTCTTTCTTCTTACTGTCAGCCAACCACAATTATTTTAGTCTTGAACCAAGAGGTGCTATAATGCAGATTCTTCTAAGTCTGTTGATTGCTGACACAATTTTTAAAGAAATGTTTAGTACCCGGTGAATGAATTTTGTACTTATTTTTAGAAGTTTAACTTGGTTTATAACAGTTTGTGATTGGTTTATTAATTCTAAATGTATATGTTTTGCTGTTGATTTAAGTAGTGTCTAGAGGTTTAAAATGAATATGTTAGCTCCATTTTTTTCAGTTCATGTGATGGTAGCAATATTTGTCTTGACCCCTTCTGAATCTTTGTTAAAAAGGAACAAGCCACACTGTTGTGCTTAAACTATAGATTCTCACTGTGCTTTATTCATCTGTAGTTGTTTTGTCTTTGGGTTTTTTTTTTTTTTTTTTTTTTTTTTTTTTGTCATGAAGAAGGGTATGCTAGTTTCCTGAAGTAAAAATTGTACATCCATATGATGGTAGACAGACTGTGTACATTCCATGGCAATGTACTAATTGTGTAGCCACAGTGTTTTGTTCTTGTTTTTGTAGTTCTGTTGGTAAGGAGTTGTAGACTGCTGATTGTATTTGCCATGAACCACCAAGGAATTTCCAGTAATTTTCTCTGAAATTCTGTTGTCCTTGCCCCCTTTAAATTACTCTAATGTGACTCAGCAGGGTCCTTAACTAGAGTGTATATATGTGAAAGACATTGCTGTGCTCTTGGCACTGTTACTATTTATAAAAGAATTATTCTTTCATAACACTTTCTTGCTTTCTAATTTGCATGTTTCATTGGGTTAGGCATTTTTGCAGAAGGGCCACAAACTAATTAAGGTCATAAGAGGTTCACTTTTGATAAAATTGTTTATGAAACATTTAGGGAAGAAAACGGTGCACTTCCTAGAGTGTTCTAAACATAATTATCCTGATCCAAGGTCATATAAACAGCAGAATGCTTTCTCTGTGTAAGGCTTCTGAAAAGTTTAGCAGATTTTTTTATTTGACCTCTATAAAATAAGGTTCATGGTTCATGAATATTACAGACTTCATGAATGAAACATCTCGAAACACACATGACTTAAAAATTGCAGGGATGAAAAAAGAAATGTGTAATGTATTCTCCAAATGAGAGAATATGCATAGTTCACACTCGACAGAAGAAGTGACAAGGCAAAACAGTGCGCTCAGTAAGTTCACGGATGACAGCAAGCTGGGGGAATGATAGACACACCTGGAGGGAAGGGACAGGATTCAGTGAGTCTTAGACAAATTAGAGCAGTAGGCCAAAAGAGATCTCATGCAGTTCAACAAGGACAAGTGCAAAGGCCTGCACTTAGGACGGAAAAACCCCACGCTCTGCTGCAGACTGGGGACTGATTGGCTAAGCAGCAGTACTGTAGAAAAGGACCTGGGGGTTATGGGGGTTGGGAAGATGGATATGAATCAACAGTGTGCTCTTGTAGCCAAAAAGGCTAATGGCATATTGGGATGTATTAGTAGGAGGGTTCCTAGCAGATTGAGGGAAGTGATTATTCCCCTCTATTTGGCACTGATGAGACCACATCTGGCATACTGTGTCCAGTTTTGGGCTCCCCACTACAAAAAAAGATGTGGGAAAATTAGAAAGAGTCCAGCGGAAGGCAATGAAAATTATTAGGGGGCTGGGGCACATGACTTCTGAGGAGAGACTGAAGGAACAAAGCTTATTTAGCCTGCAGAGAAGACGACGGGGGGGGGGGTTGATAGCAACCTTAAACTGCTTGAAGGGGTGCTCCAGAGAGAAGGGAGGTAGGCTGTTCTCCATAGTGACAGAGGACAGAACAAGGAGCAATGGTTTCAAGTTGCAGGCAGGGAGTTTGAGGTTGGATATTAGGCAAAACTTTTCTCACTAGGAGAGTGGTGAAACATTGGAGTGAGTTGCCTCGGGAGGTGGTAGAATCTCTGTCTTTGGAGACATTTAAGGTCTGGTTAGACAATACCCTGGCTAGGATGATTTAGTGGGAATGGTCCTGCTTTTAGCAGAGGGTTGGACTAGATGACTTCATGAGGTCCATTCCAACCCTATGATTCTATGATTTTATAAACCAGTCACATATACAGAAACCAAAAGAGGGAAAGCATCGATGGAGTGTAATAGCACAAAGAAATTGTTGGAGATGAAAGGGTATAATGAATTCAGTGTTAGTTAACAATGGAAAAAAATAAAATAATGTATTTCATAGAATCATAGAAGCATAGGGTTGGAAGGGACCCCACGAGGTCAGCTAGTCCAACCCCCTGCCAAAAAAAGCAGGACCACTCCCATTAGACCATCCCAGTCAGGGTTTTGTCCAGTTGGGCCTTGAATACCTCCAGAGATGGAGATTCCACCACCTCCCTAGGCAGCTTATTCCAATGCTTCACCACTTACCTAGTAAGAAAGTTTCTCCTAATATCCAGCCTGTACTGCCCCAGCTGTAACTTGAAACCATTGCTTCTCGTTCTGCCCTCTGTTACTACGGAGAACAGTCGAGCTCCCTCCTCCTTGGAGCAACCCTTCAGGTAGTTGAAGGTTGCTATCAAATCCCCCCTCAGTCTTCTCTTCTGCAGGCTAAATAAGCCTAGTTCCTTCAGTCTTTCTTCATAGGGCTTGTGCTCCAGCCCTTTGGTCATTTTTGTTGCCCTCTGCTGGAGTCTCTCTAATTTGTCCATGTCCTTTTTGTAGTGGGGAGCCCAAAACTGGACATAGTATTCCAGATGTGGCCTCACTAGTGCAGAATAGAGGGGAATGATCACATCCCTCGATCTGCTGGCAACACTTCTTCTGATGCAGCCCAGTATACCATTGGCCTTTCTGGCAGCAAGCGCACACTGCTGACTCATATCCAGCTTCCCATCCACCATGACTCCCAGGTCCTTCTCTCCAGTGCTGCTATTTAGCTGATCACTCCCCAGCCTGTAGCAGTACATGGGGTTTTTTCGTCCCAAGTGCAGGATTTTACACTTGTCCTTGTTCAACCTCATGAGATTCCTCTTGGCCCACTGCTCCAATTTGTCTAGGTCTCCCTGAATCCTGTCCCTGCCTTCCAGGGTGTCTACCGTTCCCCCCAGTTTGGTATCATCCGCAAACTTACTAAGTGTGCAATCTATCCCATCATCCAGATCATTAATGAAAACATTGAACAGAACTGGCCCCAGGACCGACCCCTGGGGCACACCACTTGTTACTGCCTGCCAACTTGACATGGAGCCATTGATTCCTACACGCTGAAACCGTTGATCTAGCCAGTTTTCTATCCACCTTACAGTCCACGCATCTAACCCATATTTCCTTAATTTGCCAATGAGAATGCTGTGGGAAACTGTATCAAAAGCCTTGCTAAAGTCAAGATATATCACATCAACGGCTCTTCCCGCATCCACAAATCCAGTCATCTCATCATAGAAGGCAATGAGGTTGGTCAGGCATGATTTACCCTTGGTGAATCCATGCTGACTGTTCCTGATTACTCTATGTTCCTCCAAGTGTTTCAGGATGGATTCTTTGAGAAGCTGCTCCATGATTTTTCCAGGGATTGAGGTGAGGCTGACAGGTCTGTAATTCCCTGGATCCTCCTTTTTGCCTTTCTTGAAGATAGGTACTATATTTGCTTTTTTCCAGTCCTCTGGCACCTCCCCTGTTCGCCATGAGTTTTCAAAGATAATGGCCAACGGTACTGCTATCTCATCAGCCAGCTCCCTCAGCACCCTTGGATGCAGTTCATCCGGCCCCATGGACTTGTGCACATCTAGTTTCTTTAAGTAGTCGCTAACCTGACCTTCTGTCACCAAGGGCCTCTCTTCTTCTCCCCAGTCTACTGTACCTAGTGTAGTGGGCTGGGAGCTGACCCTGCTTGTGAAAACTGAAGTAAAAAAAGCATTGAGCACTTCAGCTTTTTCCTCATCCTCTGTCACGAGGATGCCTGCCCCATTCAGTAAGGGACCTACACCATCCCTGATCCTCTTCTTGTTATTGATATACTTGTAGAACCCCTTCCTGTTATCCTTCACATCCCTTGCTAGTTGCAACTCCATTTGTCCTTTGGCCTTTCTGATTTTATCCCTGCAGTCCCGAGCAATGTCTTTATATGCCTCCTTAGTCATCTGTCCTAGCTTCCACTTCCTGTAAGCGTCCTTTTTATGCTTCAGCTCCGTGCAGAGCTCTCTGTTAAGCCACAGTGGGCGCCTTCCACATTTGCTGTGCTTTCTCCTTATCGGAATTGTATCTTGCTGTGCCCTTAGCAGGGTTTCTTTAAAATGCACCCAACTCTCTTGGACACCTTTCCCCTTCAGATCAGTCTCCCAAGGGATCCTGCCCATCAGTTCCCTGAGGGAGACAAAATCTGCTTTTCTGAAGTCCAGGGTCTGTGTTTTGCTTCTTTCCTTCTTTCCTTTAATCATCAACTTGAACTCAATCATTTCGTGGTCACTGCTACCCAGGTTGCCATTCACTTCTACTTCCCTGATAAATTCTTCTCTATTTGTGAGCAGCAGATCGAGAAGTGCAAGGCCCCTAGTTGGTTGCTCCAGCATTTGTACCAGGAAGTTGTCCTCAACACTCTCCAGAAACTTCCTGGATTGCCTGTGCACTGCTGTATTGGCCTTCCAGCAGATGTCAGGGTAATTGAAGTCCCCCATGAGAACCAGGGCCTGTGCTCTAGAAACTTCTGTCAGTTGTCCATAGAATGCCTCATCCACCTCCTCCTTCTGATCTGGTGGCCTATAGCAGACACCTACCACAACATCCCCCTTGTTGCTCTCCCCTCTAAACTTAACCCACAGACTTTCAACTGACTTGTTTCCACTTTCATAATGAAGCTCTGAGCAGTCATAGAGCTCCTTTACATATAGTGCTACTCCTCCCCCTTTCCTTCCCTGCCTGTCCTTCCTGAACAGTTTATACCCATCTATTGCAGAGCTCCAGTCATGCAAACTATCCCACCACGTCTCTGTTATCCCAATCATGTCATAGTACTTTGTCTGCGCCAGTACTACCAATTCCTCCTGCTTGTTTCCCAGGCTCCTTGCATTTGTGTATAGGCACCTAAGATACCCATCTGATTGCCCTACTTTCCCATTTTGATTTTCAATTCTGTTGTATCTACCTCCTTGCATTTTCTTTTGGTGTTGACCTCCCCCACCTGCCTCAGGCATTAGGGCTTCATTAGAGCATCTAAGAAGGTTATTTGATTCCCCCCGCATGTTTCAGCTACCCTCTCTACTATCCTTGGAGTTACAGTCCCCACACCCCCCAAGTTCCATCCCATCCCCCTGGTCTCCCACATTGTCACTTACCTGTGGGGCTTTGGTCCCCTTCCCCCGTCAGACCTAGTTTAAAGCCCTCCTCACTAGGTCAGCCAGTCTGCGTCCAAATACACTCTTCCCCTTCCTCGAAAGATGGAGTCCATCTCTGCCTAGCAGTCCTTCTTCCTGAAACAGCAACCCATGGTCAAGGAAGCCAAAGCCCTCCTGACGACACCATCTTCGCAGCCAAACGTTCATCTCCAGGATGCATCTGTCTCTGCTCAGGCCTCTACCCTTGACCGGAAGAATCAAGGAGAACACCACCTGTGCTCCAAACACCTTCACCCGCGCTCCCAGAGCCCAGAAATCACCTTTGATCTGCTGAGGATCACCTCTCGCAGTATCATTGGTTCCTACATGGATGAGAAGCATGGGGTAGTAGTCAGAGGGGCGGATGATTCTCGACAATCCCTCTGTAATGTCTCAGATGCGGGCACCTGGCAGCCAGCATACCTCTCGAGAGACCTTGTCAGGGCGACAGATGGGTGCCTCCGTCCCCCTCAGAAGTGAGTCCCCAACCACCACAACTCTACATTTCCTCCTAGCTGTGGTGGCTGTGATCCTCCCAGCCTCGGGGGTTCATGACCTTTCCTTTTCCACCTCCTTCACCGTCTCTAGCACCGCATAACGATCCTTCACCACAACGGAGGGTGGGTTGTGGGCAGGGGTGGAGCACTGCCTACCGCCAGAGGTAACCAGCTGCCAGTGTCCTCCCCCTGCCACAGGCTCCCCATCCAGCTCCAGTGTTGAGGCAGTAGTCCCTGGCACCTGGATAGTGCCCTCCTTCTTGCACTTCTCCTCGTGGATGCTGTTGAGGAACTTCTCCAGGGTGTGGATACTCCTGAGCCGAGACACCTCCTCCTGTAACTCTCCCACCTGCCTCCTGAGAGATTCCACCAGCAGGCACCTGTCACATCGATTCATCTCCCCAGCCAGTTTGCTGGAGACAGGGAACTGCAGGCTGCAGTCTCTGCAAGTCCACACCAGGGTCTGGGTAGAGATATCTATGGTCAGGATGTCTGTCTGGCTACAGGCACAGGTGGTAGAGACAGAAGGGGCGCTGGCAGCAGTGCGGCTCCTCTTCACCATCGTGGCCTCACCAAACTCCTCCTCAAACTCCCCTGTTTGCTGTCCCCTGTTCGCAAGCTCCCTCTGGTCGCTCAGCCACTGGCTTTTAAAGCCCTCTCTGCCTAGGTCAGCCCTTGCCCCTCGTTAAACACACAGGGGAAGGGTGATCACAAGGCTGATTGAGGCTGGTGCTCAAAGGTGATCAGGGAACAATGGTGCAAACAGCTCCCACCCACAGTAAGAAACAACTAACAGAAGTCAGCTGTAAGGGAAAAGTCAAACAAACAAACAAACACAGTTAGCAAACCCTCACCCAAGCTACGCTCTGTCCTTTGCTGCTTTCAGCTAGGGGATCGCCTTCATCTCCTTCTCGGGGCTTCACAAACTCCTTCCCTCTCAAACTCCCCTGTTTGCTGTCCCCTGTTCGCAAGCTTTCCATACCTGCTTTCTCTGAAAGACTTCAGATAACTTATGCTATGTCTACACTACAGGGTTAAATCAGTGAAAGTTATGTTGATGATTATAAACCACTATAATTGCATTGCTTGGGCATTTCACACAATACTCCTTCTGGCGGAAGAGTATGTCCTTAGTCAGTGCTCTAGCATTGACAGAGAGCAGTGCACTGTGGATAACTATCCCAGTGTGCAAGTCACCACTTTCAACAAAGAGTTGTAGGAAGGTGGAGTGGAGTGCAACTCATTGTGGATGTGGTCTCAACGTCCCATGTTGCACTATTTTCTCTCCCATTATTTCATCAGCTTCCAACTTTGTTTTACCCTGTTTTTCAATGGTCTCTATTTACCGAGTGCTCGTCATTCTTCCTGAATGATGGATCCTCCACTGCTCTCTATTGTTGTGCTCAATTTAGCAAACAGGAAGAGACTGATATGAGCTCGAAATCTAAACAAGAATTGACAAGGCCTGCCCCGTGATTGGCTGTGGAAAGAAAGAGCACCAGATTACTTTTGTCATTCATGGAGCAAGTGCACATAATAGGCCATAAATAAGTGGTCTTGAGGAAGAAGCACTGAGTCATAGGACCACATTTTGTCTTAATCTGGGCTGGTGAGCAGAGAGTGCAGAACTTTCAGATGTGCAAACTAAGGACTAGGGGAAAGCCAAGAGGTGTAAAGGAGCAGATGCTTTGGTTGGAGGCATCCTTCAGGGGAAGATCTATTAATGGAGATTACCTATAAGCTAGTAAGGAAGAATGGGTGGAAGATGATTAAATGTGGATAGGATCTGATGAGAGTGTCAAATGAAATAGTCCCAATCAGTTATTTCGCATACTGGCAGACAGGTAAAAAATTGATATTTCTAAAAAGTGCTTATATACAGATGCTAGAAATGTAAATATTAATATGTTTGAACACAAGTGCTGCATTTTACATGAGTAAATTGATACAATAGACAATACAGAAGCTTGGAGGAGTGAGAACAATCAATGGGTCGCGGTCCTAGCAGGGTCCTTCTGATGCTTGTTTGTGTGCCACTTTCGGCTTGCAGAAGTGATTGCTGATTGGTACAGAAAGATTCCTGCAATGCGGGAAGAAAGAAATCAGCTCTCCCAAGGAATCTTCAATAGAGGATTGGGGAATACCTCCAGGAAAATTTCCTAGTGATCTCTCTCTAGGATTCCCATGAAATCCTGGTATGCATTAACACACACATTCTCTCCACTGTATAGGTGCCTGGGGGAATGTGAAGTGGGTGCAAACATAGCTAGTCTTGTGCATTTCTGTCCCTTTACTCATTTCTAGCATGTGAAAAAGAAAAAGACAGCTTTACCTCATGTAGCTGAGCAGTATCAGCTTAAAACAGGTGTGGCCAAACTGGGGCTTGTGAGCTGCATGCGGCTCTTGAAAGAGAAAGTGCGACTTGCAGAAGAGCATGACAGGGAATGGCAGCATGGTCAGAGATGGGAGGGGGAGTGGTGCAGCATGGTTGGGGACAGCAGAGAAGGAGCAGCGTGGTAAGAGAGGGCAGGGAACTGGTGACATGGTCAGAGACAAGGGGGCGCAAGGGAGAAGCGTGGCATGGTTGGGGAAGTCGCGGAATGTTTAAATTTTCTCATAGGCCCTAAAGCAGTTTACTCATTGTTAAAATAAAATTGTGTTTTACAATTTCTAAACATGACGTGGAATAATAAGAAATGAAAATACAAAGGACAAAAGTTTAAAACTGAATGTGGAATACTTTCAATTTTTTGGCACAGCTTATTGCTGTGAAGCATTGTATTCCACAATGAAATTTGTGAAATTGAAAAATTATGCAGTACTTAGAGAGCAGCATCTGAGAGAGCTTTTACATACTGCATTGACAAGTTACTGCCCAGATTT
Source organism: Podocnemis expansa (assembly GCA_007922195.1). Lineage (NCBI taxonomy): Eukaryota > Metazoa > Chordata > Testudines > Podocnemididae > Podocnemis > Podocnemis expansa. Next base: position 1,422,510 of record ML682009.1, read on the forward strand.
TAATAAACTCACCACTAACCTGCAGTGTTCTGCATCCAGTGACAGCTAAGTTTTTACTGTATAGGCCTAGTTTTCATGGTAACCTTAACTAATCATTAGAATCTGGCATTAGTAGGATCAATATTTGCCTTGTTTTTATGATAAAATTAAAGTGTGCAATGAATTTTAAGCTTAGTAATTTTGGAGTAGGTAAAAGAGTGTGGTTATATGCCTCAGTGCAGCTCTCAAAGGTTTAATAATCAACTTGTGTGAGTCTTTGAGTTCCATAAGTTTGACCACCTCGGCTTAAAATGTTCTGTTATAAGGGCTTCCTTCTTTTACATCATTCATGCCAGAGATGGAGTGCTTGGACTGGCTTGAACCTCTAGAACTGGGAAGAGGTGCTGGCTCCCCACAGTACTGGAGAGCCCTGTCATCTGTCCCATCTCATCCTCAAATTCCACTTCCACCACTTCATCCTCAGGATTCTGTCTGCTGGCCCCTGTCTCCAGCCCTCCTGAAGTATCAGTTAGGCCCTTGGCAGTGGAGGTCATGTTGCCATCTTGGATGACATCCATTTCTTTATGGAAGTGGCAGTCTTAAGTATCAGAGTGACAGTTTGATTTCCTTGCCTAGTGGTACCCTTTCCACAGCTCCTTTTTCTTTGCACAGCATTGATGTGTGTCCCATTTGTAGCCCATAGCAAGAAAACTGACCATAGGTATAGACGTTCCTTAGGGTGGAGTAGAGCTGGGACTACACAGCCTACCCTTCTCCCAGATTCAGCAGCCTGAATAAATCTAGTGTGTTACAAGGGGGAGAGCATTGGCTGCATGCAGCCACCATGGGAAGCTGTGAAGATCTTTGAATGCTGAGCAAACAGGAAGCAGAGTTCCAGAAATTCCTGGTGCTTTAAATGAAGAAGCATGGTTTCCTGTATACTTCAGTGTGGGACAGTGGAGTTCAATCTGAAGACGTAGACTAGTTATTGTGGGAAACCTACTGGAGGCCATTTATGTTGAGAAAACAAAGGGCAGTGTTAGCTATGTATACTACCACTTCGGTCAGTGTAACTTCTGTCCCTCAAGTTTTTTAATAAACCGCCTCTGGGAGCGACATTAGTTACACTGACTGAAGCACCAATGTGGAAGATACTATGCTGGCAGGAGAGCTGCTTCCACTGACATAGTTACTGCCACTCACTGAGAGTGGATTAATTATATTCATGGGAGTGCTGTCTCCTATTGGCTTAGAGAAGCTACATGAGAGATCTTGCAGTGGTGCGGCTACATCAGTACAGCTGCACTGCTGTAAATTCTTTAGTGTATGCATGTGTTTTGTTGATCTAACTTTGCTGCAGAAAGCTCTATGTCTTTCTTCGAGGTGGCTTTAATTTGTTGGGAAAGCAGGACACTCTTGTCAGTTGGGAGGAGTATTTGACTGTGTACACCTTCACTTTGTCATCAAGCTGACTTGTGATGTCAAAACTCTGTAGAGTAGACAAGGCCTTTTCATGAGGTATGATGCTATACCTCTTGTCTACAAAAAGTGTTCAGTAATCACTCCTACAAATGCTTAAGTTGCAGCAAGGAACATTTCAAATATTATGTGGAGATGCTAAGACCTTTCAGTGTGTCAGCTGAAACTAGAAATATTCTAGGATGTTCCCTTCTGTCATGGCTAGTTTAGGATATTGAAATTAAGCCTGCCAGTATTGAAGGAACAAGGTTAGAGGGCCTACCTTATGTCTCTTTATATTTATTTTGAAATATCATTGCTTTTTAACTTTGTCGTCTTAGGTAGCTGGCTCTTGTCAGTTTATTTTTTCTACTTTTTTTCCCCCAGTACAACCAATCAAAGTTAATTTAATTTTGAACCTTATTTATATTCAAAATCAAATTCCTTGCTGCCTTTCCCTCCTTCCTTCTCACCCTCAAACAAACCTACCCACACACCCACTCAGAATTTTTGTCAGGAGCACTAAGAGCCCCAAACAGATTCAGGGCCCAGTTTGGTATGCACTTTGCAAACATGTGATACACAGGTGAGCGTGCCTTAAAGAGTATACAGTCTAAACAGGAGCAATAATATTTTAAGTATGGCTGTCTGGTGTTCAAATAACCCTACTGTTTCAAAGATGTTAAAAGTAGGTGGGGTCAAAACTCTCAGATACTACAATGATGAGTGCAGCCCTCCCAGCACCCCTGAGCTCTGCTGGTGTTATGGTGTGGTGGTGGTGGTGGTGGTGGTGGGGAGGCTGGATTAAGTCAGGGGCCAAGGGGCTGGAGCCTGGGTCCCACATTAGACCGTCAGTACAGTGTAACAACCTACATATGTTAAAATAGAGTAGAGAGACTCCCGTTGATCACTAGCATTGTTCTATCTTCAGTCCGCCTAGTATGGTAGTCGGTGCCAGAGCTGCACACACTGGCATAATAGGAATTAGAGCTTTGATCAATAGCCTGTTGCCGAGATTAGTGAGCCCTGATATTGAGGAGTGACGTACCTGTTCACATACTTTTCTCTCCAAAGAATAAGAAGAGTCATCAAAAGAGTGAGGCTGAGACTCTGAGCCGGTCAGCGTTAAACAGGCAACAGGCTAAGTGATCTAAAACTCAATCTTTAAGAACATTTCAGAGAAGTATTGAAATAGTTTATGGAGACATTCGTTGTAGATGGTTATCAAAACCATGTTAAATGGATGAGAGTTCTCTGTTGTTAAAGTCAGAGGTCAATATTAATTGTATTTGCCTGTATTTATCTATATCTTTATAGATTTTAACAATCTAATCAGATTAGTCTGTGGATGCTAATTCCTTTGATGTATTAATTAAATTTATTATGCATGCAGATTATTGTTAACCTTAAAATCAAAGATACAAGATATTTCAGGAAATACTGCTTAACATGGACTTTATCTTAAATTGTCTGTACTATAATGAAATGTCGTGATAGCTTGAATGGATAATTGTTCTGTGTTAATTAACACTACTAGTTTACCTGTGTATGTACATAGCAGTTTAATTTCAAAGCAGTGATATACATTGCCCATTCTTCATCTGGAAAGGCCTGTGCTGTGCTATCTATTGTCAAGAGGCTATCAAAGAAATATTGAAGAAAAAAAAAAATCTCTTGAGGACTGATCCTGTCATCTCAAATTTGCTTAAGCTTGTAACGGGAAGTCTAAGCTGCATGTTACAGATCTCCAGGTAACCTGTACTGTCTTTACAAATTCTTAAGGAAAGATTTGAATAATGCATGTTATTTAATAGGCAGTCCTGTACATGAACTTTTGCAAATGTGTGTGGATGCATGTTCCCAGTTGAATGACACACTTCTCAATATAGACACTGCTTCTGTTAAGTAGCACTGTGGCTGCTGAATAATTAGAGGTGTTGTATTTATGTTCCGACATACTTAAACTTCTTGTCAGGAACTGGAAATCTACTTTCATGTTTGCTGCTTTGTTTACATGTAGATAAATTCTCTCATTTGTTGTTCCTTGTTTTTTACTTTAGCGGACTTAGGCTGAATCCGTCCTTAAGTTATATCAGTACAGCTACATCAGATGGGTATGAAAATCACACCTCTGACAGAGACAACCCCCACTGTAGACAGAGCTATGTCAATGGAAGATGGTTTCAGTCAATGCAGATAATGTTGTTCAGGCAGATAGTGGTCAGAGGTGGATTGGGGCCGCAGAGCCCTGGGCCTCCCCAGCTGGTGCCCCCCCCCACCAGTGCTCCTCTCCCCCATGGGCAGGTCAGTGCTGGCCGGAGGGGTGGGACTGGGGACAGAGACCAGCCTGGTTGGTCAGCCCCTGGGAGTGGCAGGGCTGACTGGCATGCACAGTATGGGTTTGGCCACACTGCATACTGAGCATGCCACTGGGCCTGCTGCCCATGGAAATGAACTGGCCAGCTGAGGGGTATGGGGTCAGAGCTTGTCTTCTGGGCTGGCACACCCTGGCCCCCGGGGTGGACCTGTGGCCCAGAAGTGGGGTGCAGAGCCAGCCTCTGGGCCATCCTGTATCGTTTCCCAGTGCTGCCACGGCAGAGGGGCCCCACAAGGTGGTGGGCCCCTGGATATGTGACCTGTTTCCCACGTGGTAATCCACCCTAGTATTTGTCCTCCACTGACAGAAAACCTCTTTCTCTTAGTGTAGGTTGCATCTGCTCATGGCAAGTATAGTGGTTTAACTTGTTGGAATAAACTCGGTGATGTAGACATAGCCTCACTTATGTTGTTCTTTGGTGATCTGAGATTTCCAGTGAAAGGCTACATTTGCTCATAAGTTAGAGGCAGGATTTACTTTGTTTTTATTCCTTTTTTTTTTCCGCTAGCAGTTCTTTACCACTATTAAGTGTTCATTTGAAATTGAAATTGTAAATATTTTATTCTTCTTCCAAAGGGGCAGCCATGTTAGTCTAGCTCAGTAAGCCAAACAAGGAGTCCTGTGGCACTTAAAGACTAACTAACAAGTTTATACTCACCCACAGCCATTTTAGATCTGAGTATAATTTATGCCTTCAAGTCAGCGACACTACTGTGAGTGCCCGCATGGCCCCACAATATGCCAACATTATTATGACCAACTTAGAACAGCATTTCCTCAAGCCTCATTCCAAAGCAAGTCTCCTTTACTTATGCTGCATTAATGACATCTTCATCATCTGGAGCCATGGCAGGGATGCCCTTGAAGATTTCCACAGAAGTGTCAATTTCCATTCTACAATTAAACTTAGCCTGGGCCACTCTCTGCACAGGAGTTCCAAGTTCTGGATGCTACAGTACAAATTAGGAATGTACACATAAGCACTGCCCTGTACTGAATACCTACTGATTGGCATATTACCTATATCCCTTGAGCTTCCATCCAAAACAATCCAATGTGTACAGCCAAGCTCTAAGATATAACTGCATTTGCTAAGATGCCTGAGACAGAGACTGACACCTTCATGATCTCTATCAAGCATTCTTAAGACTACAGTACCTACCTGTGGAAGTGAAAAACAGATTGACAGAGCCAGGAAGGTACCCTTAATTCAACTGCTAAAGGAGAAGCCCAAGAAAGAAAACAGAACACCACTAGTCATCACCTACAACCCACAAGTCAGACCTCTACAGCACATCATTAAGGACAGGGATCTCATTTAATGTGGAGGGCCAAATTGGAAGGCAGGACATCTGTCATGGGCCACATGGCTGTATGGGTTTCCTAACCCTTTCCTTCCCCATATCCAGAGCAGCGTGGATTTCCCTTTCCTGTCTTCAACCCTGCAGGCTCTCTGCCACCTTCACTTTCCCCTGCCCTGTGGGCTCCCCTTCCCCACACTGGCTCCCAGATCTCACCCCACTTCCCTTTCCACTTCCCCTGCTTCCTGGTGGCAGGCAAAAAATCAGTCTTAGTCACAGGCTGTCACTGGACTCCTGCTTCTCGTCGTCCTGACCCACTCACTGTCAGTCATTCAGAACGCTGGCCTTTGGTTGACTCGGTCTCAGCTGGCCTTTGATTGGCTTGTTCCCAGGTGGGCCCCAGCTTTTTTTCTTTTTTATTTGTGATTCATGCAGTGTTCTGTCAATCAAATTAGCATACTGACAGTGAACAGTTGCAAATGAGGGCAGTGCGGTGCCTCTCCGGAGCCCACCTAGCGCTGTGACTGAGACTCTGGTTGACTGACAGACCACAGCAGAGCTGATCAGGGTTTGGCTGGAGTGCTTCCTTTGTTCCCCCCTGCAGTGTCTTGGGTCACGTGAGTGAATCAGAAGTACACCTCGCTGTGCCAGGAGCCTGTCTTTGGAGTTCACTGCTGCGGAGAGCTTCCAGGGACCAAATCAGTACCATGGGCTGCAAGTTTGATACCCCTGATCTACAGCGTATTCTACGAGACGATCCCTCTCTCTCTCAGGCCTTGGGAGACAGACATCTCCTTGCTTATAGGCAGCCCCTCAGCCTTAAGTAGATAACTCACCAGCAACTGCAGACCTAACAACAGAACAATTAAAGCAGGCACACATCCCTGCAACAAACCATACTGCCAACTTTGCCGACATACCTGCACAAAAGACACTATTACAGGACGTACAGGACATAAGAAAATCAGCTGCTTCATCAAAGGCTCATTGCCCCAACTCATCCACCTGTGTGATTTATACCCTCATGTATCAGAAGTGCCCCTCTGCCTTTAGCTGTTGGACAAACAGGACACTCTCTGTACAAAAGAATCAATGGGCACAAATGTGACATCAGAAATTACAAAATTTTAAAACTGGTGGGTGAGCATTTCAATCTTCCTGATCTCTCCATTGACGATTTATTGATTGCTGTGCTCAGACAAATGAATACCAGGTCAAGGTTTCAAAGAGATGCTAAAGAGCTCAGATTTATTTGCAAATTTAAATGTATCGCTTCAGGGCTAAGTGACCTCATCTTCCTCTCTATGCTGTTCCACAGTGTTTGAATCTTAAGAACTGCTTTGATTTGCTGTTACAGGTTCACTCAGTCCCATTACTTACAGTTTCCTGAATTTAATTCCTCCAATTCTGTAAAGTTCCCCCATTTTCAATGCATCTGGTGAAGTGTGATTTTCTTTCATGAAAGCTCATACAATAAATAAATGTGTTTAGTCTTTAAGTGCCACAGGGCACCCTGTTTATTATATCCTTAAATTTCTCAGTACTGTCTTTATCTATATCCTCAGTTTCTCTTGTTATCTATGAGTAATTACCAGTCTCAGCAATGTTTATCTGCATCTGGCAGGAAAATAGTTTTAATACGCTTGGAAAAATGTTTTTGTGTATGTGATCTATGTGCTCACCAGTGCCAACTGTCCTATGGATTACAAGGAGACAGTGATTCTGGCATGTACATTTTCATTCCCCAAAGAATGTCACATGAGGTCTTGAATAAAAAACACTGGTCATTGCTAGTGTTGTGAAGTGTATGTACAGATTCTATGTCAAGAATTTCGTATGTGTACTAGACATTTTTTAAAGTCTCTATCAAAGTTCTTTTGACAAACCAGTTTTCTCTGAGACAAAATTATGATTTTTCACTTGTCACTCTGTTGATATGCAAAATAAAATTATAAGCCAACACAGTGGGAGCCTATTTACATACAAAGTTAAGGAGGAAGGAAATGTGAAACAGCACACCACAGAATATGCTGCAAGGAGTTATTCTTGTTTGTTTTGTTTGTACCCAGAATCAGGAGTCTTTTGGTAATTCTAAAGACAAATGAACTTATTTATTATGCAATAATATGCAATAAATACATTCATTAGTCTTTAAAAGTGCCATGAGACTTCTTGTTTGTTTTGCTGAACTAGACTAGCACGGCTATCCCTTTGGGACTTGGGTACAGACCATAAACTTTTGGGAACATATGAAGGAAATGAAGCTACTCCTTTATTCTGTACCAGAGGGGTAGCGTTGTTAATCTGTTTCAGCAAGACAAGCAAGGAGTCTTGTGGTGCTTTTAAAGACTAACAGATTTTTTTATTGCATGAGCTTTCATGGGCCCAGTCCCAAGGTCATGCCCACAAAAGCGCATGAGATAATTCTTCACAAGTGCCACAGAGCTCCTTGTTTCCTTTATTCTGTACTTGGAAAGTAATCAGGCAGTGCAATTACATTCATGAAAATGGGATCTTATTATTTGGATACTAATCCAACTTGGTTACACTGAAGTCCAGATAAATTCTCCTAGAACATTTTTGAAAACTGGTAGGTCTCAGAACTCCATGCCTGAGTACACATTCTCCTCTGGAAATTTGTATACTTGCAGATATTCTTGGCCTACTATAGGTCAACCACCTTTGATACTTATTGAATATACTAATGGTCATCTGTTTGATTTCCAGCATATTCTTCCTGACACATTATTTAAAAAAATTCTGAAAAATATATAGGTTATTTTCCAAATTTAAAGGTAACATTAATTTGACCATTTTATAAAGGGTTTTTGAATGTGAGCAAAATCAAACTTATAGTTTTTTCCTTCCACTTGACTAGTTAAACATTCACCTGTGTTTATTTTCTAATTGCTTTTTTTGTATAGGCAAAAAATTCTTCCAACAACATCCCTCACAGAATTCTATTAATATTCAAAGAAGATGTTCCCACTGATTTGTGTCACTGGCAGGTGTAACATTTATATATAACATTGAGCACAACACTTCATTGAAAGTTCAGTAGAGATTAAAAATACACAATTAAAAAATCATAGGTACAGTGAAAATAACTAATCAGAGGCACAGTGGATAAAAATACAGCATGGAAGTTCCATTCAGACAAAATGAAAATAATGAAACTAGCTATAAAATATTAATATGTTTATTGCAGGCTGAGCCTGTGAATATGGAAATATGAAATTGTGTGTATATAGTGTGGAAATACCTTGTTGCTTGTTAGCAAGTCATTTGGCTGATTAAAGAGTAGGATTTACAAAGTTCAAGGAGAATCTTGTCCAGTCGTCTGTAATTAGGTCATTGTTGATAAATCTGAAAATTGTGTGTGGAGTAGAGGGGGACTGGATGGGTTTCTCTGGGGAGCTCATGGCTCTGCTAGTGATCTATACTTTTTCTTGAGTAAAACATTGCAATTTAATTCCAATTCTCTAGATGAACCTCAGTTACTTACCTTAAGATTGCTATTTTGATAGCTGTAGTTTAGTAAGCTCTCAGGAGTTAATTGCTAACTGACATGACTCAGTTTTAGAAGCATCTGGCACTTACTTGGTATTCTCAGAAGTTTAACACAGTTTTTAGCTCTGCTACTCCCATGGTAGCATTACAACATTTAAAGGCATGGTTACCCTGGGGAGTTCACAGTGGCGCAGCTGCACAGATGCAGATGGAGTGCTCTAAGCTCTCTACTGTAGCTGCTTTAAGATGATGGTGACAGGAGGGGAGCTCTCTTTCTGATGTAACTGCTCCAACCCCTGCAGATGGCAGAAACTGTCACCTGGAGAAGTTCACCCTCCAATGTAGTGTTGTCCGCACTGACAGTATGTTGGTGTAATTTATTTTCATAGATTTTTAAGGTCAGAAGGGACCAATATGATCATCAGTTCTGGCCACCCGCCTATTGCAGGCCACAGAACCTCCCACCCAGTATCCTACAATTATGTCGCTGAAGTGGCCAGATCATGGGTTAATGCAGGGATCAGCAGCCTTTGCCAACCCCTGTGCCAGCCCCTCCTTGCTGTCTCTCAGCCCATGCTGGTGTCCCCTCCGCTGAAAAAATGCAGCTGCCACCTGAAAATTCAGTGGCAGTCATGGCTCGAGTGCCCCTTGCTGCTGAAAGTTGCTCTAGGTGGCTTCATTTGGTGGCAGGATGGGGAGTGTCCTGGAGCATGACCCAGCCATGCCCCATACCCCAGTAGCATTTCCAGACTCCAGGGCAAAACTATTCTGCCCACCCCAAGCAGGGTTTAAGGTGGGCCAGTTCCGGGACCCACTTTTTTTAAGGACTCAGCATTCCGGACAGCCTAAAAATAGAAAATGGTTCCAAAATGCTGTGTTTTGGGGCCCACCATTTAAAAATAGCAGGCCCTGGAACGCAGCATTCTGGTTCCATTTTCTATTTTTAGGGGCCTGAACACCGGGCCTCTAAAAATAACAGGCCCTGGAACAGTGCTCTGCTGTGCATTCTGGCAGAGAGGGGGAGAGTGGTGGTGGTGGTTGGGTGGGGTGGGTGTGTGCCGGCCAGCCTGCATACGCACAGGCTGTGCTTGGCGGCAGAAGCCTCCAACCGCAGCCTGTACTCTGCATAGTTTCCTGGCCCAGTGCGCGGCTGCCGGTGAGTACTGGGGCAGCCCAGCTCATGCTTGGGGTGGGTATTAGGGGCTGGGGGTGGATTTTGGATGTGGGTATTGGGGGCAGGGTGTGGGTTTTTAGGAAGGTATTGGGGGCTTGGTGGATATTGCAGACAGGGGAGTGGGTATTGGGGGTGGATTTTGGGGACAGGGGAATGGATATTGGGGGCAGTAGTTGGGGTGCTTGAAGGACGTCCAGGCATGTGGGGATGGGGCCTGCCTGTTTAGGAGAGTTCCAGGGCCTGCCAAATTATACTTTAACCCCTGGCCTGAGGCCATGCCATACCTGGAGCTGCTGCTTTCAGCAGCAGATAAGGCAGGGGTCCCTAGGCACACTGAAGAAAGCTGCTGCTACAGGCAGCTTCTTTCTGCGCCATTCCTGGGGACCCCTGACTCAGCTGCCACCAAAAGAAACTGCTGAGAGTGGTTGTCAGCGGCAGCAGCAACAATTTTAGCAGCACTGTGGGAGGCATCAAGTGCCACTTTGAATGGGCTTGCATGGTTTAAAGACTTGAAGGTATAGAGAAACCACCAGCGAGTGACCCAAGCACCACGCTACAGGGGATGGTGGAAAAACCACCAGGCCCCCTGCAAATGTGCCCTGAGGGAAAATCCCTCCTCACCCCAAATGTGGAGATCAGCTAATCCCTGAGCATATGGGCAAGGAGGATTATGCTCAGTGGAATGATTTATTCACCACACTGAGTGCAATTATGCTGACGTAGGCTATGTCTACACTACAGCTTAGCTTGAATACTTGTTTCCATACTATAAACTTAGATCACTGATGTTTGCGAGACAGGTTTTGTGTGATGACTTCTCTTTAGAGTCTTATCTGAAATTCAGGGTTCTTTTCTTATATTAGTTTCTTGCCACAGTTCGGTCCGCGAGTTGTGCATATTGATCTGTTCAGCTTTCTTCCTTTTTTCTTCAGTAGCAGCAACTTTGGGGGAAATGTTCTGGCATGGATTTGTTGAGCACAAATCTGTGTAAAGACTTTGTAAATGTAACTTAGGTTTTTTATGATAATGTGTTAGTGCTGTTGGTATTATAATAATTATACAGTTTGTTAGTGATTGCCTATCACGATAACCTTTATTATCCCACAAATAATTTAGTATTGGGTAGTGAGAACTATTCTGGGAAAACAGTTATACAATATCTCTAATAGACAAAATTTTCTTGGTAAGCAGCTTCTATAGACCTAGGTCATTACAAAACTGATAAATGAGGCAAAAACATGGTAATTTTAAATGTGTTTAAGCCCTAGTTTCTGGCCATGGCAGGTTTAGGGATACTCAGCACATGGGGTTTTACTGCTACCCTCTAAGCTGTAGTCATTGATACAACTGTCCTCCACAAATTTATCTTATTCTTCTCTGAATCAATTACATTTTTGGTCTTCACAGCATCACATAGCAAGGAGTTCCATAGGTTGACCATATGTTTTGTGAAGGAGTACTTCCTTACATTTGTTTTAAGTCTGCTGCCCATTAATTTTACTTCCCTGTTTATTTTCCCTGTATCATTTGTGATTTTTATATACCTCTATCATAGCCCAGTCTAAGTGGTCTCTTGCCTATGTAGAGCAGTCTTAGTCTTTTTAATTCCTCCTTGTATGGAAGCTGTTTCATATTCCTAATCCAGGGCTCAAGAAAACCTAGGCATCGTGTAGCCACAGTGCCCATGAATTGTACCCTGGCGCCTAGCTGTGCTGAGGCACTACAGGGGCTGGAGTGACCCCAGTGCAGCAGAAAAGAAAAAAAGGCTGCCAGCACCTTGTCTTGTTTTCCTGTGTCCCAAACAGCCAGAACAAGTGTCAGTAGCAGCAGGGGCTTCTGCGAACCGGACCACGATTGGAAGTGTTGGCAGCAGTAGTCATTTTTCAGCAGCATGAGGCTTTTTTTTGCCCACATCACCACTGAAAGTTGCAGGGGTGGCATTTCAGCAGCAAGGAGCCCCAGGTGCTCCAGTTTTGGGGCTCACACTTAGGCATGCAGCACATTTGTTGAAGTCAACCCTAACCACTTTTGTTGTCATTTTCTGGACCTTTTCCAATTCTGATGCATCTTTTTTGGAGGATGGCCATCTAAAGCAGCGAACATTCTCAGATTAAAGAGTTTATTGATATGAGTGACAAGTTGATGAGAAGTTGAATTTGAGTCCTGTGTTTTTAAAAAATATAAAGCAGAGACAGGCGTCTGTCTCTTTAATTGTACAGAATGATTAAAGATAGCCCTAATCAACAGTTCAGAGATGTATGTTGGCATTCCATTTGGTATTTTCATAGTTGTAATGAACATTCCTCTGAAGGCATAAAAATATGTAAACACTGAAAATATTTTCATTTTATTGATGTTCACAGGCAATTTTGAAAGTCTTCAGAGAATGTGGGTTATGAGCCTCTTTTGAAATGTAGCGATTTTAGGACTGGCAATTAAAGAAAAAAATTAAAATAGTTTTCTATTCTTGTTTTTCATCATAGAAATAATAGTGTATTTGTGTACGTGAACACAAGAATCTCTTCTTGATATGTCTATGTATATCTCATGCATTCTTTCACCTTTATTGGTGGTTGTCATGCTGTTTGGAGTGGTTCATAATCGTACATGGCAATGTCAAGGCAAAAAAACAGGGCAGACGTTGAGAAATGGTGGCATGTTCTGTAACTAAATTTCATCAACACCATTAACAGTCTTACCATGAAGTCACAGACAGCATCCTTAGTCATGCCAGTCTATCTTGTCACTCAGGCAAGCTGGACTGTGTGATAAATGGTCACTTACATTAAAATATATATATTCAGGTTGTTTGTCTCAGGAAACCAGTAAGTAACTTCAGATCAATTTTCATCTTAAATTGCACACCAGAGATAATGCTTATAGCCAATCCTGTAATCAGCTACCTGATGGGTTAGTAATTAGGAAAAATAAGTGAGTTATTTACAGGTTAAAGCAGTGAAACATGTATACAAAATTGAGTTTGTCTGTGATTCAAAAGGTGACAGATTTGTAATAATCAGTCAATTCATATCTTTAAGGGCAAATCCATGTGTAGCAAAATGAGGATATTTTGGCTTGTATTTAGGAGACTTTGTCTCCTCATAGTCTGGATATCAGAAAAGAGATTGACTTTCTCCTTGTTAGGGTTTTTTATCTCCTCCACTCCAGGCTGCTAACTGTTGGAATGAGCTAATTTGTAGGTCGGTCTCTGATGAAAGAAGTTAAAGATGAATCAACAAGACCTTTGTCTTTTAAGTTACACAATACCTCATTTGCCTTCAGTGGGCCATCTTGTATTCAGGATGAGCATTTTAATTAATGCTACTTTTCCTGTTTGAGTTACACAATGTCAGAGTTTTATGATGCAAAAACTCAATATAATTTTATACCATTTGTTATAGAAGTTATAACTGATATCAGTACATGCAGGAACCTAAAAGCATTTCATGAAGTCTTACCATTTTCTTTTCAACTTAACATCTACTATCTAATTTAATAATGCTAACACATAGGTAAGTGAGAGTTGTTTTTCAGCTTTGCATTTTATAGGAGTTCAGTGAGGCCTAGGGCCTTGGCATGAGCTAGTATCTGATCTGCCTGGACGGTGGGATAAAGTACCCTTATTTTAAATAAATTCTGGAAAAAATGTGGTTGAATTGTCTTCAGTCAGTTATTCCTGTTTCTACACAGACATCATTTCATATGTTTTATACAAAGCAAATGTTTTTGTCAGTATAGTGGATCTGTATGCAGGTATACCTATGTGCATGCTATTTCAGTACCCATTTTATTTTATATGATTGTTAATATGTAATGATAGTTTCTTCTTGTTTTTAAAGATTCAGATCCTCAGCCCTAAGTTAAAAACTTCCTTCCATCCTCTTCCTGACATTTTGCACAGTCAGCTCCTGGGATTTCTTTGCTTTTAAAACGTAGTTCTGCCTGAGACTGAAACCTGAACTCTGATGTATACTGGATTCAAATCCAAACATTGACTCTTCCTGGGCACATTTCTAGTGTTAATATTCTAATAAGAATGAGCAGGCCGTGCAATAAGAGTGCTGTGTTTTTATCTTAGTGTTAAGTAGTTTGTTACACATGCTGTGAAGTTGTATCTAGAGAGAGAGGGAGGGAAAGGGTGGTCAGTAGGAAGTTAAGTCTTGCCTGTGGTGCAGAAGTTTTTACTTGAAATATTGCAATAAATCCCTGTGATTTTTATAAGTCATCATATTATAACTCTTCATACTTTTTAAGAATTGTTGGATTAATTACATATTGAGAACCTGCAAAAAGATTCTTCCTACAACATAAGTGACCTCTAGGACTGTCTGAAATTTTTCCTTTATAATATAATTCTATCTTGATAGTTTTAGCTGTGAAGAAATGTCTTAAGGAAGATATAGGGGAGAAAGTCTCCTTGGACATCATGTACAAAAAATAGTGGTCAGCCTCTGAGGTTTTCTGACTTCAAAGAGTTGCTAGGTGAACCAAGATTTTTTGATAGGATTTCATAGGTGAGTTTAAAATATTAATCTCCCTTCCATATGGAAAAATTTGGATAATTTAAAACCTTATAAAGCTTTTGTTCCTCTCTGCATCTGTGATGGTTAAAAGAGGTTAAAAGCCTAGTTCAATTAAGTAGTTACTTGTCAGTCATAAAAGCCAGGGTCGAAGGATTGTCAGATGATAAGCCAACAAGCAGCTTGGCCTCACAAATAAGCTGGAGAGAGCTCAGTCAGGGGAAGAGGTCACAGGGGTGACTGTATTACATACTCCTTTGAAGTGAAAACTATTGGAGGCTAGAGAGCTTGAGAAAATATAGACTGAGCTGGACAGTGCTTGATACCAGACCTGGAAAAAGCCAGTTGAACTCCAGGGAAGGGTTAATAACGAGGCCCAGAAGATAAGTTATTTGGGACTTTCAGCTGCAGTTGGACATTTTGTTGTTCTTGAAAGGGATTGAACGAACAGCTTCTCAGCCAGAGGGTTGACTGGCGTGCAAAGGAAGGCGGTCTACTCTGGAGGATGCTGTGGATGTGAAAACCCCTGCTACCTTCCGCTCTCTGATACAAGGAGTCACACTGGTGGCGAGTGTGAACTGCTATAGCACGAAGTGGGCCTGATTCTGCCAGCTGTTATGAAGTTTGTATGCTGCTTCACAATTTCTTAGATTATTTTGTCCTTCATTTACTGCAATTAGGTGATAATATTTTATTAGTCTATTTCCATGAAAATAAGGTAGTGCAATCAGTTTGTATGTAATATAAATAGAATATTTAATAAAGCCAATTGACTCTGACCCATGTGTGGTTTCCAGAAATGGTCTTGAAGAAGAGTACATTTTGTATTTTTACGTGTCATAAAGGGTGTACTTGGCTCAATAGTGATAAAAGTCTCATGTGGAAGACATAGAGCTTGCTTCATACATTTCGTATGGAATTTTTAAAAAATATTAAGAAGTGAATATTTTGTATATATTGTCAGTCCTTATATGTAAATAGTGACATTTACATTTTCATCAAGAGCATCTGTGTGAATATCTTGTTGAACGTGAAAAGGTGGGGAGTGCTGTGGTAGACATTTTGTGCTTGACTATAAGCAGTGTTGAAGTTATTGATAGCTGTACTTTTTAGTTTTGGCTGACTGCTTTTCTCCTTCAGTGACTCCATTAAAAGTCTGTCTTACAGTTGTTTTTCCCCCTTCACCACTTTTTCTATTGTTGCAAAATGCATCCAGCCATCACATTTTTTTAAAATGTTCATTTTCCTTAATCAAAAAGCCACGCTGAATCTGATGACAGCTCAAAATAGAAAGTATATCTGGTAATTAGTGGTTAGTGCGACAGAAAGTTTCAATAAGGCACATGTATTAATCATGTATTGAAGGCATCACAGTACTGACAATATAGTTATGCTTCAGGAGACATGTTAATTCTAAGCATCTATCTTCAGAAGCTAAAAACTTCCACTTTTTAACCATTTATTTTCATTATCTGAGCATGTAATAATTTTCGGTGCTGTAGAAGTATTATTCAGATGCTTCCTTAAACTAGAATAAATTCATTATTTTGCTTATAGAAATAAAAACATCTCAAGTGTATGGTCCTCACCAAGGATGTTTTCCAAGTTTGAAACTATTGGCTGAGAAACAATTTTTAAAAAAATGAAGTTGTTATGCAGATACAATGTATTATTTTCCTTTGCTAGAATAATTATATACCAGTCCTCAACTAGGGATGTCAATTGCAGTTAACTCAAGCGATTAATGCAAGCAAAATTAACTAGATAAAAATAATCACACTTAAAGAAAAATAGATTCCCAAAATTTAATAAACTTCAATTGGTATGTATTTCTACATTTTCAAATACATTGATTTCAGTTACAACACAGAACGCAAAGTGTACAGTGCTCACTGTGTATTATTATTTTTATTACAAATAATAGTAGTAAAAAGATAAAAGAATCAGTATTTTTTTAATTCGCCTCATGTAAGTGGTTCAGTCTCTTTATTGCAACAATGCAACAAACAAATGTAGAATTATTTTTTCTATAAGTGCATTTAAAACCAAAACAAGGCAAAGCTTTAGAGCCTACAACTCCTCAGTCCTTCTTCTTGTTCAATCCATCTCCCAGGACAAACATGTTTGCTTATATTTCCTGGAGATAGTGCTACCTGCGTATTTACAGTTTCACCTGAAACAACAAGAGTCTTGTGGCACCTTATGGGCTAACAGCTTTCTTTGGGCATAAGCTATTGCGGGCTCCAACCCACTTCAACAGATGCACAGTACTCTTGTTGTTTTTGATGTACACAGACCAGCATGGCTGGCCCTCTGGAAGTTTCACCTGCAAGTCAGGACAGGGGTTTGCATAAACACTTCATGATTACATGTTTTGCTTATTTCTTCTGAAGCACTGGCCACTGTCAGAAGACAGGATACTGGGCTAGGTGGACCACCAATCTGACCCAGTATGTCTGTTCTAATGGTACTGTTTCTGCCATAGTTACAAGGTATTTATGGGTCAGATATACCAAAGCTTTGCATGCACCTTCATGCTTTGACTTGTAGATAACACTATCTATTTTTATCTTTTTGCATTGTAATAAAAATTATTAGGAGTGCCACTCCCTGATAATGCATGTGATTAACTTAAATCAATTGGTTATTTTTTAAATAAGTGTTGATTTACATACTAGACTGCCATGTGCAGGCAGCTGTTCAGATGGAAGATTCTGTTCAGATGAAAAAAAAGCAAGGAGTCTTGTGGCACTTAAAGACTAACAGGTAAGACTCCTTGCTCTTTTTGCTTTACCAGACTAACACAGCTGCCCCTTTGGAATTCTGTTCAGATGGAAGATTTTAGATGTTCATATGTTTTCTAGAAAGTTTACCAGTTCTAGTAGCTAAAAATTAGGGTTTTTTTAATGTAATGTGTGTCAAACCAAGCCAATAGCTTTCTATGATGGGGTAACAAGCCTTGTGGATAGAGGGGAAAGAATAGATTTGGTATATCTAGACTTTACTAAGGCTTTGATATGGTCTTGCATCAACTTCTCATTAATAAACTAGGGAAGTAGAATGTAGATGGAACTACTATAAGATGGGTGCAAAACTGGTTGGATAACCCTTCCCAGAGAGTAGCTATCAACAGTTCAGTGTCATTATGGAAGGGCATAATGAATGGGATGCCACAAGGATCAATTCTTGATCCACTTCTGTTCAATATTTCCATCAATGAGTTAGATGATGGCATAGAGAGTACACTAAAAAGTTTGCTGATGATACCAAGTTGTGGAGGGTTGCAAGTGCTTTTGAGAATAGGATCACAATTCAAAATTGGACTAACCTGGTGAAATGATCTGAGGTAAATAAATTGAAATTCAGTAAATACAAATGCAAAGTACTTCACTTAGGAAAAATCCCACTTTGTGAGATTCTTTGAAGAATTTTTTTTCACTGTGGCTCTAGAGGTGTCTCTAATGCAGAGAAGGGATGTAATCTGGGAATACAGCAATGTTGCAACTCTGTGCTTTGTTTCCAGTTGATGGCATCATAGTGAATTGAGATGCCAATATCACTGTTCTAGAGTTTTCCATTGTGAACTTTTGAGTTTGTTTTTTCAAATTGGATTTTACAATTTGTAAAATTGTGGACTAACGTGGATTAGAATCCAATGTGTTTTAAATAAGCAGCATGTAAACTTCAGAATACACCTCTGCCAATGTAACCGCTCTGTGGTATTTTGATTTCTGCTGATCAGAGGCTACTAATAATGCTGATTTTTCTGATTATTTTTTGGTGGTTGGAAAAAGGTGCACTGATGAATTGAGTCAAAATCTTTGAGCTTGATCCAAATCTCATTGAAGTTGATTTAAAAAAAAAAAAAAGTCCTTTTTACTTCCCTGGAATTGGATGAGGCCCTTACTGAGTCTATTCAAAATGACATTCAGGTTGCCAGGTAAAATGTACGTTCCTGCTGTATAGTGTTTATTCAGTTCAATGTTATCCACAATTAATATGCTGTTCCTGTATTCTGTGTTCTACTTTTAACTTGTTTTGATATTTATCGTCTGTTTTAGGGCATTGTGGGTTTTAAAGATCTAAATTAAACTTTCTGAACTTTTATAAACTCTGTAAATTTAATTCAAGAAATTAATGACTGTAAAACAGTTGTACTTTTTAAAAAGTGCTATTAAATGTTCAACACTGAAGTAATGAAATGTTCAGTTTACCCATTAAAATCAAAACACAAATGTAAAAGTTAATATTCTAACAGGAGCAATGATTTTATTATCATGATTTTGAGATGGCGCACAGCTTACCAATGCATGTCACAAGTGACTTGTGCTAGTCATCTCAATTGATGCCAAAATATCTTTTACCCTAGATTACCTCATTAGTTATTTTGTCTATGCCACATATTTTAGGAAAGCAATTTTTAGAACATTTGCATTTTCTACTGGTACTAGGGTTTCTTTTGTTTTCTTTCCTTGTTTAAAATTGTACCCTACTATTATAAGTACTGCTGTGCAGTGGGTGGGAGAGGAATAATGCTACTAAATAATTTTTAAATATCCTCCAATATATTCAAATAACTTTTCTTTGGAAAAGATAGACAAGCATAGGTGTGAAAGGAGTGCAGTCTCCTCTTCTGGGATGTAACCAAAGTGTGGTATTCCCTCTCTATAGACTTTCAGGGTATTTGCACTCAATACCTGGAACCCACTTCTGTGCACCTACAGTAATTCTTGTGACCAGCAGCCACTGTTGTGCTTTCAGATCATCATTTGAATACACACACGCTCTGTGTGTCTGCACAATTGTGGAATTTTCATATAGTGTTTTGGTTCACAACTTTACCTGTAACCTCGGGCTTGTGAGGTTAGATCTTCAACTGGGATAGCTCATTAGAATTCCATTGAAATGGAGCTATGTTCATTTCTATCAGCTGACCACATGCATCAGAGCTTTTGACGATCAAGCTATACTTTGATCACAAGTTTAGGGTTGAAATTTTGCACTTTCTGCAACTGGAACGTATAATTATGGAGTAAAATTTCATATTTTTTTGAGATAATAGAAACCTTTTGTATGGCAGCTTTTTTTAAAAAGTAGCTTTTTATCATTTGCTTAAAACTTAGAATATTAACAAAGTCAAGTGGTGATGGAGTAGCAAGCAGAGTACAAAAAAGGAAGGCAGAGAAAAGTGAAAGGTGTGCACCTGTATCACCATTATGTCTATGGAATGAGATTGATTACTGGTTGATATTAATAAATACAGAAAAACACATCTTTGATTTATTTTAAGAATACTGTTGCCCTCATCTGAAAAGTATATATTTTAAGAAAATAAAAAAAAAAGTATTTAAAAATACAAATGAAAAATCTTCCTAATTTATTTGTGTGTTATTTACTGATTCTTTATATGATCTTTTCTTCCCTAGGATAACTATACCTTTGCACAACCAGGAATTCAAAAGAAAGTGAAAATGCTAGAAGAACTTGTTAGCCGGATCGATGGTAAGTCTAAAAGCTGACTTAGACTATCAATAATGCTTCATCGAAAGTCCTTAGTTAAAAGCTTTGGAAGTAATCTAGTTGGTATCAATGCAGTTATCTACCATGAGAGTGTAACACAGCTTTTCTCAGGCAAGGTGTCATACTCAATCAAGTTGTGGCATTATGGTCTTTGCAAGATCACTCTCTTGCATCATGTAAAGGAAAGGCACTAGAGCATGAGCCACTTTCATTACTTTTTATTAAGGCAATATAATCAAAATTCAATGGCAATCTCTTTGCAGCAGTGTAATGGCCGTATACAAAAGGCAGCCAGCATTTATTTCACATTAAGCTCAATGATTGTTATAATTCGGCAGAGTCACAGTGGATGTTTATAGTTGTCCTTCGGCACTATGTTTTGTTCCTTTGTGCATCATTTTGCTACCAACAATGCCTGAATAACTTCTCTATGGAATCCAATTAATTACCGCTCTGGAAATAACATCTTTAATATTATAGATAAATTACAGTGTGTGCAGGTATAATTTTAGATTATGCTTTCATGTTTTAGCAGGGCACTTTGAAATGTTTTCTACTGTCATCCTTAAAATAATTCCTTTCATGAAATGCTGACTGTCTTATTATAATAGAGTTTAATTAAATGAAATTCAAGAGATAGTGCCTTGGCCATTCTGCACATTTTCTTCTGATAGTTTGTTAAATTAATGAACAGGGCATTAACAAAGTGATGCCAAGCAGAACTAAGCATGTATTTATGACATTAGCCTGTCAATGATGAGAGAGAAAAAAAAATGTTATTTCTTAAATATCGTAATAGTGGATAATCTTCTTGAAAAGATGAATTATCTTTCTGTTATATGTACTTAAGGGTTTTTGCACCAGAGTTTACCACAGAAGACTTTACATTGGTTTGTGCATATTTACATTCTGAATTCTTGACAAGTTTCTATATACTTTATTAGGTCAGAACAAATAAAGGTTAATGACAAAATAATAAAGTGAATATTAAAATAGTGACAAAATGAGGGAAGCAAAACCAATCTTAAAGACAAATTGATTGGAAAATGGTGAAAATGTATAGGTTGTTAGGTGTATGTATGTAATAAACTTTATATAAAATACCAAGTTAGCTTATCAAAATGTTAGTGGATTTAGGTCAGAAAAAAATTATTTGAAATACAAAACTGGACAGCACATGAGTTTTTACTGAGGCAAGTTGTAGGGGTTTGTCTGTGAGGCATGTTGTAAAGGGGTGTGTGCACACATGCACTTTAAAAATGATTTCACTCAGCTGAGTGCTTTCTCTTCTGGCATGTTTTTTGTACTGTACAGTGACTCTCAACCTTTAGCTTGTGCACACTTGGGTGGCATATCATGACCCTACAGGACACTCTCTTTTCTCCCCTCCACGGTCAAATCCAGCCAGCTCTCCATGACAGACTTATCACTATGTAATGACACCGTAATATCTCCTGACAAACTGTTACTACACGGTCATCTTGAGGTTTATTTTGATGCAGGTCTCCTGATTCTAATTACTGCGTTAGTGGAACTATATTTGCAGAGACCCTTACATTCAAACAGTTCAAATATTAATGCCGTGATTGACAGATTTCCTATATAAACATTTTTGTAAATTAGTTCTTTCCCCAGTGTATTCTAAGCATTTTAGTTAACAAATATTCAATTTTGATAACTATACACCACGGTTTGGTTGAGCAAACATTTTAATTTTTGGAAAACACTTGTTCTATATTCAGAAAAAGAAATTATGCTAAAGGGTTTACTATGCTATTAATGGAGATGGTTGAATGTATATTTTTTACATCAATAGAAGGTTTGGAAATAAATTAATTATTCTTTAAGTTTTTCATAGAATCTTGGCTTGGAAGGGACCTAGTCAAACCCCCTACTTACTAAAAGCAGGACCACTCCCACTAAATCATCCCAGTCAGTTTTGTCTAACTGGGTCTTGAATGTTTCCAAAGATGGAGATTCCACCACCTCCCTAGGTAACCCATTCCAATGCTTCAGCAGCCTCCTAGTGAGAAAGTTTTTCCTAATATCCAACCTTGATCTTCTGCCTGTAGTTTGAAACCATTGCTCCAGCCTAGCTCCCTCCTCTTTGGAGCACTCATTCAAGTAGTTGAAAGCTGCTATCAAATTCCCCCTCAGTCTTCTCTTCTGCAGACTAAATAAGCCCAGCTCCCTCAGTCTGTCCTCGTAAGTCAGGTGCCCCAACCCCTAATCATTTTTGTTGCCCTCCGCTGGACTCTTTCTAATTTGTCATAATCCTTTCTGTAGTGTGGAGCCACAAACTGGACACAGTATTCCAGATGTGGCATCACCAGCGCCGAATAGAGGAGAATAATCACGTCCCTTGATCTGTTGGCAACACACCTACCAGTGCAGCCCAATATGTCATTGGCCTTTTTGGCAACAAGAGCGCACAGTTGACTTGTATTTAGCTTCCCACCCACCGTAACCCCCAGGTCCTTTTCTAAAGTGCTGCTACTTAGCCAATCGGTTCCCAGCCTATAGCAGTACATGAGATTTTTCCATCCTAAGTGCAGGACTTTGTACTTGTCCTTGTTGAACCTTGTGAGGTTTCATTTGGCCCAATGCTCCAATTTGTCTAGGTCTCCCTGAATCATATCCCTGCCCTCCAGTGTGTTAACCATTCCCCCCAGCTTGGTGTTGTCCACAGATTTACTGAGTGTGCAGTCAATCCCATCATCAGATCGTTAATGAATATGTTGAAGAGAACCAGCCCCTGGGGCGCTCCACTAGTTACTGGTTGCCAGCTAGACATTGAGCCATTGATTCCTACTTGCTCAGTTCGATGATCTAGCCAGCTTCCCATCCACCCTATGGTCCATTCATCCAAACCATACTTCCTTAACTTGCTGACAAGAATGCTGTGTGAAACCATATCAAAAGCTTTGCTAAAGTCAAGGTATATCACATTGACGGCTCTTCCCGCATCCACATATCCCGTCATCTCATCACAGAAGGCAGTCAGGTTGGTCAAGCATGATTTGCCCTTTGGGGGATCCATCCCAACTGTTCCTGATCATTCTATTTTCCTACAAGTGTTTCAGAATGGACTCTTTGAGGACCTGCTCCATGATTTTTCCAGGAATGGAGGTTAGGCTGATTGGTCTGTAGTTTCCAGAGTCCTCCTTTTTCCCTTTCTTGAAGGTAGGTATATTTGAACAATGTAAAGTGCTATGTGCCTTAATACAAAGACATACACCGGAGTGTAGCTACTGGTGGGCCTGGGTAGGCGGTGCCCACACTGTTGAGTGGCAGGCCCACCTGCCCACTGAAGCCCCTTTCAGCAGCACAAGCCTGCCCCTGGCAGTGGCAGGAGAGCCACAGGCAGATGGACGTGGGTGGCTTTTTCTCTGCCTGCAGCTCCAGCCCCAGCGTAGGGGCCAGGCTGCCTCTTCCCATCCCTCCTTCTTCCAGCGACTGGATTGTTGGCAGGAACCTTCTGGTCATGTGACCAGAAGCAGGACTGGGCGGGTCCACCCTGAAGAGGGAAGGGCCTGGCCAGAAAACAGGAGCTAGCTACGCCCCTGCATATACAAGCAGAATATGAATATATTTTTAGAACATTTTTTTAAATATTTGTTGGGAAGCAAAATCTAGACAGTGTCAAGACATAAGGGGCCTCTGGTTCAAAATGCTTTACGAATAATTATTTAAAGTGTAATTGTGGCCAACCATGTGTCACTCAGAAACTTCTCTGTCATTGTCATAATTTGGTCAAATAAATGGTGTTAACATACCTGCCTTGTGTCTTTGGAGGATCATTAGTAATACAATACATGATGCTGTAGATTAGGTACATAATATATTTTTAAATCCAAATTTTGTCTGGCTTTTTACCATATCCAAATCCAATCATAGGGCTGGAAGGGACCTCATGAGATCATCGAGTCCAACCCCCTGGGAATTGAACCCAGGACCTTCTGCATGTTAAGCAGAGGTGCTAGCCACTACACTATTTGCAGGGCTAAAGCATCAGTCATTTAAAATTTATGCATTTCCTCCTGTTGGACAGATTCTAGCAACAAAGACAGATCCAAACCTATTGTTGCACCGAACTGTCCTGTGGATTATAGGTTCTGTTTTCTTATCATCTTTTACTGCTTGTCACAGTCACATTAGTGTCAGCTTTGAAGGAAGTTACTTGACTCGTATTTGATGATGTAAAGCAGATAAACCTTATGAAAAGAACTGAGAAGTGTGGCAGGGGAAAAATAAATTGAAAGGATCTCTGTGGCTGCTGATTGTATGAGTGCTCCTCCAAATCAATCTGTTTGTATTGTTCAGTTTGTATCTGTACAAACTTCCATTCCGATGGGGCGGGTCAAGAGTACTGGTTGGAAAAAATCATTCAAGCAGAGATTCTGTTTAGTAGAGAAGGAAAAAATGGAAGAGAAAAGGAAATGGCTCCTAAAACATAAGTAGGAGACAGATGTATATCTTTAACATAAAGCCAAATAAAATACCCTTTGGGGTTTTTTTGTTTTCTTTTTTAAGTTGGTCTGTGTTTTAAAAAACTGTGTGTTTAATGTTGTGTGTAGGCCTACATGATGGTATTTTGATGTTCAGTGGTCCTGTGCAGCTCCCATGTTTGGTATTTTACCTTGATTTTTATTAAATCTCTAGTTTGTGGAGTCAGGTGATTACACAAGAATTGCATACTTCCATTAAAATGCAAGTTTTTAGTGCTTATTGTTTCCAGACTGACACAGCATTTCTTAACTGATTGCGAAATTGATCTGGAAGGATCGATCTGACAGTGGCAACTTCATTGTCATCAGTGTATACTTGGCGTGAGAAGCAAGTTCAGAAGGAAAAAAGAATTAAGAGGTTTCTAAATGATTCCCAGTATTGTTGAAGAAAAAAGTTGCAGGTAGTGCTCCCAAGTGGAGCAACTTCAGTTAGTGGAATTCTCCTCAGATTTTGTTGTGTAGGGGGAACTCTCAAAGCGCTCTCGGAATTGTTCTGTACTTAATGGTCAGTTTAAAAAAAATGGAGTTTTAGTGAGGAGAAAAACATATAGAAAAAGGAACAGAAATATATAAAAAATGAAAATTTGGAAAGTTAAATAAGATAGAATCACAGGAAGAAAAGTGGTAGAAAATGAGTGCATAATAAAAATGGCAAAAAATAGAACTTTTACAAGTTAGTTTTTAGGATTGAAGAAGAAGGGAAGTAATGAGATGAAAAAGCAGGGATTGTGTAAATGTGTTAAAATTTTTAATGTAGTTAGTTATTTTGTTAGTGACAGGTACTTTCACTTTGTGAATTGAAAAATGGCTGTAACTTTTTTCCTAGCATTTTGATGGCCTGATTGTGTTTGCATTGCAGTTGGTTCTCGGTACTTCAATTCCATTTTTCTATTAGGAGAGTGCAATAAAATATGAAAATGAACATAAAAATATGAACTTATGAACAAACATAACAAAGTTTTAATTTTTATATTATAAATTCTTTGATACAGTGACTGTTAGTTACTATATGTTTGTATAGTATCTAATACAGTGAACCCTTAATATTAATGTTTAATAACTATGATATCCTTAAAGTTATGGGTTTTATTTTGCCGTTTTCGTTTCATTTTTTTTCTCCCTTTGTCACTAAATTTTCCCAAAATCTTTGTGTATGACCAGATATTTTGAAAATTACTGTCTCATCCAGGCTGTGTTGGGTTAGTGATGCAAGTTTGTTCAAGAACTTCTTCAGATAAAGCCCCCAAATAGCAGCTGATTTTAATATTCAGATTGCTCTAAAATCCATATGTATTGGGAGATTGTCTTGAAAATTAGTGATCCAACTGGAACCACAAATTTGGTGCCCAGTAACAGGGACTGAGATTGGCTTTGGTAGAGGGGAGGGGAACATGTTAAGATGAAAAGGGTACTTCACATCTCTAAATTATCAGACTGTGTTTTCATTTCTACGTACTGTTCTCCTTTAGCTGAGAACATGCCATCAAAATGAATGGGGCAATTCAGACATCTGCTGGCATCTTATTCTGCAGATGATTATGCAGAATCCCTTCTTACAGTAGCCCTCAAAATGGAATAGGAAGTCCAAGGGCTTCATTCCATCTCTTACCCTTTGTTTGCTGCCGGCTTGTAGATAGGCTTGTCACAGCCTGGTTACTAGCTTACTTCCTCTCCATTGTCTCTTTAGCGCTACTGGAGGTATGGAGGAGCCAGTGAGATGGCAAAGCTGAGTGGTGGTCAAATATTCCCAGGAAAACCCTTTGTTCTCACCCTCTATATGCCTATCCTATCCATTCCTTTGTCACTACTACCTGGGAAGGGGGGGGGGACCACCACAGGAAGGTTCAGTGGCCAGAAACAGTCAATACAAGTTTGACTGGTCAGAGTACCTTGTGCCATTTTGGAATGTCAAGGGGGAATCTCCATTACAAACATGCCCTAGGTAGTACAGCATCAGACTTCCCCTATCAAGCTGTAGGTGAAAGTCAAATAAACTGAATAGCAGAGTGGTTGATGCACAAAGTTGAGACCTTCAATACACTTTTTTTTAATCTGATGGATTACACAAAATATAAAGCTAACAAACCATACCATATCACAAACTGAATTTGTGAAGGGAAAACTATAATCACATAACTGTATTTAACTAACAGAACTTTTGTGTGTTTTTGCTAACGTTAATTCTTTGTTTCCACTGAATGAATAATGGAGGGGAAGACCTTAACAAAATAAGTACCTGCTTGTGTAGATGAAATTTGTGCAGACTGCTTGCTAGTCAGAATGGATTACCAGTTTATGAAAAGTTATATTTGCCCTTGAGTGTGAATGCATTACATTAGAAACTCAAGCAACCTTCATTAACCCAGTCTCATGGATCACAACTCCTCTCTCAAAATAACTGTCCTTGTGTGTAGTGCAGAACATTGCATCAGCCAAGCTCTTTCATTCATCTTTTTTTTAATGGAGTTAAAACAAGCAGAGCTTTTAATGAATTGTGATTCAGAGAGGTCCTTAATTAAATTCATATGTAATATTTTTCTAGGACATTTAAGATTTTTAAATTATAGAATCATTGCTTCTGTTGCCAGGTTGTTGCTGCATGTACGTGTTTTCTCTATGTGCTGTGCTTGTTTTGGCCAGCTAGCCACTACAGCAGACCTTAACTGAGCTGCCCTGATCAGTAGCAAAAGCCCTTGGCCAGGTTTTTTTGTCATTGAAGCCCGGCATCTTGATGGTTACAGATTCACTCATGCATGTGTATCTGACTGTGGACCAGTTTAGTGAAGGGTGGGATTCTCCCTAGCCTAACCAATGACACTTCCTTTGAGTTCTTCTTTCATGTACTGATACAAAGAAATTACATGTTGTCCCCAACACGGTTAATCACCGCCCTTTACGCTTTACATGCTGACTTGTTTAAAACATCTCTTTCCAGGACCCTGTCATCTTGACCTGGTCTTTAGGAAGGGTCAGTATGTCCTTGTTGTTCTTTGGGAGTGTACTTGTATCATTTTGGTGTTTTGGTACACCCTTTCTGGAATGTGCCTACATGACTGTTCTGTGCCTTAGTGCTTTTTAGGAGTGTTTTTCAACTGCCAGCTTCTTGCCAAGTTCACATATCGGATAGCGAGCCTGCAGGCAGTCATCTGCTTTGTAACAGGGCAGGGCCTGACTTCTGTTCACACAGCTATCTTTGATTTATATTAGCAGGGCTTGATTGCTACTTTAGTTCAGGCCTCTGTTAAGGAAAGCTATCCAATTGTACAAATATAGAGAGATGAAAGAAAATAAAACTGGCAATATAATAGCTTGATATTTAATGACAATTTAATGTCCCACTTGTAGCAGCTAAATTCCCTGTGGTTAAGATTACAACAAATTGTAAGGATATTACTGTTGTTTCATTTTAACATAAATATTATTTTAGTAGAGTACTTAAAGTGCTTGAAATGCTAACTTGTACCTCACATGTAAGGTTGGATCACAAATTAAAGGTAAATATCATACAACACAATTCATAGATGGAATTTAACCTAAATGATGCACTTAGTCTCGATAGTCTAGTCTGTGTTGATCAATTCTTGCACTCCTAGAAATCCCACAAGAGTTATCAATATAGATCAGATTGCAGGATTGGAGTCTTAAACATAAGTTATCAAGCCTGAAGCAACTATTTTTACAGATGAAAAAATTTAAGAAACCTTTCACAAAAAGTCTATTTATATATTTATTTTGTTGTGTACTATCTGAGATAGATGGAAAGCAATATTAAATGTACAAGTAAGTGGTGATGGAATACCCTAGTTCCTGATTTCTTTGAAATATTGAAAGTTCAATAATGATTTTTTAAAAGGTTAGTACTCCAGTATTTTTCTCCCCAACGAACAGGTCCCTTTGCACATCAGTTTCTTCGGAAATTATTGCATGGTTTTCTTGACGGATTATTAGTATGTATGTGATTCTTTGAGGGGGAAAAAAAGATAAATGTGAAAATCTGAGATTTATTTGCCAATTATTAAAATATTGAAGATGATATATGTTATCAATTGAAAAAAAAGATTTTCTCAGACAATATAAGTTTGAGGGAAAAGAGTGTTGATGTTAATGTAAGAAAGGTTATATATAATTATTTAGATCGCTGTATTCTTTAGGAAAGTATTTCTTCTGACAGCTTTGTACCAAATACTTAGAAAAAGAATGTAAATGTTGAGATTAAAACATTCTCCATCATTTTAAAAATAAGATTGATGGTTTGCTAAGGACATGCAAATTCTCGCTGTTATGCTTGCTGCTGGCATTTTTATTTACTCCCCAGAGGCATGAATCCCTTCTGTTGTCTTCGAATGCTAGAAAAAAAGCCATTTTTTTAAAAACATTAGTTATTTTCAGTTAGGAAATACCAAAATATAAGCTTTAAAACTGAGTAAATTCTTTCCTCTTGCTTCTGTTGCTCACATTTGATAGTGGACTTGTCAGATAAGCCTCTTTAAAGTAGTATCTGTGGGTATTTACTTTTATGGAGTAACTTGTCACCCACGGCACCCAGGATTTGCCCTGAAGCTTTGTTTTCATAGTTAGGGAGACGGTCCTTTTGCACACTGCTGCCACTGCCAAAAGTGGCAGTGATGGGTTCTTGGCAGTGGAAGGCCCCATGCACTCTGCACTGCCAGTAGAGAAAGTAGTGGCTGCCATTCAGCGGCAGGGGACCCCTTCACTGGCTCATACCTAAGGTCACCTCAAGCTTTGGGCTAGTGAGAGGGAGATTTATCAAGGCCTGGGCTGAGGTGGCCAGGTAGGCATATTAGCTCCATAGGCTGCATCTGAGGGA
This sequence comes from Podocnemis expansa, assembly GCA_007922195.1. Taxonomy (NCBI): domain Eukaryota; kingdom Metazoa; phylum Chordata; order Testudines; family Podocnemididae; genus Podocnemis; species Podocnemis expansa. Next base: position 1,451,685 of record ML682009.1, read on the forward strand.
AGCACCAGGGAGCAGGGAATGACTGTAGGCAGGTCCTAGTGAGCAGGAAGAAGTGGGGCCAATAAAGCAGAAAGCTGGCGACAGACCTTTAACCTAAAAATGATGTCAACGTGTCCTCAGCATACATTGGAATACAACTTCATATTTATAAAAAGCCTTATCACTAATTATACGCTTAGTGTAAACATTGTAGCCATCAACACAGTACATCTCAATATAATTGAGGATTTGTTGAGTCCTGTCTTAACCCCTCCCAGTCCTGTGTGGGCTGGATATCCCATCACACTTTTATGTTGATTTTCTGTGTTGCTCAGTTTCAGTGCATGTGTGAGATGCTCCCCCAACTCTTTGGTTGCATTCTGGCTCTCATCTGTGTGTGTTATAGTATGGGATGACCCCAGTGCTCTTGAAGTCCAGGATTTTGCCCCAGAAATGTGTGTCTTGTATTGCCTAGTCTTCTCCTGGACAGTTCAAATATGCTAAATCCATTATTCCTTTAAAATATTATACACCAGTATACCACCTCAAATGGAGTTCTCAGACACTTAAATACACTGGATTAGATAAAGCAAGTTTATTAACAACGAAGAGATGTATATTAAGTGAGTAGAAGGAATGAGGCATACAAGTCAGAACAATTGCAAGAAAATATAGTACTTTCTAGTGCCTAGCTTAAACTGTTGATTTTAAAGGAAATCTTCTAACCATATGCTTCCAGCAGCATTATTGATCAAACCTAGGAGGCAGGGTCACTCCCCCTGAGTCCAGTGTCTGTTTCCTTTGTCGTTTTATGTGCATAGAATGAGATGGACATGAAGAGTGAGAGCTGACAGGTCTTGAGATGTTTGTTCTTTTATATAGTATTCCTCTTTGAAAAAAAATTCCAGCTCAGAACCGAGAGATGGGGAGTCAAGTATAGGAAAGAGATCTTGTGCTGTGTCTTAGCTGAGATCCAGATCTTTTTCTGTCCCCCCATGCACAGAGTTTATTGAAGGGACAGGGAGGCAAGGCCTTTCCTAATGGCGGTGGTGGCCCCAACTCTTTCCCTGCTGCCTGCCCTCCATGCTGGGTAGACAAAAGCTTTTATGTTCTGTACAACCTGGTTCCCTCAACCGCCCGGGAATCTATCTGGATGGAGCATCTAAAAGCTCTGCATGCCATGCTCTTAGGTAGTTTGAGACTGATACTAGCAAAATGAAAGAGGAGGCTTCTCTTCTCTAGTCCAGTCTCAATTTTCAATTTCATTGCCTAGCTGGAAAAACAAAAGAGGAGTCTTGTTGCATTTTAAAGACTAAGAAATTTATTTTCATTACTTTGTTAGTTTTTAAAGTGCCACGTGACTTCTCTTTTGTTTTGCCAAACTAGACTAACACATTCAAAAACAGGGATAAAACTTGCTTGTCTCAGAGGAGTATTTATCATATAGCTTACTTCATTCTTTTTGCTTAGGTGCCTTGCAAAATATTTCCACAATTAACGTTTCATTCGTATGCACTCCTGGATCACAGGGGACTGGGACTTCATGGGACTCCTCCCACTGATGCTATCTGCACCCCTCCCTCCTGCTCCCCAAACTTCCTGTGTCTTTCTCAGGTTTCCCAGTGGGGGCTCTGTTTAATATATTCCCCAACACTCAGGTCTGTTACTGCCCCAGTCAGCCAGGGAGGGAGGAACATGCTAGTGAGGTTGAGAAATGAATTTAGCCACCTCCAGATTTGTCTGGGAAATGTACTTCAGTCATGATTTCAGCTTATGTTAATAACTTTACGCATATAGTCACTACATGCATTTTAGATAATATTAATTATCCTCAAGTTATGATTTTTCTCATGATAATTTGCAATGTGTGCCAGGTACAGAGGTGATTACAGTAGTGTATAGGGTGTTAATACAGGGGTATGTCCCATCACAAAAGTGAAAATATTGCTGTGGTGCCTGTCTTGCGTGAAGTAGGTAGCGATCGTGGTAATGTTTCCCCATTTGATATCATGCAACTATGGCAGGACAATTTTACTCCCTGTACTCTTGAGATCAAGCTGTTAAAAGAATATCAGCAGATTTGAGAATAAACTAAATTACTTCATTTTTGTTGTTTCTTCTCGAAATCATCTATTTAATATTCATTGGAACAGCAGAAGTGGTAATCAGATACCTCTAATTGGTGGCAAGTGTTCCTACTATGATGCACAAGATAAATATCTAACCGATCAAGAGGTAATGAAATTTCAAACACTGAAATTATTATGACTAATTATTTGGACACAGTTTTTTTCTTACGAAAAAAGTAATATTTAAATTAGCTGCTTATATGGAGCTTCATGATCAAGGATAAATGCCAAAGTATATCACAAGTAATAATTTCAAACTCTATTTGAAATTAATGTGGGGAGATAAGTATCTCGATTTTAAATACAGACTGTTTAACACTTTTAAAATTTCTCTACAATTTCAGTGCAGTTAGCTGCAGGTAAAGACTTAACTGAATTGTAGCCTCCTTACTGGGTGGACTGGGGGTGGTGGAAACCAAATTACTCTGTTAATCAGATGAGAAGGATGGCTAAAGATTTAATGGCAGATCATGGTTCAGTTATTTGATAAAAGGTATAACTGAAGAGCATGAGTCTGTTCTTATAAATCCTTACACACTGAAGAATAGCCCTACCCAGTAAACATAACTTCTGACCCCACCCCCTTCAAATGTAAATAGCTGTTCTCCTCCTACACACAGATTCATCTTTTCGTTGGGTTGATGTTATGACTTCAGCTTGTGCATGACAAACCTCTAAGCCAAATATCAACAAAATTCTAAAGAAATAGGCAGCGCGTGAAAAGTATGTCAGACCTGCAATGTACTTAAAATATTTCAGATGGGATTAAAGCTTCAGGACAATAAGGTGCATTGTCTTATTTAGATATCCGTTTAGATAATCTTTCAAAAATATTGATTGAAGACATAAATAAAAAATTGATAAATCTATATGTTATTGTGATATAAATATTAAAATAGAGGGTGGCAAATAGTTCACTGTGTAGAATGAGAGTTGCAGTAGGTATATGAATTGTTTCTGAAAGGTTATATAAATGGTTTTCCAGACAGTTTACCCTATTTGGCTCACCTTTTTTTCATATAATTAATTGTTAGTATCATTCTCTGCTCTGTTGTCATAATCACATTACATTACCACTGTTTAGCTATATCAGGATGGGGTTCTTAAAGCCATAAATACCTGTGTAAAGGGTATTATCGTTGCTTGATAACTCCAGATTGTTTCTATCTGTTGTAGAAAACTTGGATATGCAGTTTTGAACCTTTTACAGTGAGTGGAAGTGGGGCTAATGTATAAACTAATAAATCAAATGTTTCTACTTTTTAAAACACCAATTTTGCTGCACATGCTGTTTTTACCAAATTCAGGGGTATTCTAGAAACCCAGAATAACTGAACTGAATGGACAATGGATTTACAATTGACATAACTGAAGACAAAATTTACAACAGGTATAAAAAAAGACAATTTTGTTTATGCTATTTGCCACAATATTTTCCAACTTTAATTTTAACTGCTTTTGTTTTTACCTGGAACAGTTCAGTGTTGATGGATGAAAAAATACCAAAATATCAAAAACCAGTAGTGTCCTTAAATACTACTTCTCAGTTTTGCACATTTACTTTATAAATAGGTTGTGACTCTTGATCTATCTTTTTGTGTATGCTATTCACAATTTAAGAGGAGGCATGTTAGATGGTAATACATGAAGCATCTTCAAAGTGAGATTTACCTGTCACCTTCTAAGGAAATGGTTTCTCTTGCTCTATGGATTATCATTTTCTATTTCAGAGGATTTGTGATTTTACAATATTTATAAGAAACACTATTTCACTAGTTCAGTAAAGCTGTTAAAATCATATAATTTTAATTTTCAAAGGTCTATGCAGTTCCCTGATGAAGAGACCCAGTTTGCCACACACAATCAAAAGTTAACATTCTCTAAAGAGAAATAGCAAAGCTTCTGATGCATGGAACATTGTACTTTAATTATCTTTTGCCAGCAGTTTGATTAGTAATTTTGTTCTGTTCCATCTTTGCTGAACCACTGTTGATCATTCTTCAGTTTATAAAACTTTAGGTTTTTTTCAAGAAAGTAAAAATGTTTTCATATATTAGTTGAAATATTAAATCTTCATTAGCTATGGAAAAATACTTCATGATGTGAATATAGACAAAGTACGCTACTAAGGATTTCTGAACTAGAATTGTCATTGGTAGAAACTGGACACTGGCTTCAGGCTTGGTGAAAGGCAAGAGGTCGCAACTTTATTAAATCACAATTTGCTAGACTGCTTTAAGCCACTCTCTGCAGTCTGCGTGCCAAATCATAGAGGCTAATACACACCATCCAATGCCCTATTCTGCTGGCTCAGAGTACAGCCCTCAAATTTGCCTCTTCCCTGAGAAGGAAGAGTTGGGTCTTCTAAGCCCAGTGCTAGGTTTTGCTTCATTGGCCCCTTTTAAAAGCTTGATTCTGGAATTTACTGCAGGAAATAATTGTGACTATTGATCCTTGCACAGTTGCGATGACAGTAGTCATCACAAATTTATACATGTTTGAAGACAGTTTCATGGCACCATTTTCTCCTGTGCTGCAATAACCTGCAGATCTGTGGTTTCTTGGTTTTCATTTGTGTGTATGTTGAGCGAGGAAGTGGATTCCCTCCAGAAAGGAAACTGGTAATTTAGTTCCTTTTAAGATGTGTTTCTTGGAGGAAAAGGTGCAGAAGGTTAAGGACTATCCACTTTAATACCCCCTAAATTGATAGTTTTCAGATTTTTCCTGCTAGACAAGGAAGAACCAAATTCCTGTTGAGTTCTGTTGTCTCCACTCAATATTTTCCTTTATGCCGTTGTATCAGGATATATATTAAAGAGCATAGTCTCAGTCACTTGTCATTTTGGTGGAACTCAGAATAAGTAGAAAAAATGGTAGCCTGCTATTTTGGGGATGGCCTATAAGCTTCTCTTTTGACTTCAACTTCTCTTCCACTTTTTGCTCTTCTTTTTCATATCCCCCAAGGCTCAATGTGCCCCTTTCCGCAAGACTTCTTTCTTTTTGTCTGTCCCCTTACCCTTTAAGCAAGAGAGAAAATCAACCTTATCCCAGCTGGGTGAAGCAGCTGGTACACTGAGACAGCAAGGAAGGAGGAGCATACGGTGTCTCAGCTACAACAGCTACCTCTATCTAGCACAGTAGGTAGGCAGCTACACCAGTCACTATGGATGTGGGATATAAGGGGAAATTTTGACCCTCCTACTCAAAATAGAACTCTTGTCAAATATATGGTGGTTTTGCTAATCACTGGGAGTAATGAATCTCTCTCCTCAAACCACAAGGGAAATTTGATGCCCCTCATAATTATTTGACCATCTGTCAGGGACTGTCTGGTAATGTAAGAAATATGAGACATTGCCATAGACTCAAAGAACAAATTGCAGTTTATACACTTAGTGCATGTCAGTGGCTGTTCAACATAATATTGAGTCTCAGCCTTCGGAAAAACTCTGCTGCTCGCTAACAAAATCTCACAAAAAATGGCTATGACCATGCAGTTATGAATTCTTGAATAAAGTTCACCACAGTTCATAGAATCATAGAATGATACGGTTGGAAGAGACCTCATAGGTCATCTAGTCCAACCCCCTGCCAGAGGCAGGACCACTCCCACTAAACCACCCCAGTCATGATTTTGTCCAGCCGGGCCTTAAACACCTCCAAAGATGGACACTCCACCACCTCCCTTGGCAGCTCATTCCAAGGCTTCACCACTCTCCTGGTAAAAAAAGTTTTTTCTAATATCCAGCCTTGACCTCCCTAACTGCAACTTGAGACCATTGGTCCTCGTTCTGTCCTCTGTTATTACCGAGAACAGTCGAGTTCCATCTTCCCTGGAGCATCCCTTCAAGTAGTTGAAGGTTGCTATCAAATCCCCCCTCAATCTTCTCTTCTGCAGACTAAATAAGCCTAATGCTTTCAGTCTTTCCTCATAGGGCTTGTGCTCCTGCCCTTTAATCATTTTGGTTGCCCTCCACTGAACTCTCTCTAGCATGTCCCTGTCCTTTTTGTAGTGGGGAGCCCAAAACTGAACACAGTATTCTAGATGTGGCCTTACCAGTGCAGAATAGAGGGGAATGATCACATCCCTTGATCTACTGGTAATACTACTTTTGATGCAGCCCAGTATGCCATTGGCCTTTTTGGCAGCAATAGCACACTGCTGACTCATATCTAGCTTCCCATCCACCATGACCCCCAGGTCCTTTTCTACACTGCTGCTACTTAGCTGAATGTTTCCCAGCCTGTAGCAGTGCATGGGGTTTTTTTGTCCCACATGCAGGATTTTACACTTGTCCTTATTGAAGCTCATAAGATTTCTATTGGCCCACTGTTCCAATTTATCTAGGTCTCCCTGAATCCTGTCCTTGCCCTCCAACATGTCTACTGGTCCCCCCAGCTTGGTGTCATCCGCAAACTTACTGAGAATGCAGTCTATTCCATCATCCAGATCATTGATGAAAATGTTGAACAGAACCGGCCCCAGGACCGACCCCTGGGGCACACCACTCGTGACTGGCTGCCAGCTAGACATGGAACCATTGATTCCGAAATGCTGAAACCGTTGATCTAGCCAGTTTTCTATCCACCTTATAGTCCACCTATCTAACCCATACTTCCTTAATTTGCCAATGAGAATGCTGTGGGACACTGTATCAAAAGCCTTGCTAAAATCAAGGTATATCACATCAATGGTTCTTCCTGCATCCAGAAAAGCAGTCATCTGATCATAGAAGGAAATGAGATTGGTCATGCATGATTTACCCTTGGTAAATCCATGCTGACTGTTCCTGATCACTTTATTTTCCTCTAAGTGTTTGAGGATGGATTCTTTGAGAATCTGCTCCATGATTTTTCCAGGGATTGAGGTGAGGCTGACTGGTCTATAATTCCCTGGATCCTCCTTTTTCCCTTTCTTGAAAATAGGCACTACATTTGCTTTTTTCCAATCCTCTGGCACCTCCGCCATTCTCCATGAGTTTTGAAAGATAATGGCCAGCGGTGCTGCTATCTCATTGGGCAATTCCCTTAGCACTCTTGGATGCAGTTCGTCCGGCCCCATGGACTTGTGCACATCCAGCTTCTTTAAGCAGTCCCTAACCTGACCTTCTGTCACCAAAGGTCTGTGTTCTTCTCTCGTATCTGCCACACCCATGACGGTGGGCTGGTAGCTGACCCTGCCTGTGAAAACTGAAGCAAAAAACGCATTGAGCACCTCAGCCTTTTCCTCATCCTCTGTCACAAGGATGCCTGCCCCATTCAGCAAGGGGCCTACACCATCCCTGATCCTCTTCTTGTTATTAACATACTTGTAGAACCCATTCTTGTTATCCTTTACATCCCTCGCTAGCCACAACTCCATTTGTCCTTTGGCCTTTCTGATTTTATCTCTGCAGTCCCTAGCAATATCTTTATATGTCTCCTTGGTCATCAGACCAAGCTTCCACTTCCTGTAAGCTTCCTTTTTATGTTTAAGCTCAGAGCAGAGTTCTCTGCTAAGCTTTTCTGGCTGCCTCACATGTTTGTTCTTTCTCCTAATTGGAATGGCAACTTCCTGTGCCCTTAGCAGGGTTTCTTTAAAATATAACCAACTCTCTTGGACTCCTTTCCCCTTCAGATTAGCGTCCCTAGGGATCCTGCCCATCAGTTCCCTGAGGGAGCCAAAATCTGCTTTTTTGAAGTCCAGGGTTTTTGTTTTGCTTCTTTCCTTCCTTCCTTTAATCAGGATCCTGAACTCAACCATGTCATGGTCACTACTGCCTAGCTTGGCATTTACTTCTACGTCTCTGATCAATTCTTCCCTGTTTGTGAGGAGCAGGTTGAGCGGTGCAAGGTCCCTAGTTGGTTCCTCTAGCATTTGTACTAGAAAGTTGTCCCCAGCATTTTCTAAAAACTTCCTAGATTGCCCATGCACTGCTGTATTGGCCTCCCAGCAAATGTCAGGGTAATTGAAGTCCCCCATGAGCACCAGGGCCTGTGATCTAGAAGCTTCCGCTAGTTGTCCATAGAACACCTCATCCACCTCCTGCTTCTGGTCTGGTGGTCTGTAGCAGACACCCACCACAACATCCCCCTTGTTGCTTTCCCCTCTCAATGTAACACACATAATTTCTATTGGCACGCTTCCACTTCCATAATGGAGCTCTGAGCAGTCATAGAGCTCTTTTACATATAATGCTACTCCTCCCCCTCTTCTTCCCTGCCTGTCTTTCCTGAACAGTTTATACCCATCCATGGCAGAGCTCCAGTCGTGCAGACTATCCCACCACATCTCCGTTATTCCTATAATATCATAGCTCCTTGTCTGCGCTAGCATTACCAATTCTTCCTGTTTATTTCCCAGGCTCCTTGCATTAGTGTACAGGCACCTAAGATTACTCGGTCGACTGCCCTACTTTGTCATGTTGATTGCCAGTTCTATTACATAAACCTCCTTGCATTTTTTCTTGGAGTTCTCCTCCCCCACTCTCTTCACATATTGGGGCTTCAGTAGAGCACTTCAGACATTTGTTTGATTTCCCCCCCCCATGTTCCAACTACCTTCTATTTTATTGCTGTTAATACAGTCCCAGCATCCCCCAAGTTCCATCCCTTCCCCCAGATCACCCACATTGCTACTTACCTGTGGGCTTTTGTCTCCTTCCCCCGTTGAACCTAGTTTAAAGCCCTCCTCACTAGATCACCCAATCTGTGCCCAAACATGCTCTTCCCCATCCTGGACAGGTGATGGCCATCTCTGCCTATGAATCCTCTGTCCTGAAACAGGACTCCATGGTCAAGGAAGCCAAATCCCTCCTCACCACACCATCTTCGTAGCCAGGCATTCACCTCTATGATGCATCTGTCTCTCCTGAGGCCTCTAGCCTTGACTGGAAGGATTGATGAGAACACCACCTGTGCTCCAGACTCCTTCACTCTCGCTCCCAGAGCCCTGAAGTCACCTTTGATGTGCTGAGGATCACCTCTCGCAGTATCATTGGTACCCACATGGATAAGAAGCATGAGGTAGTAGTCTGAGGGGCGAATGATTTTAGACAATCCCTCCGTTACCTCATGGATACGGGCACCTGGCAGGCAGCATACCTCTCTAGAGGCCTTGTCAGGGTGACAGATGGGCGCCTCCTTTCCTCTCAGGAGTGAGTCCCCAATCACCACAACCCTACGTTTCCTCTTAGGTGAGGTGGCTGTGATCTGCCCAGCCTTTGGGGTGGATGGCATCTCCTCTACCTCCTTCAGTCTGTCCAGCACTGCATAACGGTTCCTCACCACAATGGATGGTGGGATGTGAGCAGGTGTGGAGCACTGTCTACTGCCAGAGGTGACCAGCTGCCAGTGTCCTCCTCTGCCATAGGCATCCCATCCGTTTCCAGAGCTGTGGCAGTAGCCCTTGGCATTGGGATAGGGACCTCCTCCTTGCAGGTCTCATCGTGGACACTGTCAAAGAACTTTTCCAGGGCATAAATACCCCTGAGTCGTGACACCTCCTCCTGTAACTCTCCTACCTGTTTTCGAAGAGATGCCACCAGAAGGCACCTATCACATAGGCTCATTTCCTTAGCCTGATCATCAGTGGCAGGAAAATGAAGGCCACACTCCCTGGAATTCCACACCAGGGTCTGGGTGGAGATATCCATGTACAGACAGTCTGTCTGGCTAGAAACAAGAGGCAAAGAAAACAGCAGGGGCGCTGGCACCAGCAGTACGGCTCCTCTTCACCATCTCGGCCTCACCAAACTCCTCCTCAAACTCCCTCACAAACTCCCCTGTTTGCAGTCCCCTGTTCACAAGCTCCCTCTGGTCGCTCAAGCAGTGGCTTTTAAAGGCCTTTTCTGCCTAGGTCAGCCCTTGCCCCTTGTTAGTCACACAGGGGCAGGCCAGCCGCAAGCCTGCTAGAAGCTGGTGATTAAAGGTGATCAGGGAACAGTGGTGCGAACAGCCCCCACCCAATCACACAAGCACAGTCCCACAACTAACAGCATGTACCTGTAGGGAAAAAGACACAGCAATCACTTACCTTGGACGCACCTGGCACCAGCTCCTTCCCTTGCAAACTCCCGTGTTTGCCGTCCCCTGTTCGGAAGCATGTGGTTAGAATGAGAAGCCCACCTTATGCTCTGTACTATTTCTTGTGGCTTCCACAGGTATAGGATGATCCTGTTCTTATGAGGTCTTCTCCGGGGGTCACAAAGAAGATCAGAAAGGGGGTTCTGTATCTTCCTTCTTGCCACAGCCACATCCATTTATTAATTGCAGTATTTTAGTTTAATTACATTTTAGGCTATCTTTGCTAATTAACTTCAATAAAATAAATATTTATAAAGCAAATTATTTATAGAAGCAGGAATAGAAATAGGTAAAATTTAGGCATCTTCTCTATTTTAAAATAAGATTTCCTATTTTATAGAATATTGGGCTGTGGAACTGAGGATAAAATATTTTAACAGTAATGTAATTAGCAACTGGAACAACTTGCTAAGCTTGTTGTGGTGTTTTCATTGTTTAAAATCTTTCAATGAAGATTGGATGTCTTTTCAAAAGATAAGCTATGTCTCAACCATGTGTTAGAGACTTTAAGCAGGAAATATTGTGTGACGTGTGACCTGTCTTGTACAGGAGGTCAGACTAGATGATCATAATGGCCTTAAATCCAAGAATCTATAAATATTGTATTAAGAATAGAAAAGTCTTCAGAAAAATCATGAAACTTGCATCACTATAATCCTGATTTTTGTTCATTTGGGAATAGTATATTTTACCTGTAGCTGTGTGAAAGGGATTGTTTTTTTGTTTTAGTCACACTGTAGAACAAAAATAGATATGGAAATACTTACATTCTCCTAATTTTTATTCAAAACATACCTTTTGTAGACAAATAAAATTGTTAATTATCTGCGTATCATTGACTTATTTTTAAATTCTTTAATGGACTTAGAGTGAAATCCACATTTCGCTTCATTAGCCATGTCACAATGGTTATCGTTTATGAATATTTTAAAAAATCATTCAATTGTTAAAAGCTATTTTTGACTTGTTTTAGTTTAATATCAGTAGTTACTCTGGGGCATTGAAGAATTATAAGACCATTACATTTTTAGGCAATTAAATGTATTCAAATAATAAGACAGCATTGTACAAGTGGTTACATCTGTTTATCACAGCCTATCATATGTCCATATAAATGGCATAAATTGACTAATGAAATCCTTGCCAGATGTTGTTAGTAGTAATTACCTCATTTGACATAGATTCCCTCAAGGAATCAATATGCTGATTACTGGAGTGATAAATAAATAATTACTTTTGGCACTCATGTAGCCCCCCCGTTATATAGCAAGGATAATATTACATATGAAAATACAAAATTCTTAATGAAATTAAATTAGAACATTTCATAACTTGAGGTTAATGTGGAGTCATAGGTGTTGTCTAGATGGGGGTTTAGTTTGCACTGAATTGACACATGCTATTTGTTAGCTCCAAAGGGGTAGCTATGGCAGTCTGGTTCAGCAAAACAAACAAGGAGTCCTGTGGCACTTGTTTAAAGACTAACAGTTTTATTTATTAGTCTTTAAAAGTTCTACAGGACTCCTTGTTTGTTATGCTATTTGGTAGATTAGACATAAACTGTGCCATTTTTCAGTTCATAATAATGTGTGTTCATGATGGGGGCTTGCTATATAATAAGCAAGTGTCATTTGGGAGGGTTCCTCACTTTGTTGTTGAGCAGTGTGCATGCTTGGATTTTTTTCACTGAGCATTGTGGTACATAGTGGAAGACAATTGGAAATCAGTGGTGGGGGAGGGAACTTATTATCTTCTTTAAGTGATTGCTCCTGGCCATTCCAATATAGGTGTACATGCGCACATGCACGGATAGCCGGAGACTTTTCCTATAGAGCACCCGTAGGGTTGGCTGTGGCGCCCTCTGGAGTGACGTTGTCGTGGCTCTCTATATGAGGCACAGCTGACCCACCCCCTCCTCAGTTCCTTCTTACTGCCGGGGTGGTAGCTGAAATGTTTCTTGGCTGTCTTCATGCAGTCCTTCTCTGCTATTATTAGATGAGTACCCGTTGCAGAGTTAGATTTGCTGCCGGCCTCCGGGTCGGGGCATGCCAGGCTTTGAAACTTGTGAATCATGTGGTAAGCCGATATCACTTGACGACCCGCACTGCTCCTGCTTGAGGTGTTTGGGAGAGGCACACCTCAAAGATAAGTGCAAAATCTGTAAGAGTTTCAAGCCACACACTCAGAAGGATAGACAGCAAAGGCTGAAGTTTCTTTTGATGGAGGAAGCCCTTAAACTAGCTTCAGGAGTGAGTTCCAGCACAGCACTGTCAGTTAGTAGTGCTCCAGCAATACTGGGGCACCGAGAATCGTTGAGTGGCCTGCGGCACCAGCCCTCGGCACCAGCACCGGCAGCAGGGTCCGTGGTGCCGTCAACAGCCCATTCCACCTCCAGATCTTCGGATCATTGGTGGCACTGCTCCCTCTCTCCGGTCCTGAAAAGAGAAGGAGGTTGGATGCAAGGAGCTCTCCAGTGAGGTTGAGCACTGCTAAAGGGCAGCAGACTGAGGTGCAGCGGCCATCGGCACCATCAGCTCCAGCCCAGGAGGAGCGATCAGCTCTGGTGCCCATGCTGTCCCCAATGCAGGAGATTTTAGGGGAAGAGATGCTGCTGCCGTTGACACCAGAAACATCTGAGGTAGCGCCTGACCTGATTGAACAGACAATGCCATCTGCCTAGGGCCCGGCTCCATCTCTGGCACCTGTGTCAGGGCCGTCAAGAAGGAAGCCTCCGCTGGCACTTCCAGGTTCACCACGTTCTCCGGCATTGAGATCCAGGTCTCCCTTGTGCTTTCAGGTGAAGGACCCTCGGGCACCTGCTCTCCCAGGACCAAGGGCATCTGCGTTGCCCGGATCTGAGGTTGCTACAGCTCTGCTCATGGAACCTCCATGGTTAAGAGGCAAGGAGTTGCAGTGTTCAGCGCAGGTCCGCAAGGTCTTGTTTGGCAGTAGGAAGGTCTTGATGAGAGCGTCGTACAAGGGCAAGTGGGGCAAGTTTGTGGACTGGGCACTAAGCAGCAAACTTGTGCCCCATCAGGCTCTGGTTCAATCCATCCTAGACTTTCCCTGGGGTCTGAAAGCCCAAGGCCTGTCCTTGTCCTCCATCAGAGTCTATCTTGCAGCAATTTCAGCATTCCATGAGAGGGCAAGCGAAGCTTCCCTGTTCACTGTCCCAGTGGTCAAGAGGTTCCTTAAAGGCTTAGAGAGGCTCTTCCTGGTGGTGAGTTCCCTGGTTGCGCAGTGGGACCACAATCCGGTCCTCTCAAGACTCACAGGCCCCCGTTCCAGCCACTTGCCTCCTGCTTGCTTCTCCTTCTTTCATATAAGTTAGCCTTCCTAGTGGCAATAGCATCGGCCAGGAGAGTTTCAGAAATTCGGGCATTGTTGGCTTCCCCGCCCTATGTGGTCGTCTTCAAAGACAAAGTTCAACTGCGTCCTCACCCAGCATTCCATCCTAGGATGGTTTCGCAGTTTCACTGCAATCAGGAAATCATCTTGCCAATCTTTTATCCAAAGCCGCATGCCTCAGATGAAGAAAGAAGGCTCCACACTCTGGATGTTTGCCTTTTATACAGAGAGGACGAAACCTTTTAGAAAAACATCCCAGCTGTTTGTAGCAGTGACGAATGGAATGAAAAGGGAGCCAGTGATGGCTCAGCGCCTCTCCTTCTGGATAGTCTCTTGTATTCGAGAATGTTACGCATTGGCCAAGATTGACCCACCAGCAATCAAGGCCCACTCTACAAGAGCTCAAGCCTCCTCTGCCGCATTCTTGAGTGGGGTATTGATTGTGGTTATTTGTAAAGCGGCTACGTAGTCATCTGCGCACACGTTCACACAACATTATGTGATTGATCAGCAAACTCAGGGCAATGCTGCAGTGCGTAGAGCAGTTCTGCAGTTGGTGCGCCTGTGATTCTGACCCACCACCATAGGTAAGACTAGTGAATCACCTACATTGGAATGGGTGGGAGCAATCACTCAAAGAAGAAGATGTTACTTACCTGTAACTAGTGTTCTTCGAGATGTGTTGCTCCTGGACATTCTACATCCCTCCCTCCTCCCCTCTTTGGAATAGGTGTTAAGAAGGAACTGAGGAGGGGGTGGGTTAGCTGTGCCTCATGTAGAGAGCTGCGATGGCGCCACTCTAGAGGCCGCCACAGCTGACCCTATGGGTGGTTTATAGGAAAAGTCTCCAGCTATCCATCCAAGCGTGCATGCATGTGCGTACACCTACATTGGAATGTCCAGGAGCAACACATCTCAAAGAACACCAGTTACAGGTAGGTAACCTCTTCTTTTTCTCTGTGTTCCATGCAGTTTCTCTTTCTGTGTGGGCTTGTGTAATTTTCAAACTGTTAGCCAACTTGGTCTCAACAGTACTCAACACTGCTATGCTAGGAGCCAGGTATGTGCAGGATCTGGCTGGACTCTATTTGAGCTCTTGAAGCCAGGCAGCTTGAGTTCTGGATTTCCCTTGTGCACCATCAAGCAGATAATGTGGCTGTAGGAGCAGCCTTTCATGCAGCCGTAGAGGAGGGAGAATGAAGAGAAAAATGGATGACACAAAGCAACTGCTATTGCAGGAGCTGTTCCTGGAACAATTTCACACATTTCAATGCCATTGCCAGGCTGAGGAAACCAGCGTCAATTGATTGAAAGCAGTAGTTCTACACACTTGGGATGGCCAGCAGTGGTGAGAGAAATTCAGAATGGTGGAGGCAACCTTTTTTGTGGTCTTGCCCAAAAACTGCAGCAGCAATATACCAACATGTAGTGTCCCATACCTGCTTTGAGAAGTGGGTCACCTGTGCCATCTAGAAAATGGCGATACCTAAATGTTACCAGTCCACAGCAAACCAATTTAAGACAGGGACTTCAGTGGTGGGGGCCATCATCGTACAGAAGGGTGATGCAGTACATAAGGTAGTGCTGTACCTGGTTATAAAGCTTCATAATGCTTAGGGGTTTGATGGCTTTGGCATGTATGGAGTTCCCAAACTGTACAAGACCTGTTCATGGAATCAACGTGCCTATCATTTGCTCCAAGAAACAGAATTTATAAAAGGAAATGGGCATCTGTTTAACTTTTTGGGTATGTCTACACAACACTTTTATTTCGAAATAACACTGGTTATTTCGAAATAAAAGATATTTGGTCACATGACGTTTTCTTATTTTGAAAGGACAGATCCCGTCCTTTCGAAATAAGAACTGCTGTTTCAAAAGAGGTTAAACCCCGATTGTTTCGAATCGGCTGTTATTTCAGAATGGTTATTTCAAAATAAGGCTGTTTGGACATGTTGTTTTGAAACAACATGTCCAAACAGCTTTATTTCAAAATAACCATTTTGAAATAACAGCCATTTCAATAGCAGGCTTTTCCTTAATTCAAATTAACATTTTGTTAATTTGAATTAACTTATTTTGAAATAACTCATTTCGAAATCCTTATTTCAAAATAACGATGTGTGTGTAGACATAGCCATCGAGTAAAGATGACTTTGGCCCTAGGATCACTATTGATGTAAATGGTGGGAAGGTTGCTTCAGTTATCCTGGGAAAACCGAGTTGCCATTTGCAGCCTTGGTGTCTGGTGAAAAATGAGATCCACTTCAATATAGGCTTAATCTATTTCTTTTAGCTTTTATTTTACTTTAAAACAATTCTCTTGTAATTTAAACTACATGTATATGCACAAAGAGAGATGTCAAGAAAGAAACTTGTTAATTCTCGCAGGGAAAGAGCAACTTATTTAAAAGTCTTTATTTGGGCTGTATTCTTCCCCTATGTCTTCTCCACCCTTTTATTGTCAATCGTGTCTTTTATCCCTTGTTCATAGGTTTTCAAGATTCAGTTTACCTGCTTCCTTTCTCTGCATAAGCCTGTGCAAAGCCATGAAGAATTGTCTGATTGTACTATCCCAAACGAAAGCTTCCTGTATTAATGCAAGCTACTGGGGGTGTGTGTGTGTGTGTATTCAGTAAGAATTCATAGTCTTAACACATTTACAGTCTGCGATGCCTGTCTGCCTCATGTAAACTGAGAATATTAACCACACCTTTTTTCTGTTACCATTATCTCAATGAACTGGTGAATGTCACAAAACTGAATGCTTTCATTTTTTGGATATGCTGTGGGAGGAAGATGACAGGAGGTGCGGTAAAGTCGTCAGCTGCACCATTTTGCCAGTTGCCATTTTGAACTTGCAAATGGGATTTGCGAGAGCGTGGTGTGGTTCATTGGGTAGAACTGATGCAGGGAGGGAAAGAAAAATAAGTAGATGACTGTGTACCCTCTATGGTATAGTTTTGTAAATAGTTGATGGTTGGGGCATTAGCATGAGACAAGCAAACTGAACAGCCAGAGATGGCACCGTTTTGAACACATTTATGGTGGAATGCTGTTCAAGTGTGTGAGCTGAAGGAGGTGGGAGGTAGACTCGGAAGGATGCCTAGCTCATATCCACCCAAAAACGTGGCTGCAGGCCATGGAACAGAAATTGGCACAGCAATATGATTAAGCTTTGAAGGATTACATTTATCAATAAACATCAATAAATATTTATTTCACCAAATCAACAAAACAAAAAGACTTCCATTGAGAATGATGATAATGTACAGATAGGCAAAGTAGGAGAAATGCTGCTTAAGAACTTCATAGAGTTTGATGTAAGTCTTGCATTTTGACATATAATATTGATGATTTGTTATAATGGTCAGAAAGATTTGTCTGAAATTCAGGTTCTACTGTCACTAAATAATAGTTTAATGCCCCTCCCATAATTTTGCAGAACTATGAAAGTGTAAATAAATAAAAATAGAAAAATGCTTAAAATAAACTTTGATATTATCCATTGAAATGATGTATAAAAATTGAATTTTGCCAGGTCTTAGAATAAACTAAATAGTATAGTAATTCCTTAACAATAAGTTGTAAAGATAGATTAAATGTCAGGGCTCCGGCCATCGGATCAGCTTCCTGAGTGTTGGCCAGGTTTCTGGCTAGGAATTTGGGCTATTGAGAATTTCCTGCATGGCTGTTCTTGGGGTCTTGGGTCCTATAGGATGTTGGCTTTCTGGAGAGAGCTCTTCTCTGCTCTCCTCATGTTCCAGCTCTGATGGCACCTGCTGGTTGTGCTCAGGACAGGGGCAGACTCCACAAAATCTTTTGCTCCAGTTGTTCTAATTTCTCAGTATGCTATCCAGCCCCTCAAAAAATGAATGGGTTCTGTTTCCAGAGTCTCTTTTCTGTCACCTCTGGTTTTAATGCAAGTTCTCTTGAGCGGTTTGCTTTTTATCTGACACTGGTCAGCATCTAGTTATGACCTCTTTCAAACATCTGACTTGTAATGACCATGTATCTGCATTCTTCTGGCTGGCTCCAAGAGCTTGCTGTACTGACACTTCTTTCCTGATGACAAGGAGATCTAGGGTCTCAGCACAGGTCCAAGCAGCTTCTTAAGGTGTGTTGAAAGACTGCTGGAGTAATTTTGCTGTAATGCAAATACACTGGAATCTAGGAGCATGTATGCTGGTCCTGGTGTGGTGGATCCTGGTGTCATACTAGCTTTTAAACAGAGGAGGGACTGTCTGGTCAGGTTGAACCCAGAGCAGTAGAAGAACACATGTTGGCCACGGACAGCTGCAAATAAGTTGATCTAGTCAGTTCTCTATCCACCTTACAGTCCACACATCCAACCCATACTTCCTTAATTTGCCGATGAGAATACTGTGTGAAACTGTATCAAAAGCCTTGCTGAAGTTGATGTATATCACATCAACTGCTTTTCCCGCATCCACAAATCCAGTCATTTCATTATAGAAGGTGATGAGGTTGTTCGGGCACGATTTTACTCTTGGTGAATCCATGCTGACTGTTCCTGATCGCTCTATTTTCCTCCAAGCGTTTCAGGGTGGATTCTTTGAGAACCTGCTCCATGCTTTTTCCAGGGATTGAGGTGAGGCTAACAGCTCTGTAATTGCCCGGATCCTCCTTTTTAGCTTTCTTGAAGATAGGCACTGTATTTGATTTTTTTTTTTTTTTACCAGTCCTCCGGCACCTCCCCTGCTCGCCACGAGTTTTCAAAGATAATGGCCAGAGGTACTGCTATCTCATTGGCCAACTCCCTCGGCACTCTTGGATGCAGTTCGTCCGGCCCCATGGACTTGTGCACATCCAGCTTCTTTAAGTAGTCCCTAACCTGACCTTCCGTGACCAAGGGCCTCTCTTCTTCTCTCCAAACTGCCATACCCAGTGTAGTGGGCTGGAAGCTGACCCTGCCTGTGAGAAATGAAGTGAAAAAAGCATTGAGCACTTGAGCTTTTTCCTCATCCTCCATCACAAGGATACCTGCCCCATTCAGTAAGGGACCTACACCATCCCTGATCCCCTTCTTGTTATTGATATACTTGTAGAACCCCTTCCTATTATCCTTCAAATCCTTTGCTAGCCACAACTCCAGTTGTCCTTTGGCCTTTCTGATTTTATCCTTGCAGTCCCTAGCAATATCTTTATATGCCTTCTTAGTCATCTGTCCAAGCTTCCACATCCTGTAAGCTCCCTTTTCATGCTTTAGCTCAGTGCAGAGTTCTCTGTTAAGCCACATTTCCTGTTCTTTCTGCTCATCGGAATGGGATCTTCCTGTACACTTAGCAGGGTTTCTTTAAAATGCAGCCAGCTCTCTCTTGGATGCCTTTCCCCTTCAGATCAGCCTCCCAAGGGATCCTGCCCATCAGTTCCCTGAAGGAGCCAAAATCTGCTTTTCTGAAGTCCAGGGTCTGCGTTTTGCTTCTTTCCTTTTTTCATTAATCAACATCTTGAACTCTATTGTCTCATTTTCACTGTTGCCCAGGTTGCCATTCTCTTCTACTTCCCCAGTCAGTTCTTCTCTATGAGCAGCAGATCAAGAGGTACAAGGCTCCTAGTTGGTTCCTCCAACATTTGTACCAGGAAGTTGTCCTCAACACTCTCCAAAAACTCCCTGGATTGCCTGTGCACTGTTGTATTAGCATCCCAGATGTCAGGGTAATTGAAGTCCCCAATGAGAACCAGGGCCTGTGATCTAGAAACTTCTGCCTTTTGTCCAGAGAATGCCTCATCCACCTCCTCCTCCTGGCCTGGAGGTCTACAGCAGACACCACGATATTAGGTTGAAGATTAAGGTTTGAGCCTGCTTGTTTTTGTATGATTTTCTATCAAAAGTAGTATTGCCCATTGAATAATGTAAAATTACTCATATTACAGGAACATTTGAAATTTACTAGCTCTTATTCAATGTCGTGCTGTATGTAGGTAGATATGGTTCTAAAGTAGTGATCTACAGTACTTCAGATCTTATCATCATAAGTGCATTACAAAATACCATGTGATGTTAAAAAGACTTTTTAAAGTACAATTTCAAAAACAAAGAAGAGAGATATTCATCTTGAGTAAAATTCTTTATTATTTGGTGATGCTGTTGATACATAGAACTGTATTTTTGTGTTTATTGTGCTTTAGTCTTTCTGCCCAGTAAATGGAGTATGCTTGTGTGTGGAGTATAGATAAGAGATTAGAGTGTACTGATAACTGCATCCATCTAGCCTAAATATTGTTTTCCTTCAGATGGAGTTGGTTTTGATAGTTCTTTGACCTTTTGTTCAAGATCCACATTTAAAATTTAAGTTCTGTTGTGAAATAAATAATGTGATATTGCTATATCCAAATATGAATAAGAGTTTCCCTAGAAAATAATAAATTTTGTTCCAAAGAAATGTGTAAACAACAACAATAATAATAAAAAGGTGTAATGCTTTGATATTAAGCAAGAAGTCTTTTATAATGTTAAATACCAATGAATATAAACAAGGAGTCTGGTGGCACTTCTAAAGAGTAACAAATTTATGTATTACATTTCATAGAAGTGCTACCAGACTCCTTGTTTGTTTCGCTGAACTAGACTGACATGGCTACCCCTTTGGAACTTGTCACCAATGAGTATGCTGGCCAATATTGCTTGTTCCCATCAGTGCTTTTGTTTTTATTTTCTTCATCTTACTTTGTTTATAAAACACTGTAGATGAGTGAGAAAAATAAGACTTAAAGACTTCTCAATTTTGACATTAGTTACACTTAATTGAAATTGTTCATGCAGAAGAGAGGAAATTAGTATTCTCTCAGATTTTGGTATGTGTTCTAAAAAAAAAACTGATTCACAAAAGCAAGAAAATTAGTTTCATTTTTTTTAACAATGGATTAGATATGCTGACAATACTATATATTCAAGCATCTTTTACTTGTAAGCTGGTACTTCTGAAAATGAAGTTCAGTGAGTAAGGAATTAAAATATGAGAGGTAAAAATTTAAGAAAAATTACTGTTTATATTTATTCGGAAAGTATAACTTTTATTAATTTCATAAAATCTTTTTTGAAGTTTAGTAGGACTTCGAAACTACTGTATAGAGAGAAATGCTGCTTTCTTTTACTTTTTAAAAAATGATTTGTTTTAATGTAGTACTGTACTGTATTTTTATTTTTGTCGCTCTGTCTGCTTGATAGTGTACTTCTGCTTTCAGGCAAGGTTTGTGGGTGACTGGTCAGTTCATAGCTCTGGTCTGGCTTGTATTTGTTGTTGAAATGGCTTATTAACTTATTGGTATCTTTCATTTCTGAGTTTTGTTGCTCTTTTGAAGGTCTGATTCTGCTATATTGCCATTGCATAAAAATATTTATAAATTGTTAAAATTTCTGGTTTCCTTTTCTATGCTCAGCTTCTTCAAGTGTATTTCATCTTCCCCAATATTGAAGAATATGCATTTAGTTCCCAAGCAGAACTACTTTCCACCATTTAATCCATATAAATTGCTCTCAGTAAGATGTGGTCTTTTATAGTCTGTCACACAAGTCTTAGCAGAGTAGAGCATTATCTATTTGAAAGCAAGAATGCTGTGGCCATATATGTATGTTTTTAAACAACCAAAATATGGTAGCTGCTAACATTTTATATTTTATTTTGTATTTAAAGGGAAAAAATAAGAAAGCATAATGTTCTCTGTACTCTTTAGCTGCTGTACAAATTAAATTTTGCCAAGAGAAAAATTGTTTTTCAAAACCCCTTTATTGTGCAGGAGCATAAATTGTTGGTCTATCTCAGAATTCATACAACTTATCAAAGTGTGCATACTGAAATCAGTAAACAGGATGCAAATATTTTCTGTCTGTATTTAAAATAAATTCTAAAGCTAGACAAGATTAGAGCCTACAAATCTGAGAAAACTGTAGAGTACTGGTAATTTGGTTATGCTGCATCTTTCCAGGATTACTATCTACATTATCTTTTGTACGCAGCTGCTGACTTTGCATAGATAAACACTGCTATTAAACTGTCATGTTTTGCAGTTTATAGAGAAGCGTCAACATTTTGAAAGCTGGTCACCCAGAGATGGCAAATTTTACCCTTTTATATTCCATTATTTATTCCAAAAAAATATTGCTTCCAGGTAATTAAAATAGCAAGCACCCTTGTCAGTTTGTTCTACATTCTAGGGCAAATATCAGTGAAGTGATAGCAATCTCATTCATATGTCATGGTTTAAATTATATTTAGTTATAGGAAAACATGCATCTTAAATTAGTTTGCAGTCTAAAAGATTCTCTAACATTGGTCTTGAGAAAATGAAATTGCCATGTAAATCATTTGTCCAAATAACACTATTTCTTTAACATGGTTATCGGTAATTCCAGTTATAAAGACTGAGTTACAGAAAATGGTGTGTTTATTTAGGGTGCACTGACTTGCCAATTTTTAACTAACTTTTATTCATATTAAAAGTCATATTGTCACCCTTTGCAGTGGGAGTTGTGTGTAATTACATATTAGTCTAACAAAAGCCTAGCCTGGATGCAGCAAGCACAACCCCTCACCCCCCAGTAAATTGCTTATAAACAAAAAAAGATTTGCTGACATATGAAAATGTTTTATATATGTGGTGTTATTTTTCTCAGCTGTTGATCACAATGTTATTAGGTTATGTTTTCTAAAGTCTTATAGCAATGGCAACTAAGTTTCTATCTCACAAAACAGGGTTGTGCTCTCAATATTTTATCTCCAACTGTTTGGCAAGTATTTACATATTAACTGCAGAAGTTGACATGTGGAGGGTGGGATCATTTATTTTGGAGGCTTGTGTAAAAAGAAATGGTCATTCCTTATGTGTATCACTGTATGCAATCAAATTTTGCAGCAATTATGGGCTTAACATTAATGAGATATGTTGCTGTTAGGTACAATGCGATGAGAGAAGCTGAATCTGGTGGGTTTTTTTTTTTGTTTTGTTTTTTGTTTTGGTTTATTTAAATAAATAATCTTTCAGCATTAGAGGTCAATGTTGTTTCTTCCATGAATAAAAAAAACCAAACACTATCTAGCCAACCTGCAATTTGATTGTCAGATTTGATATACACAGCAGAATAGACTGAATTAGTACTTGGTGAAGGACATTACAGCCTGTCCTAGATTCTGAAGGGAGTACTGGAGAGCCATTAACTAGAACTCTTTGCTCTGAGTTAGTATTGAACCAATGGCCTAGGTTAGTAGTAGAGGACATTATGCAAGAGATGCTGCTGTTTGGATGAGACTTGATCTTTACCCTGAGTGAACATTCGTCCTCTGATGATATTTGTAAGTTAGGCCTATTGTGATAATTGAGTCCACAAATTTACCCTCATTGTGAGCTAACTGTAAAAAAAAAAAAAAAAAAAAAAAAAAAAAGAACACGTGAAAGTTCATCAGATGTCACAATAACCTATAATAAATGTTGCTGAGGATAATATACAAAAGAGAGAGAGGCTGAATTAGTCCAAGTAACAAAAAGGGCAACTGATATAACTCAAGGATTGTGGTAATATTATGCTTGATAAACAAAGATTATGGAGTCAGAAATCAGCAAACCACAACTGGTGTATTGGAAAGTAGGTGTAATTTGGTGGACCAAATAATAAGGGAAATGCTATTTTACTGTGCCTTTCATTATCCTGGTCTTAGGAGATGTACTGGCTGGGCCAGAGAGGGACCCAGATGACATCAGCACTGCTCCTGACTCCAGCAGAATCCCAAACATCACATGGGATGAAATGGGATCCAATTTAACAGCAGCTCCAACCCATCTCAACTAACTTTTTTTCCCCAAGTCAGCAGTTTTACCATGTAAGCGACTGTCAAACGAGGCCTTTCTCTTAAACTCTCTTTGGCTAAGAGAAAGGGAAGAACTTTGGTAAAATGAAAGCCTGATTTAATAATTTATATTTCAAATGCTTGAACTGCTTTGCCTCCTTTTTCATCATTAATAAGAGGTTTAAAGATTTTTCTTTAATGGTGAGTTCCCCATAATATTAGGCAGTCTGAGGTCTGTATATATCAAATGCAAAGCCCTGTTTAACATGGTTTAATACTGGATAGTGACTGGGTTATGTTAACACCTTTGGCTCATTTACTCCATCAATACGACCAGGCCACCTCCACATTATGGGATGATATTTTCAAGAGAGTCTACTGATTTTTGTTGCCTCATATTTTGCATGCCAAACTTGAGACAACTTAAAGAGCCCTGATTTTCAGAGGATAGGGACTTGGCACTTTCTGAATATTGGCATCTTTAAGGTATCTGAATTTGGGAACCCAAATGGACCAATGGACAGCGGGTGTCCTTTTATAGGTAAGGATGGAGTGGAGGGTCGGAGAGACAAATTAGTGGCACACATAGCAGGGTCCTGTTTATACCAGGGCAAGGGAGGAAAAACAGTATGCAGAGCCAGTACAAAGTATATAACAAGGACTAAAAATGGGCTTTATGCTAAAAATTTCAGCGTTTTTTGAAAGAGTCAGTAATCCCATTGGAAGTCAGTGGCAAGTGAAAATGGAAAACTTCAGTCCAGATGACTGTCCAGGTAGTAGGTCTCTCACTCGCTCTGTCAGCTCTCAGCCCCAACATACAGACTTCATTTATTAGATATGCTTCTTTATCTCACTCTTAGGGACTGTTATTTGCTCTTCCTCATAGAATTGACTCAATAGTGGTAAGAGGTGGGGGGGGGGAACTTACTTGTTCTCTGCAACTTTGCAAGAAATTTGGAGCTCATTGTATTGTCTTACGATTCACTTAGCCCTCACTCATTTCCCCACATTTGAGTTTGACAGATGATGGAAGCAGACCCAATTCACTTGGCTTCTATTTATACAATTGCTCAAAGCATCTGGCCCTTGCAGGATTGAACAGTTGATTAAAATATATATTTGCAATACAATACTAAATTAATAGATGAAAAAAACTCAAGTAAGAGTTATGTTTGCCTGGTGGTATTCTGTGCTCTTCTTGAACATTGAGTTCAGCAAAACTCAAAACTTCTGATGGCCACAAAGTGCGGGGTGAAGGCATACACCCATGCAGCCTTAACACTGCCTCCCTGGAGCTGCCAGTAACAACTGAGAATTTTCTCCGTGCATTCCATACACATTCACTCTGTTAAGGTTGGCTGTACTGTATGGTAGGAGAATTAATTGGAGTTATTTGCCAGGGCTATGATGGTAGTATGATGTGATCTAGGGGAGCCATGCCTTGCTGTAATTGCATGTGAGGTTCATGTGCTGTTTTGTGAGAGATCCAATAGGCCCAGTTTCTGCATTTCATTTGGATGGATTGTGTCACTAGCAGGGCATGGGGGTCTCCTTGCCCTGGAGAGATTGTGATTTAATGAATGGTAAGGCTAAGTGAAAGTGTATAGTTATTTCATGCATGAGTAGGGCCTTACCATATTCACAGTCCATGCTGCTCAGTTTCACAGCTATAGGTTTTGAAAGTAGGTCAGTTTCATGATTTCAGGTGTTTGTATCTGACACTGTTGTAACCCTGTGGTACTGACCCAAAAGGAGGCTATGGGGGAGGATGTGTTATGGGATTGCCATCATCACTTCTATGCTGCTTTCAGAGTTGATCTCTGAAAGCAGTATAACCCTGGAGCTTTGTGCAGCTGCAAGAGATTCCCAGAGATGGATCTGATCTCCAATGTGCTGATGAGAGCTCCCCAGCCGGGGGCTCCTAGCTGCTAGTCCTGACCAGGCTGGGAAGGGAAAGGACTTGATCTTCTCCCATATGGGGGGCTCCCAGGGGAAGATCAGACCCACCTAGAGCAGCGTGGAGGTGATACCAGACTGTGGGTTTGATCTCCCTGTGAGTTCTGCTGTGCAGGGAAAGACCAAATCCTGTTATGAGGCAATCCTCATAACACTTCTTGCCAAGCTGGTCAGTAGCTCAGGATCTGCATTCTCAGGCAGAGAGAGTGATCCCTTAGTTTTTAAGTGCTGTTCTAAAATGGTGCAAAATGAAGTGGGAGTGTATAAAAGGATGGGATGAAAAGAACTGCATCACAGGGCATTGAGCACATTCCTCTAATGTACTGCAGCCCAATCCCAGAGCACCCAGGGTCAGGGGGTAACCCAGTTACACAGTGGGATAGCTACCCACAATGCAACACACTGTCAGTGCAGATGTAATGACTGTGGATGCACTCTTTTGACCCAAGGGGCATTGTGTTAACATGCTTAGTTGATGTTTTTAAAGTGACTTATGATTGTTGATGTAACTAAGTCGAGTTAACTCTGTAGTGTAGTTATGGCCTAAAAGTTCCATCTATACCTAAAAATTAGATTGATCTAGCTACATCACTCAGGGTTAAGAAATGTTTTGTGCCCTGGGCTAGGTGTTTAGGTCAACCTAACCCCCAAAGTGGATGCAGCTAGGTTGACAGAAGAATTCCTCTGTGACACCTAACAGTAAGGCTGGTTGTCTGCATCAATGTTAAAAAAAAAAACAAAAAACTTTCAGTTGATGTGGGAAGTGGCTACAGTACAGCAGCATATTAGCTGTGCTTCTGTCTGCACTTTAGTGTAGATACATCCAGAGCTATCTAAGTCCAAAGTTGAATGCTTTGTAACCATCTGTAGCATAGGAGGCTCAGAAAGACGTAAAGAGCTCAAGTCACCTCAATGTGATGTCATCTCTTGAACAAGAACACCCATGAATGAGATGAATATACCCTGAAACAATAGGACTGAGGTACATTAACTACTCCGTTGATGTTGGTAGGTGTTCCCATTCCACATCTCTAGTGCAGGAGAGTCTGTAGGATACTGCAAGCATGTCCTTTCTCATCTTCTCAGTCATGTGTTCTTGGCCCGCGATTCTATCATACGCATTCTTAGCACCCCACCCAGAGTGACAGAGCTTCCGTAGATCCTGGTGCATGAATAAGGGTAGGGAGCAGCTTCAGAGCCCTTCAGATTGAAGAGGGCTCCCCAGATTTCATGGGGAGAGGGCGAAGGTGTCAGATCTCCCCCCATCCTAGTGTCATCTGCAAACTTGCTGAGAGTGCAAGCCATCCCATCTTCCAGATCAATGATGAGATGTTGAACAAAACCAAGCTTTTCAGTACAGCTTCTGTCTGTGAGTTTTGACTTTTCCCTTCATTCTGCTCTTTTCTTCTGTCCATCATGTGCTTGAAACCCCTTTAAAACTCATAGTTTCTGCTCACATTTCCAAATCTCAAATCTTCTATTCCATTAGCTCTATCAGGCAGTACTTCATCCAAAATAGCTCTTTTCAGGAAAAAGTTACAGGATCATGTACATCCCACAGCTTATACAACCAGTCCAGTTCCTTGTCTCTTTTGTTGCTTGAATCACTATCTCTGCTTCCTGTGCATCAGTCATCATAGCCTTCCCACCTAAAGTCCTGTCAAGGAAAAACAGATACACATTCCCCCAAAATAAATAGAGGCAAATTATAGCAACATATCTAAATATAATTTTTAGATTTCTCCCAAAGATTGGGTGCAAATTAGCAGTAAGAGTGTGTCCTGTTAAGCCACTCGGGTCTTTTCTGCTGGTTAGCAGCTCAATTCTTTATTGTGTCTTCCCATGCACAGTATAATCCATTTGGTGTGTGAGGAGTAGACTTAAACTCTATAGATAGATTCAACTCTTTGCTGAACAATGTTTTCAGTATGTATTGTTTCCTTAAAGTGGTAGGATAGTATGCCATGCCCTAGTTGGGTGCATGACTGAGCAGCAGTATGATTGAGACCAGATGTTGTCTTTTTGAATTCAGGGCCCTGGGCAACAGTCAAACATGGCCCCCACCATGCTTCATGAGGGGAGACCCCCATACTTGACTTTTGGCCCTTCCGCCTCCGCAGGGTCCCGCCTCCCTCTTCACTGCCAAGTCTCTCACTGCTGCCTCCCCCTATGTCATGCCTCCCACTCGGACCCCTCACTGCCTCATGCCACCCAGGCCCCTGCGGCCTCTCACCACTACCCTCCCACCTCAGCTGGGAGGTGGCCTGGAGCTGCTCCCTGACCTGGCCCAAGTGAGTGTGCACTGGGGGGGGGGCAGCCAGCAAATTTGCAGGCTGCCCCAGCCTGGCACCAGCTCCTGGTATCCACCCTGTCCCTGTGGGTGGGGGCCCCTCCCAGCGTTGGGCCCTGGGCAAATACTTGGGTTGCCCCATAGCTAAGACCACTTATGATTGAGACTGGTGGGGGCTAGTTAAGAGCCATAGCTTGATACCTAGGTGTGTACAAACTACTAGTTGGTACAGTCTGTTTGCATTAAGAGATGATTTTGTTTTGTTTTACAGGAGACACTGTCTCATCAAAATATTGTGCAAAGTGTTGATCACATATATTATTTTAAAATCTTGTATTAAATCGCTTCCCATCATCTCCTTGTTTGTAAAGTATCCAAAGCCATGATTTAGAAGAGCATGCCACTTCAGAACAGCGCTTAAATGTCTCCGTGAAATATAAGCATTAAACTGTGTGCTGTCTTGTGCAGGGATCAATTTAAGCACTGAGGTAAATGTATTACTGAATCAATGCCTTAGTCCTCCAGCCTACACACTTATGCACAAACTCAACTTTGAAGTTGATGAGGCTGTTTGTTGTAGTAAAGTTAAGCACATATGTAAGTGTCAGCAGGATTGGGACCTTCATTTGTAAGATCTTGGCTTAGACACTGGCTTGTCCATGTGTCAGGGGTTGGCGGTGGTGCCTAGCAAAGATCTGGGACCACTGGCCGTGTTTCAGAAAAGCATTTAAGCATAGGCAAGAATCCATTTCAAATCAGGAAAGCACTTAATCATTTGCTTAATTTTATGTAGTTAAATTGGTACAACTCTCTAGTCTTAACACACTTACTTAGGTCTGACAGGCCTTGTATTGATTTAGCTTAATTCAAGAATCGATGTTTCTAAACAGATTTAGTTGAATAAGGCCTTCGTCTCCAGTTGAGATCTGAAGATTTTGCTTTAACATTCCATTACTAGAAACATAGTAGACAAAGCTATTCTAGTTAACAGGCTTGAACCCAAATATTCTATTGTGACTACAGGATTTCCAGCAGCAGAATTGTGGATGAGATAACTTTAGAAGGCATACATAGTTGTTGTAGAACGTCTTTCTTGTGGTGGTCTATTTCAGATGACTAAGTATGAGTGATTACACTTGCTGTTAGCACAAATAACTATAAATTGTAAATGCCTTGTTCATAAATACCACAAACGTCTATATAAATTGGTCTGATGTATACTTCTTACTGTGTAGTAAAAATCTGAGACAGATTTTATCAGGACTTTTTTATTTTTAATCTAGAAGGCTTGTTTCAGCAGCATTTTCAATCTGTGGATGGGTTCTAAGGAAATGCTGAAAAGTGTGCTAACCATATACTTATTTTTGTTGCATTTTGATACAAGAATTTTGATACATTTCTTGTGATTTTAGCATAATTGTATTGTCATAAATTGCTGTATATGTATTTTATGAAAATATTTTAAGTCAGAAGGATGACAATAATTATATCTGCCTATTCATTCATTACGTGTTACATACTTATTTCCAGTGAAATGGAAAATTTAAATTTAGAAATATTGCTATCCAAATTACCTTTATCAGTGAAGTAGCATCTGCTCATACTTATAAAGTAGGAAGAATAAGTCTTCTCAGTTTATGCATTTGCTGTTCTGATCTATATGGATTGCAAGTAATGCTTGACGTTTAGCATAATTTTTAACATTTTAAAAATAGATGGCAGCCAGCAAAAAATTCAAAAATTCATTACATTTATTAAAAACCATAGTTGAAGGATCACCAGTAGCATTTATTGTTCTTCATTACTTATTTTCAAAGGCTATATGGCTGCTATATGAAGAACAAAATCCTGATCAAGTTTCCAGAATGAATGCCTTAGTTAAACTGATCTTTTTTTCATGTGTGTGTCTCGCTTGATATAATGGATTTATCTAACTGATAATCTGCAACATCTATATCCAACAGTGGCATGTTTTACTGCAGTAAGTTAGCATTGACTTATTTAAATTATTTGAGCTTGCTGTTAAATTTGCATAGAAAAAGGATTAAGCCCTCGAATCATGCAGAAGTCAAATGTTTAAGCTCTGAAGCTTGTACTCCTTCAAAGCATTTACTTTTAGGTACAGAAATTATTGTTCCACTTTCAAAAATATGTGGCTTCTATTGCTACTTTCTTGGTATTTAAAGAGGGACTGGCTGTTCTTTCTTTTGTTGTGTAGCATTATTGGGGAAGAGAAATTGCCAAAGGCCTGGTTTATACTGAAACACTGGGTGACAGGAGATGTGTGATCTGCATCCCGTACAATGTGTATCTCTCCTTGTAACAGGGCAGGAGTAGTGAAACTCCACCTGCACCTGTTAGCCTGGGCTTAGGAAGCTAATGCTGGCTGGACAACAGCTGGGAGCTGATTAGGTAGCAGCAGAGCTCTGGTCTAATCGGGGAGACAAGGAACAGTTGAGGACCTGGCCCAGGGAAACAGGCAGGGGAGGTGAGGCCAGCAAGGCAGAACAGGGTCTCTGGCAGCAGGCCAGGGCAAGTGGAACCCTGAGTCTCCAAGCCCTGAGACCATTTGCTGCACAAACTGGGAGTAGGACTGTTTCCTTTGTAAATAAATGAACACATGGTTTGCACTGAAGATGAGCTGTAGTGAGTCTCTTTGGGTTGACCAGGGAGTGGAGAAGGCTGAGAAATAGGCAGAAGAGCCCACCCTGTGACACTCCTCAACTTACTGACTTCCTTAATGTCTTCATTGGGCTATGCCAATGGGAAATGCTCTCTTTGACATAGCATTATTCTTTTCTGAGGGCTTTGACAAATTGAGTTGCATTTGGGTTGACTAAGGGGATTATAGCCCACGAAAGCTTATGCCTGAAGGAATTTGTTAGTCTTTAAGGTGCCACAGAACTCTGAATGTTTTTCTTGGGGGTAGAAATTGTGTGTCAATCGGAGAGCACTTCCTGGATCTGTTGAGCGAATCTGAACTGGCCACTCAGTTGATTTGTGGAAACTGACACAGCATTTTCAGTGTACACAAGCCCAAAGAGCTGACAAGAGAATTCTAAAATTATGTACCAGCACTGGAAGTTTAATATTTAGAAAACAAAATTCTGCAAACTCATCCATTCGCAACATTCTGCATTTTTTCATAATGATTGGTACTTGCACCACCTGCCCATTCTCCCCATCTCAGTCATTTTCTTCATTTGTAATTCTCTACTACCCTGTAATAAGATCTAGTTAAGAGCATACATTATTAAATGTAGAAGTAAAATAAAACTATTTAAAGGTAGATGAAAAATTCATCCCTTTAACAGTACTGCAGCTTTAGAAGAGATGTCTTATATCTCTTCAGTGATTTTTTTGTTAAACTATACTAACATTTTAATGTGTCAGGAGTTAAACATTAAAATGGTATACCAAAATAGTAGAATTGGAAGGTACAAAATTAAAAAACATATTTTAATTAAAATACATCTAGAATGTTTTATATCATTTCATTTTATTTTTTTTCCTGGATCTTTATTTGTTCTAAAATGTGTTACCAAAAATCTCTATACTCTAAGGCAGTGGTTCCCAACCTGTGTTCTGTGGGCCACTCTTGGTCTGCGAGCCTACTACTGGTGGTCCATGGTTTTGGGAGGAGAGAGAATTACTGCAAGTAAAAGTACTGCAATAAGTGCAATATGTTTGTGACTGAGCATAATAAATTATTTGAAACAGCTGCATTTTTAATACCCTTTGATGTTT
The DNA here is from genome assembly GCA_007922195.1 of Podocnemis expansa. Taxonomy (NCBI): domain Eukaryota; kingdom Metazoa; phylum Chordata; order Testudines; family Podocnemididae; genus Podocnemis; species Podocnemis expansa. The sequence goes on from ML682009.1 coordinate 1,483,004, forward strand.
AAGCTTGACTGCCGACAGGCATAGGCCGTGTTAAAAATGTGTTAAAATGGCTTGCTTACGTGGTGGGCCACAAAAGCTTTCGATGATGATGTAGTAGTCCACGTAAAGGAAAAGATTGGGAACCACTTGCTTTAAGGCAAAATTCATAGAATCTGCAGCAATCTGTTTGAACAAATTAAAATTGTCAGGAAGCTTCATTTATTTTTTTTAAGTGACTTCTTTAACTACGCATGTATGAAAATGAACAACCAAGTTAGTAATACAGTCCCACTTCCTTCTTATTTACCTAATAACATCAGTTTATTTTATTTTTCCATCTTTTCAATGTGATACAGACTTTCATATTGTGTTCAGATTATTAGTAGCACAATCGGAAGTGGACAGAGAAATAGGTAAATATAGTAAATGGATGGTTCTGCTACAGTGAAACTGCTTAAGTTTACATGTTCATTTCATAATTCAGAGGACTTTTTCAAAACCATTTGAGCTAGGACGATGTATAGTTTTACCTAGATATAGAATAAATAATAATAAGAAACCCTGAATATTGTGTTGTGGAGTACAGTTCTTTGGCAAAGGGTGAATTATGCAACAAATTCCCCAGCTACTGATTTGTCTCATATATAATGGAGACTTGATACATATTTTATATCAAGAACTTGATTCTCACTCTTGTGTCCAGATTTTTTAGATCACTCTATAGAAAAACTCTAAAGATTAGTTAATATCTTTAGAAGTTTGGAGAAATAAATATTTTGAAGTGGTGAGAGCCTTCAATTCCCTTTAAAATCTAAAAGTTCGTCTAAGTGATCTTTGTGATTGTAATTTCTCTCCTATTGAACAGTACTTAAAATGTGCCCAGTAGTGTCTATATTTATGCACATACTGTAATTGCATCTGTTTGTCCATATACACTGCTGTAAAAATGAATGAAGGGTGTCAAAGCTATTTCCCCACTCTGTCACTCTGAGTGCAGAAGATGGGGGCCCACCACTGGCCTTAAAGCCTGCTCTTAAAACTCTCTAAGGCCTCCAGTTCCTGGCCTTGGAGTGGTATCACTGCCACCACCCAAATGCAAAAAACCTCTTGAAACCCAGGAAGGTGCACTTGGGAATTCCTTCCTGTGAGGTATCCTCAATCAGTTTTATTCCTCCCTCAAGAAAGTGACTGAACTCCAGCTGCAACATGAGCTGGAACTGAAACAGAGTCCCCTTTAGTAGCTGCCTGTGCAGTCTGAGGCACGTGCACACAAATCTCTTGCCCTTCCAGGACACAGAACCAGAACTTACTTAAAAGGTAAAATCTTTAATCAAAAAGAACAGATAAAAAACACAGAGTTGCTTCTCTGGGAATTAACTTAGGTAGTTACAGGGTGGGAGGGGGGCAGGGGGTTACATGTGCTCAGCACAGGGAAATCCAAAAAACAAGCCAAAAACAAAGAAAATACCCTGATTGCGTCTAAGAACACATTCCCTGTTCTACCCATGCCTGGTCAGTAACAAACTTAACTTATCTTTGGTAAGGATGTTGCTGGATTCTTCCTCAGGCCCCTTTGGCCTGCTCCTGATCCTCGCAGGAGCTCTGCTACATCCAAACAGGCACAGGCAAGCCTGCTGTTCCAGTTCAAAAGGCTGTGCTTTGTTCCTATTGGCTGTCCTTGGACTCGCTGACCAGAGTGTTAACCCCGTCCTCCCCAAGGGTTACTACAAAGGGAAAATTGCAAGAAGTGGAAGCTTGGTCAGATGATAAAGAAGGAGTATAAAAATACTACTCAAGCATACAGGAGTGAAATCAGGAAGATGAAGCCCAGTGGGAGATGCAGCTAGCAAGGGATGTGAAGGGTAACAGAAAGAGTTTCTACAAGTATGTTGGCCACAAGAAGGCCAGGAAATGCATTGATCCCAATGATTGGAGGGTGCAACCTAGCAACAGATAATGTAGAAAAAGCTGAAGTACTCAGTGCTTATTTTGCTTTTGTGTTGACAGTGAGGGTTAGGTCCCAGACTACTTCACCTGGCAGCACAAAATGGGGAGGAGGTAAACAGCCTCACTGGTGAAAGAATATGTTCAGAACTACTCAGAAAATTTAGACATACACAAGTCCATGGCAATGTTCCCTCTAAGGGGAGAGGGCAGCTGAGCAATTCCTGTTGCTCGCTGCGCTTCCCCACCCCCCCCCCGTGGGGCCGCCGCGGCGGTCCCCTCCCCCCGCTCCCGGAGGCACCCCCCGCTCCCACTCCCGGCATCGCCCCCCTGCTCCCGGCAGCACTCCCACTCGCCCCCCCTCTCCCAGCATCAGTCCCCCGCTCCCGCTAGTCCCCCCTGCTCCCACTAGCCCCCCCTCCCCCAGCCCCCACAAAGTTACCTTGGGGCTGGACTGGAGTGGGGTGGGGCAGCCCAGCCCTAACTCCTGGGCCAGAGAAGCTCTACGGAGTATGCTCAGATTTTCTGGGCATGCTCCATTAGAGCTTCTCTGGGCTGGAGTTTTCAAAACTCCCTGCTCCACAGGAGCTCTACTGAAGGACTCTGGCTGCTGGCAGTGCGCTGCCAGCAGCCTTCTCTGCGCTGGCGGCTGTGGCGGGCTGCGCTGCAGCGCACCAGTGCAGCTTACAGGGAACATTGGTCCATGGGGCAATGCATCTGGGGGTATTGAAGGAGTTAGATGAGGTCATTGTTGAGCCACTGGTCATTGCTAAAGCCTTGCAAATCCGCGGATATCTGCCTTATGTCCGCATCCACAGATACAACACGGATATCCGTGGAGCATTTCTTGTGGATGCAGATCGGATATGGATCCACATATTTTTATCTGCACAGAGCTAGAGCCCTGCAAATGGGCGGGCATCCACATCCTCAGATACGACATGGATATCTGCGGACCATTTCTTGCAGATGCAGGTTGGATACGGATCCACTTATTTGTATCCATGCAGGGGTCTAGTCATTACTTCTGAAAACTTGTGGTGATTGGAAGAGATCCCAAATGATTGGATAAAGGCAATGTAGTGTACATCTTAAAAAAAACATAAATAAAATAAAAAAGAGAGAGAGAGAGAGAGAAGGATCTGTGGAGCTACTGGCCAGTAAGTTTCCCTTCAGTCCCCAGAAAAATCATGCAACAGATCCACAAGGAATCCATTTTTAAGCCCTGCGAGGAAAGAAAAGTGATCATGAACAGATAGCCCAGACTCGGCAAGGGCGAGTCATGCCTGACCAACCCAATTGCCTTGTAAAATCACTAGCTATGTGGCTGTGGAGGAAGTATTGGACTTAAATACATAGTGAATTTAACAAAGCTTTTGATTCAGTTATTGCCAGCAAATTACAGATATATGAGGATGAATGGACTATATAAGGCAGATAGAAAAATGACTTGATCATCAGGCTCAACAAATAGTGAAATGTAATGAGATTATACAAGAATAAGTGTAGAGTCTGGGACTTAGAAGGGAAGAATCCCACATACTGCTACAGACTGGGGACCATTGGCTAGGCAGTACTTCTGCAGAAAATAACATGGGGGTTGTGGTGAACAGAAAACTGGATACGAGTCCAATGGTGTGACCTTGTTGCCAAGAGGGTTAATGCCATATTAAAATGCATTAATAGGAGCATTTCCAGCAGATTGAGAGAAATGATTGTCCCTGCTTGTTTGGCATTGATGAAGCAACATTAGAAATAGGTTGCTCAGTTTTGGGGCCCTTGCGACAGGAGGGATATGGACAAATTGAAGAGAGCTCAACAGAGGGTAACAAAAATGATTAAGTGATTGGAACATGTGACTTATGAGGTGAGACTGAGGAAATGGCTTCTTCAGTCTGCAGTGAAGGGGAATTTAATAACAGCCTTTTATCTGAAGGAGGATACCAGGGAGGATGGAGCTAAGCTTTTCTCAGTGGTAGTAGATAACAGAAGAAGGATCAGTGGGCTCAAGGTGTAGTTGGGGAAGGTCTAGGTTGAGTATTAGGAAAAACTTTTTCGCTAGGAATATTGTGCCACAGGTCTATCTGTGCTCCTTCTCAGAACCATCTTCTTCCCTGCTTTGTTCATAGCAAATTATATCCATTTGTTCTTGTGCCATCACTCTCCTTTAGCTTACATACTCTTCACCCTCCCTAATATTTACCTCCTGTATGATCTTTATAGAGACCAGTCATATCTACTCTCAGCCTTCATTTTACAAGGTTAAACAAACCAAGGACTGGCAGTCTCCTTTCAGAAGCTGGATCCTGCATTCCCTTGATCACTGCAACAGCTTTTCTTTGCACCTCTTCCAGTGGGAATTCATCTTTCCTAAATTTGGCTGACCAGAATTATATACAAATTCCAGATAAAGTTTTGCAGTGCCTTGTTCAATGGTATTAACACTTGCTCCATTTCTGTTGAAAATATCTCACTGATACATCCCAAAATCACATTTGCCTTTGTCATAGTTGATCACATGGGTAGTTTATGGTCATCCGGTCACTGACCAACACACCCAGACCTTTCTCCTCCTCTGTTATTTCCAATTAATGAGTCCCCAGCCTTTAGCAGAAATTCTTATCAGACCACACGTGCGTGACTTTGCACTATTGACTTTCATTCCATTTCTGTTACTCCACTCATCAAGGTCATCCTATTCCTGCTTTACAATATTCTGATCTTCCTCTGAATTGACAATGCTTTCTAACTTTATATCATACACAAATTTAATTAGCACATTCTGACAGCTGGATCTGTACCATTTCTCTACACATTTTTTGCCTTTGCTTAGAGTGGAATCGCAAATAGCATTCAGCCCTATGATATGATATATATATATATATATATATATATATAGCTAATTTTAAATAAATTCCAAGCCTCATCACCAATTTTTGAGCTCTTCAGTGAAGTAGTCATCTTCTAATTCCCCAAAGTCTGCCCTCTTTAATTAATTAATTTAAAAAAAAAAACAGTTGAGGGCTTGGTTTGGATTTTCCTTACATTTGATCATTTGACCCAAATACCTGTTTCTCTACTGTTTTACCAACATGAGATCTAAGACTGCCTGTCGTCTTGTTTATTTGGTGACAGATGATGAACAAAACTGTTATCTTTTAGAACACAGGAGTTTTCAAAGAGGTGCAAGCAGGACTGTTGGTAATTTTGAAAGGCCATTCATGATTCTGGGGGATGTAGCCTGCTCTTTGCTCCTCTGATTTATGAAGCTATAAGCTGAACAAGTTAGCTATGCCCAAGAAACATACCAGCTCAGCAGGTACAAAAAGGATATCTGTGTTCAAATACACAGAGTACTCTGTGGAGACACCTTGTTCTGTCTTCCATCCTTCATTGTCAGCCTCCATCTAGCCAAACAAGAAAAAAAATGAAAAGAGGATGCAAAGTTCACTTGTGTTCTACCTGTATCCCATAAAAAAATCAATCTGTTGTAGACAGAGTCACCAGACTATCATGCTAATTTTTTTAACACAATATCTCCAAATATTTTGTTTGGTTACTTTATACTAGGAAAACAATGAAAAACAGGTATTTGTCACTTAACCTTCACATGGGGTGAGGACCATTTTTAAATGAGGAAGAAAGGTAGGAGAGAGGGAAGATGAGGCTTTGAGGGAAAGGAAGAGCAACAAAAATCAAATTGCAAGGGATATTTCACATACATGCTTACCTGGACGTTCTTGCCATCAGCAGTTGTCTCATCCAAACTCACATGGCAAACTGGCTTGAGTATTTCAGAGTATCAAATGGATTTTGGTTCTTTGAATGATTTGACTGTGGATCAGAGGAGGAGCCACAAATTTGATTCCGTGTGGGACACTCTCTGACCTCATGGGCAGTTGACTTAAAAACTGTGACAAGAGCTATCTGTGTCAAAGGAATGTGGGTATTGGAGGATGGTTATGTTCAGCACAACTGATGTAATGTGTATACTTGCGCTGAGTAGGTCAAACACGCTCAGTATCACTTTTGGAGGCGATGTTACTGTGTTCCTGTAAGGAGCCTCTCTCACTTATGGGAGACACGTTTTAATGCCTAATTCGATTCACACAAATATACTTTTGTCAACCTAATTTAATAATCTAGATCAAATTTGCATGTCACCCAAATGCGGGTATTGGTGCCAGAGTCCCTGGGTTTATTAGAGGATTGGAAAAAAGTGTTCTCTCTTCTTTCTACTACTACTGTCTAGCTTCATAAACAGTCTATTTCAATTTAACCATACTCCCCTTTTAATATTTAAAATGTCAGATGTTAATGCCTCATTCCTTTTTGAAAGCTGTAAAGGCTCACCCGGATCATTATATAAGTCATTAGGTACTTCTCACAAATGAGTGGGAAGTAGTAGGTAAGGTTGCATCAAGACATGTAACTTGTCTCACAAAAATTAGATATTTCTACATATACTTTTTGAGGTATAGTACAGTAAAGAAACTGAGAAAAAAACTGCTTTGCATTCTTAAAGAATTTATTTTCCTCTCTGAGCTGTATATTCTAGTGCAGCTTGCTGGGGTGTCATGTCACAGTGAGTGAACATACCTATTGCCTGAAAGAATTAAAAAGCTTTGTTTTTAAGTGAAGATGTGTTAACCCTGTTATCCTGGCATATCTGGACAATTAGTGTGTATATGTTAAGAATTATCGTAAATTTGGTAACTTACGTTTAACACACATCATTAAATAAGCACAGTATAAACTTGTTTAAATGGAGCTTCAGTTAACTTTAATGAAGTATTTGTTCCTTTGGGTTTGTGCTGTATGCATGTGAGCATTCTGTGTTCATTTATGTTCCACACTGGGAAGTAACATGGGAAAGCAAATTCTCTTGTGTAGAATGACCATTGCTGTGCTGGTTGGCAAAGATTCAAAGATTTCAGACATTCCTTCAAATTCTTTAACTGGAATATCTTTTATTTTTAATTTTTGCTGTATTAAAGCTTTGTATGCTGGGTTTACTTATAACTGTCCTTTACTGTTCTTTAATGTTTTTTCTGGTTATTCCTGAGAAGATCTAAATATTTTTTTTTAATGAAAACATCTAGACCCTTTGCATTATTGTTTAATATGCCTTATAAATGAGAGTTAAGAGAGGATTTTTGAGACTCAGGTGGCAAGAGTCCATAAAGATAAGTTGACCCATAAGAATACGGTAGCTCGTCCATTTTAAGCCTTATAGAACATAAGTTTTATGTGAAGGCAAGACCAAATACCATATTTATAATTATTTTAGAAGATTCAATACATCAAGACTGCAGAAGCGTTAAATATGATAAATAGCTATTGTTTAGAACTTGTTCTGCAAAAAGATGAGGACTTCATTAACGGACCACTTTATTACCTTTGTTACCCTTTTGATGCAGAGCTATGCAACTAAACTGTGCTTAACATATATGTCACAAAATCTCAATCCCGTGAGCTATAGAGAATATGCCTCAGAAGCCAAATAATAAAAATGGCTATTTAGAAACATCATTTTCCTTTTAAATAAAAAGATTGGAAATGTCCTGCTTTACTGTCAAGTTCTAGAGGATTATGCCTAAAGAAATTTGGTAGTCTTTAAGGTGCCACAGGACTCTTGTTGTTTTTGCTTTAGTGTGTGGGCAGTAGGGCCATTCCTACAGGGGAGCAAGGCCTGAGGGAACCAGTCTGTGGTGGGGACCCTGCACCCCTCCCTGCCTGGGGGGGCAGCTCAGGCCCGTCCAGGGGCTGGGCTCCGCTCTTCTGTTCTGCTTCTAGGCCGGCCTTCCCTGCCCCTCCTTCAGGGAAAACAGCCAGCCCAGGGAAGGGGTGAGAGAGGGAAGTCCAGCCTCTGGGCTGCCCCACTCTGCCCCTGGGCTGGCTGTTCCTTGCCTGGAGCAGAGGCTGGCTCTGCACTCTCCATGCCGAAAGCAGTGGGGAAAGGGCAGGGAGCAGTGCGGCCATGGGGGGACAGTGGTGTGGGTCCCACACTGCCCTGCTCAAGACAGGACAGTATAGGGCACAGGGCGATCATCCATCTCAACCCCCCCCCCCCCAAGAATGGCTCTGGTGGGCAGTACTCCTAAAATCACTTACCCAAAACAATCTGTTCATGGTTTTTTGTTTAACTGAAAAAAATTGGGATCAGCGAAGCTATACGCATACCAAACTATGCTCAGAGTAACTTGTAAACATTACTCTGTTCTCCTGTGTTTACATTAATATTGGGGTAAACTGATGTATTGAGTTCATTAGCTTACCGTGCACATACTTAACATTTATTGTATTGATGCTGGTGCTTCTTAGTACTCTTGGTTTTTCAGTGTTTAGAGCAGGGGTGGCCAAACTTACAGAACTCAAGAGCCACGCAAGTTGATTATTAAACCTTCAAGAGCCACACTGAGGCATATAGCCATATACTTTTACCTACTAAAATGATTTGCTGACTAAAATGATGTTCTTCCACAAGCCACATTTTTCCATTCAAGAGCCACATGTGGCTCCTGAGCCATAGTTTGGCCATGCCTGGTTTAGAGTATTCTAGCACAGCGTTTCTCCACCTTTTGATACCACGGATCAGTTTGCTGACTTCCTAAACTCTGCTAGGGAGATCCCAGGGACTGGCAGCAGTTCATGGACCAGTTATTGAGAAACACTATTCTAACAGACAGTTTGCCATGCACTCTTTCATTGTTGGTAATAAGTTCCCTTATGGAAAATACCGATATTTCTTAGCTCCCTTGTGGTAATGATGTTTCTTAATTTTTTTAATCTAATCCAACCCATTGCTTTTTTACAAACATAGTTAACATGATTTCTCTTCTAATGACAAGTTCCAAAGGGGCAGCTGTGTTAGTCTAGTTCAGCAAAACAAGCAAGGAATCCTGTAGCACTTTTAAAGACTAACAAATGTATTTATCGCATGAGCTCTCCTGGGAGAAAATCCCACTTCATCAGATGCTTTGAAGATGGGGGAATTTAAAGAATGGGAGGAAAATAAATACAGGGAAGTGTAAGTCATCGGGTCAGGTCAGACTGTTACAGCAAATCAAAGCAGTTGATTGCAACCCTTAAAACTCTTGACTATTGAAGGTATTTTTAAAAATGTCTCTTCTTATCTTTTGTGTTGACAACTCCTGGTATAGAGAGGTGAGGTCAAATCATCTGTTGTAATGAGAAAAAAATCTGTAGTCCCTATTTAACCCTGAGGCAACAGTGTCAAATCTTCATATGAATTCCAGTTCTGTAGTTTCTTTTTGAAGTGTCTCTGTTATCCATTTGTTTGACAAGCAGTATTAACAAATAGACCATTTATTTGATAATTATAGCTGCAAACAAGGTTGTAAATAGGTAATAAATGTCTCTTTATTTTGCCTTCCAGAACAAGTACATAGACATTTAGATCAACATGAGGTGAAATACTTGCAATTTGCTTTCCGTTGGATGAATAACTTGTTGATGAGGGAAATTCCCCTGCGGTGCACCATAAGGCTCTGGGACACATATCAGGTGAGCACTTGTTTTATGATGACACAATTCCAATTAATAATGTAGGCTGACATCATTCTGAGCTGCTTGCCTTTTTTAATAAATGCACCTTTCCTTGTATTTCTTATGGGACAATGAGTATGATTTTGTCTTGTTGCTGTATGCAGTACATAAATGAACATGCATTCACTGATCTTGAAATGCTGATTACCTGGTTTGATTGAATACTTCACCTCAGACTTGTTGTTTTATTCTAAAATATTGGAAACATAATCTACAAATAGTTGATCTTCTACTAGCAGAATTTAATGATTTGTGGTACAATGATTCATTTTAACTGGACAGCATGTAACAGGGAGGCAGTATCATCTAGTGATTGAAGAAGGAAGTGAGGTTAAGGACCTCTAGATTTTGTTATATTCTATTTATGAAAATACTTCCCTCTTAATTGCTCTTTCCCTCCATGTGCTCATCATAAAAAATATATATCTGAGTAAAATGTTGAGAGATTTGGCAAATATGTTTAAAGTACTTTGAGATTCTTGGATGAAGTGCACTATGAATGCATCATGTACTACTTAAGCAAGGGATCAAACATTTTTGTGACTCTGAGATTTGAAAGTGTTTGAATTACTGTTTGCCTGTTGGTAAAGTTGGTGACCCCTGTGCAACAACGGCAGGTGATGGTTTCTCCCTTTTAGTCAAGCTGTTCAAAGCAAATGATTGGGGCAAGTTAGATATAAACTTCCCCTGTTCTTGTCCTGCTGAGGCCTGCCTGCTTTAATTAAAGCTGTTTATAAATTAGCTCTAACTGCCACAAGAGGTGGTTCTTGCAGCTGAAAATATCCCATGGAATGTAGTATATCCCCTCTTCCTGGGCGTATTCCTGGTTGCCAGTTGTGCTTCCTTTGCACTGAGAGAGAAACATAACGGTATCTCAACGTGTGTGCAAATCAGGCTCTGTTTTAGAATTCAGACTAGTAACTTTCCTGGTATAATAGAATTGAAGATGAGTAATTACCACAACAGTTAAAATAATCAGAATGTGTAAATATGAGCTGCAGAGACAACTAACTGTAGACTTTGTTAGATTAGCATTGTGTGGTGTAAGTGAACTGTAACTTTCACTGGGAAAGTTTAGTGTTTCTTGTGAGATTCTGTGGATTCCTGCAGTTTCTGTGTGATCCGTTTCTATAGAAAGCGATATATTGTGATGCAGATTTCCTTGCTATCTGTGAAGCTTCTTTTACAATCTCCTCCAGCCCTATGAATGATTGATTGATTGATTGATTGATTTACCTCAAAGGAGCTGAAGTTTATTTTGCACAGTTGCCTCTCCCTGGGCAGATTGTAACTGCGAATAACAAAACTGAGCAAAATAAAATGAAGTGTTGAGAAATGGCGGTTGTCTCATAAAGTGTGTGTACAGTGGCTTATCACTGTTCAGATAATTAATATTTTTTGTTACTGCTGTGAAAATTTACTGAGATAAGTCTCTGTGATAGATTTGGAAGCTCTCTGTATATTAGGTTTGAGAAATGCTTAGGTAAAGCATGTCTGTCAAACCAGCAGCCAGAATTTGGAATCGTCTATGGTGGTGTTATTCACTGCTGGGTTGGAAACAATGTCTTTCCTTGAAGTTGTTTTTCCTGGAGAACTGAATATTTCAGGCTTGGTAGCATCTACTTGAGCTTCATCTGCCTCAGTAACATATGCTGTCTCGATGTTTGCTGCTTTTCTTTTCTTTCAAGAGTCTGATAACAAGGAGGGAGAAACTAGTTCTCAGTGATGAGTAGCACCTCTTGAAACACTTGCTGTCTTTGATCTTCCTGCCTTTAAGAAACAAGTACATAATATCAAATTTTTCAGTACTCAGATCAACACCCACTCAGTGTATGCTTTTGTGTCAATAATACTTCATGACTCTTTTTTGTTGAGATCATAGTTCATAGGAGAGAAAAAGGAGAGTGTAGAATTAAATTGCTAAACTAGTGATATGTTTTTAATTCTAGATAGCATAGATTAGTAAATGTTAATGAAAATGTAGTGTGCAGGCTGGATCTTTCTCAAAAAAAGAAATCATTCAAACAGGAATTAATACAGGGAAGGTCCGATGGCCTGTGTTATACAGGTCGGACTGGATCAGTGTTCACAAACTGGGGATTGGGATCATAAGGTTACTATGGGGGTTGGGGGATCATAAATTGTCATCCCCTGTGTACCGTGGCTGCAGTTGTCAGCCCTGTGCATGGCTAACAGCCAGACCCCTTCAGAGCTGGGTAGCTGAAGAGCAGCAGCTGCTGTCAGGTTGCTCTGAAGGCAGCACTGCCCCCAGCAGCAAGGTAGAAGTAAGTGTGGCATGGTATGGGGGAATCATCACTGCCTGAAATATTTTCCAAGGCATCCCAACAACAAAGTCTGAGAACCATTGGACTAGGTTATTATAGTGGCCACTTCAGTGAATGTACCCATGAATAATCTGTTTTGGTTTGTACAGTATTAAGCAGTCTTACCTCTGAGTTTGTCTAACACAATTCAGATTTAATCAACTATGTGAAGTAAGTCATTGTATATGTGTGCCAAAATTACTGTAAGTAAGCAAGTTAGATGAGAACAAAGGTTACAAATGTTCACAAATTCTGTATAAGAAAATGTGTGGATGCGATATAACTGTACTTTGATTAATCTGTAAAAACATGGTATTGTCTTTACAGCACAACTTTACAACAACAAACTACAATTTGAAAAAATAAAACTGCTGCTTAATAATCTTGAACTTGAATTCCTACTTAAACAGGATCATTAGAAGTACTGTGCAGTATGTACACAGCAAGGTCTCTGGTGAGGGCTTCTTAGCTTTAAAGATTTAACTTTGTTTACTCTTCCATTAATTTGGATTCTGCTTCAGCAAGAGGCAGTGCAAATTTTTTTTTTTCACTTGGGTTGTTTTGTTTGTGAGAACAAATGCTTTGGGTTAGTGACAGTGTTTCTTTCAAAAATTAACTTTCCAGATTGCTGATTTATGCACATGTTTCCAAAGTTCTAAGTCTCTAGAACTTACTTATATGAACTTCGTTGGAATCAGAAATAAAAGATTCCCCATTCAGAAACTGTAGTACAGGGCTTCATTTTTATCTCTTTCTTTCTTGATCTTTTTTTTCAAACTTGGGGTCATCCTCTAGGTATAATACATTGGTATAGTGCAGTATTACAGTGTGTGAAGATGTGCAGGATTGTTAGGAGTCTAACAGATTTCTGTGCATTTATTAAAAGAAAATAAGACACATTGTATATCTGCTCCATTCTAAAACTCTTGGTTGATACAATGATTGAAAGATTTCTTTAGACAACATCAAACAAATACTGTGGCTGTCTTCTAACTTTGTACCTGTATGACTTGACTTAACTTTTATTAGAAGTGGTAGAGATGTCAATTTGTACAACTTCAAATGTTACAGAATTTTGAGAGTCTCATCTACAACTCAAAACTAGCACATCTCATCTGATTTCATGGAAGTTTGTAATAACTTTGGAATTTCTTCTTACCTTATTTGTGTTTAATTTTTTCAGATTGAAATTAGTTTTATCTGTGAAGATACCATCTATATTTATGTAGCTTACCAGTCTGCTGTGAAAAGCGGAGTGAATAATGTTATTCCAGTAATTGAATTCATACATGTGCATTTCAGTCTAGAAATGGCAGGATGTGGGCTGAATGTCAGAGGCTGTATATCAATTTGCATTGTGAAGTTATATTCATTTTTAAGTATCAGAAAAAAAAATCATTGCCTAAAAAAAGTCAACATGTTCTTTAAAATATTGAAAATTAGACTACTTTTGATTTTTAGGTAGTTTTGAGTAGAGTGGAATCCTCATCATACTGCCAATGTCACATTGCATCAAGCTGGCTGCTATTTTCATTAGCTTCAGAATTTCCATTTGCAATTCAGCACTTTATTTTGGGTCACATTTTATATACAGCAAGAGATCCTTTTATTTTTTACTATCCGTTTTCTTTATAATCTGTTATTCTTACTGTGTTTCTTACCATAGTAATTTCTTTGATCTTTTGATTGCTCTTTTTATAAAAATTAAATAGACTTAAAATAATACATGTGTATTATGGAGGCCCTGATAGTAGTCCCATTGTTAAAGCTTCACCAACCTTTAGACTTTTGCATGATATTAAAGCCCATACTGGGGTGGCCAAATATGTTGACCCTGGGAGCCACATACAGCAATTTTCAGAAGTTCAAGAGCTGGGACCAGCTGCCAGGCTTCCAGGCATAAACCCTCTAGTGTGGTTGTGGGGCACAAGACATGGTGGACACACCCCATGGGCAGAAACCCTGCGGCCCACCACTGCACTTTCACAGAATGGAAGCCCTGACCTGGACAGGTATGCAGCCCTTGGGCTGACACTGAGAGACCTACCCTCCATGCTGGGCAGAAACTTCTAGCCTCCACCATGCCACTGAGTGCCAGATACCTTGAGATTTACCACCACAATCTAGTTGGTGGAGAATGGTGGGGGAGGAGGGACATTGGGAGCTCTATACCTGCGCTATAAAAGAGCCACAGGCTACTCCTGAGCCATGGTTTGGTCACCCATGACCTATATGCAGCTGACGTAGTAAGTAATTAAAAGTCTCAGATTTAGAGGATATTTTATTTGTATACATAAAGCACATACATGAATATACATGTTTAAACATATATGTTTATTTCCAAATATAGCCAAACTTAAGATTTTTTTTTAAAAATGGGTAAGTATGTAAGTCCTTATATTTAAATACTTAAAGAAGTGAGCTACAGAACTCCATTTAGACTCAGTTTAGAATGTTAGGAAATTTATTTGTGTCTTAGATTTATTTGAGTCCAAATTTCAAATCTGGGTGTCTAAAATTTGACTTCTAATTCCATATTTAATAAATGTTCTGACTTGCGAGAAGTTCAGCATTCAAAAAAATCCCAGTGAAGTCAATGGAAAACTACAGGTGTTCATAATATTTTAACATCTTGCCACTTGCATGTAGGGACCCCACTGTTTAAATAGAAGCCCAATTTTCAATATCTGTTCATTTATTTAAATCTTGCTGTGACATGATGCACAATGGGATATGATCTGTGTAGTTCTTCTGTTAACTTTTGCAATATAATTGTATGGTTTGGTGCCAATAATGCCATGCAAGGTTCTTTTTTGAATGCTCTGCCTTATTGCTAGGGTGTCATGTTTCCTGCAGCATTGTGTGTGTGTGCTGATGTGAAGCATGTTACATAGCTCAGACCCTCCGGTCTACCTCTCTGAGTCTGGAGGCTTGCATGACAAAGGCGGGCCAAATTGAGCTGCGTAACTCAAGTGGGACAAAGGATATCACACAGCAGCATTGAGAGGAGGGTCTGAAGGGGACTGGAAACCAAAAGCAGACACTTTGAGAGGGAGAGAAGCTGTTCGGTTTTGCTAGAGAAACACCATGTTGTGAGTAAAACCAAGAGACTGGGCCTGTCCACAAGGCCAGGAGGGCCTAGGCTAGGTGAACACCACTGATAGTCTTGTGGATAAGAATGAGGAAGACAAACTAAAGTGTAATCTTAGAATAGTGTTAATAGATTACCATGCATTTTATATCTGACCCCTTTATTAAATGTTTGTACATTGATTTGCTGTATACTCACTGAAGATTATATCCTAATCAGTAAACTCGTGTTGTTTTGTCTAAAGCACTGTGGAATTTAGAGGGTGTGAATGAATGATGCTAGGTCAATCCACTTCAATGTTAAATGGATGGACATGGATCTGTGACTCTATGGTTACTGGGAAGGGTCCCAATCCCTGTAGGATGGAAGTTCCCGGTGTGGTATCTGGGGACTGAAAGTGCTCACTTGGGGATTGTTTCCTGAGTGATCAGTGCACCCATTGTGTGGTTCTGATTACATGCCGGATGCTGGTGTGGACTGACTCAGTAGTGAATTGTCACCTGGTAAGTTGGGGTTCAGGAGTAAAGATTGAAGGGTCTGAGTGGGACACTGGACCATATTCTGAGAGCAGCCTGTTACACTTGTGTATGTATAAAAACATATGCAAAAAGATTGTTAGAAGAATGTTATTTAGGTTGCAAAGTCAAGCACTCGAAAGTTAGGAAATACCGGATTTAAGTTAGACCAAACAGTCTTAAGGGTCCACCCTCTGCACTGAATTAGAAGTCCTGCATAAAAAAAATGTGCTCAAGTAGTTAAAGTACAAAATGCCTAGGCACAAAGGGGTAAAATAAAAGTTCCATGCTTGTATTTATGTATAGCCATTTTTAAAATTATCTGATTTATGTGAAATAATTTAGTATTCTAGCCAACCAACTTTTGTCTGTTCCTCTTCCTGATCTGTGAAATTAACTTGGTTTTATCTTCAAAAGAAAACTCTCCTTTAAAATAACCTGGATGTTCATTTCCTTTGCGAACAATGCATAATATCAGCCTTCATACAAGAGAGCTACATCAACTCGCTAGTATCAAAAGTCAAGATTTCCAGTTATGAAGCATTAACGTAAAGTACAAGCTGCCGACCCTCCTAATACCATGGGAATGATGGCTTTTTGCTTATTTCTCATTGTTATTCTTTGACAATGAGTATGATATTAGAGATCATTTAACTAGAGCTGTGGCAGCAATGGTATCTAGCCTCAGGTCATTTCTGCTTGTTGGGATTTGCAAGGCAGCCACTTAGAATTCATTATGTACTTTTCAAAAGGCAGTTTTCTTTACAGTGCATTGGAGAAGCTATGGTCCAAGACTGGCTGCTGAAGAGCAGTGTGATGGTCCCTAGAACAGAGTTGTTTTGTTACCCCAGCCTGAGGGAGACTTTCCTGTGCTTAACTAGATGCCAGCTCCCTCACACCACCAGCTTGTGAGCCAGTCAAGAATTCTCCTCTGGGCTATGCCAACCCTTACTTTGAGCTATGCAGGTTACAAATCCATGTAACCCAGTCCCTAAATCCCTTTGAAGCATTTCTCATGTGTTGTCCGCTCCAGACCCTTCTCCACTGAACACTCATGGAAATATTCGGTCTGCTGCCCTTAGGGGCACACTGCACACTGACTTGTGTAACTCAGAATTAGCACCTAGCTTAATATTGTTGCACTTCACTATATTTATAGTGAAAACAATGTTTATTATCAAACATTCAAGAGATAGTAAGAAAAATAGAAACAAAAGGTTTCATATAAAAGTAAGTCATAACATGCTTTCTAGAGATTAATAACTATTAGGTTAACCTACTATGTGGTGAAGTCTGTCTCCCAAAATTTTTTGTGGTGTCTTGAATCCAGGCTGGTTGCGTGATTCCATTTTCACTAGTAATGACTAATTGCCCATTTGCTTCATAGGTACAGGATCACGGGATTTCCTCTCTGTTCCCCAGACACAGTCCAGTAAACATTTTGAAGTGTATCTCGGAATAAGATTTTTCTCCCCACTGTATACTCTTTCTTGTTGATTTAATCTCTCTCTCTCTCGACTTCATATATAAGTGTGCTTCCATCATGTTAACCCTTAATTTACATGCTGACAGAGCTACAGGTGAATAAATATCTTCTGACTGACAGGAAACCTGTTTCCTTACCTCTGTTCTAAAATCTAAAAACATATTTTCAGTTTCCATACATAGGTCCTGATATAGTAACAATAACAATATTAATAACCAGCATGATCCTGGCTTTCACTCCATTTGCTTGACACTCTTTGCGTCAAGATGTACATACCAGAATCAGAATATTCATTTAATTCTTTGTAAGTTGTCATTAAGGGGCTATTGGGTGACATGTGCTTTTACATGAAGGTCACTTGTTTACGCTTTGCATGTATCTACAAATGCTCAGTTTAAGAAAACCCTCTGCAATGCATATTTAAAGATTTTGTGCATGTTAATGTATCCCATGCTACTTGTAATTTTCCGTGATAGTAGGGGACAGTCTGTAAAATGGTCCAAAGGAGACCCCTCAAACCCAGTATTGTGAACACTTTGTTGGGTATATCTAGCCTATTGTAGATCTTACAAATGTCTGATAAGTGGTATAGTAAATATAGCAACAAAGTGGACTAATTTTTCTACCTACAAAAAATTGTTCACTGTCTAGACATGCTTTAATTCAGTGGTTCTCAACCTTTTGCATGTCACAACACAGCTGATTGCATATCACGATCCTACAGGACACCCCAACCCACCTGTCCCCAGGCGAAATCCAGCCATCTCTCTCTCTGTCTTCATGAGACACTAACCCCTGTGTGGCAACACAATAATGCGTCCTGACACAGTTGTTGAGAATCCCTACTTCAGTTAAATAGATATTTTAAGATCAGTAGTTTTTTACTTGTACCCCACTAATTGGCTGTGTTCTTGGTGCCTAGGAACCACCACAACAAACTGGCAAAAGATTTATTTTGTTACTAAAAACAAGATATAGTATCTGTGGTAGCTGACTACCTTTAAACAGATTACATTTGTATTTATTGCCTAATGATTCTGAGACAATACCCTGTGGGCGGGAAAGAAAGATTAATTGTCTGTATTTTTAAGGAGCTTTATTTCTGCAAATTTCCCTCATCTATCTTTCTTTTAACATTGTTCATCCTGCTTTAAAACAGAATGTATATAAATAATCCTTAAAGAAATGTATTAAAATTAAAATTGGAACCATTGGAATTACCCTTTCTTACAGAGGAAACCCGAAAGATGCAAAAAAATAAATGGGTTACAGTGAACTATTTTTCAGTATAGTATCAGTATGCTGCACTGGTGTTTTCTGATTATATTTCATTACCTTTGTTCTTAATTTACCATTGTGAGGGACATTCCAGCAAATGATAAACAGATGGATTTTAAAGAGTTGGGTTGTACCGTTATTCACATTGAACAACTGGGGGTTAGCTGGGGGCGGAAGTGTGACTCAAAGATGGAGATTCCACCACATCTCATGGTAACCCATTCCAATGATTTGCCACCCTACTAGTGAGAAAGTTTTTCCTAATATCCAACCTTGACTAACCCAGCTGCAACCTGAAAGCACTATTCCTTGTTCTTTACTGTCACTACTGAAAACAGCCTAGCTCCTTCCTCTCTGGAGCACTCCTTCAAGTAGTTGAATGGTGTTATCAGATCCCCCCTCAGTCTTCACTTCTGCATGGCGGGCTTTGAGTAGAAGAAGAGAATGGCAGGAAGGGCTCTCTTTTCCAGTGAGGAGCTGGTGGTGGAGTTTCACTTATTCATGTGCTCAGAAGAGTCCAGGATGCTGGTATCTGAGTATGGCATTTAAATGGGTGGTTTTTTGGCCAGCCTCTCCCTTAACTTGCTTGGGAAAGAAAGGTTAAATACATCACAGTAAGTGTGAGGCCATCCCTAGCACTGAGTAGTGGGTCTTTTTAATGCTGATCAACCTGTTGCCTGATATTTTCTTACTATTACTTTACTTTAGTACGAATAGTATTTGAACATATTTTCTGTGTTTCAACAGCTTGACAGGCAAGACTTAAGCTCTTAAACTGACCTTGATTACTGTCAGCTCTTCTATTACTGCCACTCTTGAGAGTGGACCAAAGGTGATATGTTTCTGGATTGACTAATTATATGCACTGGAATGTAGTATTCATAACCACTGTCCTCTTTACAACAGCCCTTACCATAGGCAAATGGTAAATGGTAGAATAGAAGCTGCCCTTTTTGGCTGAAATGACTGGTAAAGGACATGGTTTCAGAAATTACATCAGTAAGATACTGTGTGGTTTTCAGTGTATACTTTCTTATTACAGATATTTTAAAATGATCATTTATCCCGGATGGGGATAGGTTAATGGAAGACTTAAAATTAATTCATGAGAAATTTTAAGTTGGAGGGGGGCATTCTTGCTTTAGTACTTTATTACTTAATTGTCCTCTGTTGGACTGTTGCTTAAAGAGTGATTTTGTTCTAAAAAGTGGCTCTAAAAATGGCACTGTAGGTCCATGTTTATTGTAATACTGGGTCTAATTCTCTGTATGTTTACACCAGCTTTCAACTAATTTAGATTCATTACTTCCGTGCTGTTTCTGCAGATTCTGGCGAATGGAGACTCCAACCCAATGATTCCACTTCATATATGGTATAGAAACCTTGGGGAGGAAAGGGCTAACACCCTGGTCAGTGAGTCCCGGGGAAGCCAATAGAAAGACAGTACAGGTTTTTTTTTAATTGGAGCAGTAGCCCTGCCTGTTCCTGTTTGGTGGCAGCAGAGCTTTTAGAAGGATCAGGATGAGGCCAGGAAGAAAAGCCTGGAGGATCCAGCAGCATCCATGCTCAAGATAAGCTGAGATTTGTAACTGTCCATGAATGAGAAGAAAAGGGAATGCTTAGTGAAGCATAATCAGGTTATTTCTTTCTTTTTGGCTTCTCTTTGGATTCTTCCATGCTGAGCACATGTATCCCCTCCCACTATCCTGTAAATACCCAAGTCATTGGTTCCCAGCCTGTAGTCTGTCGACCACTGGTGGTCTATGAAGATACTGCAGGTGGGCTGTGAGGGTCAAGGGAGAGATAATTACTGCAGGTAAATGCTTTCTGATGAGTGCAATACGTTTGTGGGTGAGCATAATAAATTATTAGAAATGGCTGCATTTTGAATACCCCTTGTTATAGAAGTTTGACTCCCATCAGCCAGAGGCAATGTTAAAATGTTTATAATGGCTTGCTTCCATGATGGGCCACAAAAGCTTTTGATGATGATCAGTAGTCCACATAAAGGGAAAGGTTGGGAACCACTGGCCTAAGTTAAATCCAAGAAGCAACTCCCTGTGTTTCTTAGTCGTTCTTTTTAATTAAGGAGCTTACCCTTTTAAAATAAGCTGTGGTTTTGTGTCCTAAAAGGCAACAGGTTTTGTGTGCATGTGCCTCAGGAGGGAGGAAGAAAAACGATGGAAGGTACCTCACAGGAAGGAATTTCCAAGTGTGTCTTCCTGGGTTTTCAAGGGGTTTTTGCATTTGGGTGGTGGCAGCAATACTTCTCCAAGACCAGGAAATTGGAGAGTTTTAAGACAAGGCTTTATGGCCAGTGTGTTTTAAGGCCTTTTGCAGGCCCCTTCCTTCTGCACTCAGAGTGTCAGTGTGGGAAAACAGCCTGCCATCTGAAATTCAAGTAGGGCTGTTTCCTGTTTCCTTGTTGTTCGTCATCCATAATAAAAATTGTACAAGAGATTGGGTTCTCAGTGACAGTTATGTAGACCTATAATCTTTGCTATGTATATCAGGCATAACTGACTTGATCTTGATGAAGAGCTCTTCTGATGATGATCAAGAAAGCATACCGTCTGTCTGACACACTCTCTGCTGTGTGATTCTGCAGGGCTAACTGTTATAAAAAGTAGTAATGTTTTATTTTTATCATTAAAATTAGTAGGCATGCCTACAAATACACGAAGGGAACAAATGTGTTGACTATGAAAACTTTAAATATTGGTTATAGTCCAAAGCAGCAAGTCGTGTTTTCAAAAGTGAAAAATCAATGGGATTTAGATTCATAAGTGCGTAAGTCACTTTTGAAGATGGGTCTTAAGCTCCATACTCACTTGGATGCTTTTGAAAACTTTATCCATAACCACTTCTCAACATATCTATCAATCAATCAATCAAATCATAGGGCTGGAAGGGACCTTGTGAGATCATTGAGTCCAACCCCCTGGGAATTGAACCCAGGACCTTCTGCATGTTAAGCAGAGGTGCTAGCCACTAGGCTTCAGTCCATGCAGAGTGAAAGAGTCAAGCAACTACTGCTTCATCCGTGGAATGATTCCTTTTAAATTACATTTCCTGGATGTTTCCACTATTCTATCTCCTTTCTTCCTAGTGTTTATAAGACTTTCTGAATGTGAACCTATGATGTCTGTCATTTTGTTGGTGTTTGATAATGGTAAAATCTGTCCTGTATCACTGCTTTTCTTGCTTATGTGACATTTCTTTGACTTAAGAGTTTGAGTTTAAAAACTCTAAGACACAGACTAGTAACATTTGAGTTACCTGATTTGATTTTGATGATAACTTTATAGCCATTATAAAAAGGACAAGTCACATTTAGCATGGTCAGGAAGTAAATTTTGCTGGGGTTGTGATTTCTCCTTTTGTACACTGACCACAAAAAGTGGTGGTCACAGTTGTGGCAGTTAATTTGAATGCTTTAATTTTTTTAAATTGAACATAGCCTCACTGAGTGTGGGATGAAAATACATAGTTTTTAACAAGAAGGATGATATAGAGGGACGTTTCACACCTATAATTTTTATTTATTATTTATTCTGTGGAGCCACCAGGAACTCTAGTCATGAACTAGGACTTTACTGTGCTAGGCGTTGTACATCGAGAGAAGAAAAAGTGGTCCGTAGGCCAAACAATTTACTAGGGCAAGTTTAACGAAGAATATTTGCAGAAGGAAATGAAATTGTGTTTGACAGACCAGTCTGCATGGGAATGGTTGTGATAACTCAGGATTTTTATTTTTTGGCAGGATCAAATACAAGAGTATTAGCTGTGAGGAGAACTATTGTTTGAACAATGTATTTGATAATAAAACAATCAAAGAAACTGAGGGTGGGTCTTCATTAAGAAGCACTTTGTGCAGCTGCACTACTGTATCATGTTTGGTGAAGATGCTGTATGCAGTTGAGAGTGTACGTCCATGTCAGCATTATTTCCACTTCCACCAGAGGCAGAAACTGGATTGGTGGGAGAGCATCTCCTACTGACATAGCCTTGGTGTGGATAGCACTTAGGTTGCCATAACTTGCATCGCTCAGGGGATGTGTGTTTCACACCCTGAGCGTTACAAGTTTGATCCATTTTAAGTAGCACAAACAAAGATTCTGTTATTACTTTTAAAGACTAACAGATTTATTTATCACATGAGCTTTTGTGGAGAAAATCCCACTTTGTCAGGTGCTTGAAGATGGGGAACTTATGAAACAGGTGGAAAATAAATGCGGGGCAGTGTAAATCATAGGATCAGGTCAGACTGTGATAACAAATCAAAGCAGTTGCTAAGATTCAAACACTGAGAAACAGCTTTAATAACTGCTTTGATTTGCTATCACAATCTGACCTGATCCTGTGACTTACACTGCCCTGCATTCATTTTCCACCCAGGGCCGTCTCTAGGGGGGCTTGAGGCCTGGAGCAATTGGCCTATGGAGAGGAGAGGAGTGAGAGAGTGGAGCCTGGCCTCTGGGCTGGTGTGCTTTGCCCTCGAGCTGACTCTTCCCTGCCCTAAGGGTAGGGCAAGCCATCCCAGAGCAGAGGCTGGCTCCATGCTCCTGCCTCTCCCACCTTTTAAGCTGTGTTCAGCCCTGCACCAAAGGCAGCAGGAAGGGGGCAGAGGACTGCATGACTGTGGGGGGCAGCTGTGCGGGCCCCGTGCTGCTCTGCTAATGACAGGACAGCATAGGGCCCAGAGAACTGTGGGGCCAGGGGCAATCACCCCTCTCGCTCCACCCCAAGGATGGCCCTGTTTCCACTCACTCTGTAAGTTCCCCATCTTCAAGCATCTGATGAAGTGGGATTTCTCCCACAAAGGCTCATGTGTTAGTCTTTAACTAAAGACTCCCTGCTTGTTTTGCTGAACTAGACTAATGTGACTGCTCCTCTGGAAGTTATCCATAGAGCTCTCCAGATCCACGGGTATCTATATATGCAGATGTGGGTGTGAATAACCTCAGACCCTTTGTTTGTGCATTGACCCACGGATGTGGATTCTTTTCTTATCTGCCTACTATGATTTGTGTCAGCAGCACATAGAGAAACAAGGAAGTGCTCCAGACAATCCTAGCTCAGCTCTGATTATGGTCTGCCAGCCAGCTAGAGTCTCAGTCACAGCAATTTAGGGCTTGGAGAGTCATTGCTCATTGTCAGTCAGTCAGCATGCTGGCCTCTGATTGACTCATTCCCTATGACTTCCCTGCCCACTTCTTCCTTTTCTTGTTTACATTTTGCTTGCCATGCTCTGTCAGAGATTTCATTGGTGGCCAAGGAAATCTAATTAACAGCACAGTGTCCAAACTCCAAACAAGAAGAAGTGAGTGGGACCCATGTGGGAAACAAGCCAGTCAAAGGCCAGAATGCTGATTGTGAGCCCAAGCTCGCTTGTGAATGCAATTATGGATACAGATAAAACATGCGGATTATGGACCGGGGAGATACCGTTACTGAGCAGATGTGTATCCAAATTTTTATATCCATGCAGGGTTCTACTTATCAATTTAAGTGGTAATGTGGACCTGCCCTAAGAAAACATTGTGAAAAGTGAATAGATGTGTAGTGATTTAGGATCCTCAGATGAGCTTTATGACTGCTCAAAGCTCCACTATGAAAGTGGAGACAAGTCTCTTGAAAGTCTCTGGGTTAAGTTTAGAGGAGAGTGCAACAAGGGTGATATTTTGTGAGTGTTCCCTGCAGACTGCCAGACCAGAAGGAGGAAGTAGATGAGGCATTTTATGGATAACTAGCAGAAGTTTCCAGATCATGGGCCCTGGTTCTCATGAGGGACTTCAATTACCCTGACATCAGCAGCGCACAGACACTCCAGGAAGTTTTTGAAGTGTTGAGGACAATTTCCTGATATGAATGTTGGAGACATCAACTAGCAGCCTTGCATCTCTTGACCTGCTGCTCACAAACAGAGAAGAATTGATTGGGAAAGTAGAAGTGAATGGCACCCTGGGCAGCAGGTATCATGAGATGGTAGAGGTCAAGATCCTGACCAAAGGAAGAAAGGAAAGAAGCAGAGTACAGACCCTGGACTTCAGAAGAGCAGATTTTGGCTCCCTCAGGGAACTGATGGGCAGGATCCTTTGGGAGGTTAATCTGAAAGGGAAAGGCATCCAAGAGAGCTGGCTGTATTTTAAAGAAACCCTGCTAAGGGCACAGGAAGATACCATTCCAACATGCAGAAAGAACAGCAAATGTGGAAGGTGCCCAGCGTGGCTTAGGAGAGAACTCTATGGTGAGCTGAAGCATACAAGGGAAGCTTACAAGAAGTGGAAGCTTGGACAAATGACTAGGGAAGCGCATAAAGATATTGTTCGGGCCTGCAGGGGTAAAATCAGAAAGGCCAAAGGGCAATTGGAATTGCAGCTAGCAAGGGATTTGAAGGATAACAGGAAGGGGTTCTACAAGTATGTCAGTATCAAGAAGGGGATCAGGGATGGTGTAAGTCGCTTCCTGAATGGGGCACGTATCTTCATGGTGGATGAAGCGGAAAAGGCTGAAGTACTCAATGCTTTTTTCACTTCAGTCTTCACAGGCAGAGTCAGCTCCCAGCCCACTACACTGGGTATGGCAGTTTGGAGAGAAGAAGAGAGGCCCTTGGTGATGGAAGGTCAGGTTAGGGACTACTTAAAGAAGCTGGATGTGCACAAGCCCATGGGGCTGGATGAACAGCATCCCAGGTTCCAAGGGAGTTGGCTGATGTGATTGCTCAGCCACTAATCATTGTCTTTGAAAACTCTTGGCCAGGGAGAGGTCCCAAATAATAGGAAAAAGGCAAATATAGTAGCTGTCTTAAGAATGGAAAAAAGGAGGATCTGGGCAAACCGGTCAGCCTCACCTCAGTCCCAGGAAAAACCATGGAGTAGGTGCTCAAAAAATCTATCCTGAAACATTTGGGGGAAAATAGAGTGATCAGGATCAGTCAGCATGGATTCACCAAGGGCAAACTGTGCCCGACCAACCTCATTGCCTTCTGCAATGAGATGACTGGATTTGTGGATGCGGGAATAGCCATTGACAGGATATACCTTTAATGAGATTTATGGAGCATGGGGGAAGAATGGGTCATTGTGATAATCTAATCTGACCTGTTGTATACAACAGTGGCTTTCAGTTACTGTGTCAGGACACATTCTGTGTCTCCATAGAGCAGTCAGTGTGTCATGAAGATTTTGGAAATGGCTGAATTTGACTTTGGGACAGTGGGCTGGTTATCTTCTAGGATCGCAATATGCCGCCAAGTGTGTTGAGAGCCACTGGTTTTTATCACAGGCTATATGGCTTCCCTGAATTTTTTATTGCTAGAATTAAAGCATATCTTTTAGAAAAAACATTCTATCTTGATTTAAAGATTGTGTATAACCTATGTGAGATGAGCACTTTTTTATTCAAAAGATTTTAGTCACACATTACAAGAAACTTTGGAAAAGTAATTACATTCACTATAAACCTACCTTGTTGAGCTCAACCTTCTTCTAATTTGTTTTTAGTTAAGAGAACATAAACCAGAATGCTGTAGGGGCCAATATTGATTTTTAATTGCTTTTCTCACAGGACTTTTTGGTTATATTTTGTTTTTATGAGCATGTTAATCTTCAAGCTGATTAGTCTAAGTGTATTGTATTAATTCCAAAATAAAGTTTGTTGTGTTTTTTTTTAAGTTCTGAGCTCGAGAAAAATACCAGACTTTTTGTGCTTCTGTATATATTTAATTTAGATATACGGTACAAACCTAAATGGAAGTTCATTTCTGATATAGTCCACTTGTGTGTTCACACAGAGAGCATGTGATTTTCAGTAACAAAATATTGAGGCTTACAGGCCTTAATTACTTTTAAAAATTTCCAGTGTGGTATGTTACCCAAAAGTGAGCTGTCAGTTTTCATTGTGTAAGCTGCAGAACCAAAATTTTCAAAATAGCTAATGGAGTGACTCATGAAGGTTATTGGTGTCTCTTAATAGTTTTATTTAGCTGACAAATATTTTTATCCATGGCTTTTCTCATTTGTAAATTGTATAATAATTTAGTAATGCAGTGAAATAATAAAAGAATGGAAAATCAGGGACGAGAAATAAATGAAGGCATACTACAATTATTACTAGAGAATACCAGAATATATCTGTAGAAGAGACATTGACGAACTCTGATAGTCTGGAAGAAATCTGAAGCAAGACAAACATGCAGCAAAGCAAACTGAGAGAGGGTGTTTACTCCACCAAATGGAGCAAGAATTAAAACAGAACGGAAATGAAAAGGAAGCATAATATGGGAGAAGATACCACGACTGGAGACTGAAGAGAAGAAGGTAGTTAAAGAAGCATGGGGCTGTTGAGAATTGAGTAACTGTTTGAAATTCTGCAAAAGAATTATTGTTCAAGATCATTCTTTTTCAAGTTCCAAAGAGGGCAGCCATGTTAGGTTAGTCCAGCAAAAGAAGCAAGGAGTCATGTGGCGCTTAAAGACTAATAAATTTATTTATTCATGAGCTTTTACTGGGAAAAAATTCATTACATATAGTTGAGGTCAGAATGCTTTGGACTGAGAACTGTCTCACTAGACGGTGACACAATCTAATTTCTGATGAAGCATGGGTAGGAGCTACCTTAGCTGTCATTTTTTCAACTTCAGTCTAGTTAGGAATTAACTTTTGCAGGCACATTGTTAGGGTACTTTGTCATTTACACATCTCTTCACAAGCTGGTTGCTGACTTTGTCTAGGAGACTCTCACTCTTTACTCTTCATTGTGTTTACTGTTATAATGAACTTGAGCTTTGTTTACACATCAACTTCTGTAACTAGTCAGCAGTGTGAAGTAAATTAGAACAAGAAAAAGGATGGTTGTCTGGTGAGTGCTATTATAGACACCATACACGTGTGCATGCACACTTTACAGCATACCAGGGACTCAGAAAAATAGAAAAACCCTTATATATACTCTTCAGAAGGAGGATGAAACTAAGGCACTTCACTATCCCAGTTTTCAACTTTGGTACAATTGACTGACCAGAAAAGAATGAGACTGGTGGAATGGGATTAAAATTGTTAGATTCAAAGAGAAATGGAGGCAGAATCCATGAAAAAATCCTTCGCTAACTATGTTATTACATTTGCAAGCACTCCGTGGTCCAGAGGATGGAACCACAATTATCTTTGACTGGTGGGAAAATGGTGATAAAACAGAAGAAACAATGATGTGATGTAAAAAATATGTATTATAGGTACACACAGCAAAATGAGGAAAATTTAATCAGTGTATCAGGAGTGTGGCCAAGACCAGAGTTCCAAGTATTAATTATCCTGCTTGTTGAAGTCCAGAACTTAGTTACAAAGCAATCCTTATGCTGCTAGAACCCCCCTCAGAAGTGGAGCTGGACTCAGTGGTAGTCAGGAGAGTCAAGGAGTAGTTCTTTTTCACTTGCCTACTTCTGTGCAAGGTAGCCTGCACAGCCATGTCCCACACTGACTTGTAACTACCTGGTCTAGTTCCATGTCAACAGCTCTGCCTGATGTAGCTACCTAGTCCAGACCAGTTCTTGCTGTATAGACAGGTCTGCACCACTGCCATAATCACTAGTTGAGAATCATTCCACACAGGGATCGGAGTCCTCCGGTGGTGATACCAAGAAAAACTAAGGTTCTTGCATAGAGTTCTCTCGTTGTTGAGCTTCCAAACTGAGTCCTCTATTCCCAAACCGGAATTAAAGTTAAAGTCAGGGTGACCCTTTCCTTCAAGACAGTTTCCAGCTAATGCAACAAAACAATGTGATTATCATTAATGTAAATGACACTGTCCAGAGCTCTTTTCCTCCGTATGCTCAAATGTTAATGGTTTTGGTATTCAATTTAGCATTTGAAAACTGGGCTCCATGGAGGTCACTCCATTCTGAAATGACTGGTTTTTTATAATTTTTATATTGTGGTTTTGGAACTCTTCTTATCCAAACATGCCTTTTTATTAGTAAGTTATATATTTTGGTAAGACAAAATTAAAGCTGAGGAAGAAATTTAGACACTTAAGGCTCAAATAGATTTTTGACATAATGACAATTCACATGGGTGAAGTTAATAGCTTTTAAAACCAAGATATTGAATAATTTCTGATCACTGCTGCTCTGATATTGCTTTCATTGAGGCTCTGTTTATTGTATGTAGTAAAGTTAGAAGGTTGAGGTTTCACTCCAAACTCTTCAGTAAGTAGTGGGTAAAACACTCATCTTTCAGTTCAGATATTGATATGACACCTAGATGCTTCCACTTATTTGAATCATTTTGATTTAGAAGTTGAACTGAAACTCTAATAGCATTCCCTCTAGTTCAGTGTTCATTTGGAATGGAAATTCTGTGAGAATAATTTCAAGAGGGGTAGCCATGTTAATCTGTTTCAGCAAAACAGAGTTCTGTGGCACTTTTAAAGTCTAACAAATTTATTTGTCAGAAACACTTTTTTGGGCATAATCCCACTTCCTTAGATGCATGAAATAGAAGCTGTACTATATGAGGTGTGTATATAGATGCAGAGAAAAGTGAGTCACAAATTAAGTTCAGAGGAGTAGTCTGTGTATTTCAGCAAACCAAACAAGTTGTTTTGATTCAAACAATGTGGATGTGGGCCTTAAACAACAATAGATGAGAGAAGGCTGAGAATGTTAAAAGAAGGAAAATTACCATTTGTAGTGGTAACCATCCCAAGTCCCTATTCAGACCTAGTCTGATGATGTCAAGTTTGCATGTGAATTCCAGCTTTGCAGTTTTATGCTGAAGTATGTTTTTGCAGGTGTTTTTTGCTCAAGTATGGCAACTTCCACATCTGTTACAGAATGTCAAGGAAGACTGAAGTTGTCCCCTACTGGATTTTGAATGTTAACATTCCTGATGTCCAATTCATGTCTCCTTGTTCTTTTGCACCTCTGCTTAACATGCAGAAGGTCCTGGGTTCAATTCCCATGGGGTTGGACTCGATGATCTCATGAGGTCCCTTCCAGCCCTATGATATGATATATGATATGATATGATATGATATATACTCAGACAGACCAGTTTGGCCAGTGGGTATGGCTTGGTCCTCTGTTGCTATGTGCTCTGTGCTATGCTGAGGAGAAACAGTGTTTAGACAGAGAGCATGCCTCAGTTTCTATACATATTGACTTTTTGGTATTTTTGCAGACACTTGCTCACAGTTAGGTTATTTACTGCCATATATGGTGAAGGACATGGAACTACCTTGGGACCAGCAATTCACTTCCCTTTCATGTCTAAGCAGCTAATATAATGGTAGCCCTTTCATCACCCCCAGCCTGCACAAATTTTAATTGCTGATCCAGACATGTAAAGCATCCTATCCCACTGTTTACCTAGATGTGAAAAACCTTCTGTCCCTTAGTTAGTCCCCAACTCTCCAATCTCATATTAATATTAATAATTTATTAAAAGATTCATAGCATGCATTTTGATATGCACTGGTGTGATTTATATATTATAATGTCAGAGAAGATGAATAAAAGAGTAGATTGGCCCAATGTGGGAATACATGAAATGTTCTTATTAAGGGAATTTTAGACCACATTAATAGTTTGTCAAATCAAAAGTACCAATGATAGATCTGAATTTATTAAAGACGAGCAGTTGAATAAAAATGTAAGCATTTTCTTCCTGCTGAAAATGGACAGCTAAGTAATCCTAAACAGGTAATAATATTCAAACTGTAATATATAGAATTGTGCAGAGTTGTATAAAAGCATGCGTGAGCAATAATTTTGAATAACAAATTCCATCAATGCAGCGAGTTGGGAAAAAACACATCATAAATGAGTCTTGATTAAAGTCCTTTCCATTAAAATCTTAATTTCTGAAATTGAGGGCTTTATCCCACTTTCCAATCCTATACAGCCTTTTTTTACCACCTATAAATAACTAGGAAGTATTCCTGACAGATATTTGCTGTACGTTACAGACCACATTACTACATCAAAGGTCATTAAGAAGTACCTGATAGCTGTGGGAAGGCAGTATATTGTTATGCAGATTCTAATGATTTGTCACAACCCAGCAGGTGGTGGTGACAAAGAACTTCTAAGCACTCTGTAGGGGAAATCTATTAATTTGTCACACTTGGGGAATGTTTATCCTCCTTTTCCCAAGAGCATCCTATGTAAAAATGGCAACTCAGCCAATAAACTTTTTAAAAATTGAAATTAGTCATGAGATTTAAAATAGTTGCAATTAGCTGCACTTTTAATCACACTGTTAAACAACAATAGAATAAAGATTTGAATTTATTATAAATTGTTCCCCACTACCAAGTGGGTTTCAGGTTCGGGATTCCAGTAGCAACAACCACCGAGATGCACATAGAAAGAAATAAAATGTTTTATTAACTGACAGATTACTTAACTAAATACCCAGTCAAAGTGATATACTCAGAGTTAAACACAAAGTTATGCAGACAGGCTTACAACCCAATCAGCAGTCGGGGACCCCACTTTATGACTGCAGGCTTCAGCAGGGGAATGGTGTCCTCCGAGGCAGCCTTCAAGGTCCTACAGCAAAGTCCAGTGAAGTCAGGGAAACAAACTATTGTTATATCCCATTACTCACAGGGAGGGGTGATCAGGCCCTCTCATGGTCATGTAGACTGTCTGCTGGGGTGTTGATTCCCGCCACCTTTATCCTACAATCTAACACCTAGATAACTACTTGTTTACTAGGTAGTATGGCAGAATGGAAATGTGTTTAGAGGAGAGGGCCTCCATTGCCCACTATTGTTATACCTTAACAAGGTCTTCCATTTGCCCTACATAAATGTTTTGGATGTTTCCTACATTTTCAAATATACTGATTTCAGCTGTAACACAGGAAGCAAAATATACAGTACTTGCTAATTTTGATTTCAAATATTTTCACCTTCAAAAGATAAGAGAAATAGTACTTTTCTTGTATGTACTGTTGTGCAGTTTCTTTTATGGAAGTGCTACTTACAATGTAATTTTTTTTTCAATAAGTGCATTCAAAACCCAACCGATATAACAATTTAGAGCCTACAAGTTGAAGCATGAAGAGGCATATGAATGTTTTGCATATGACACATATATGTCTTGCAGTGCTGGCTACAACAGTGCCATGTGAGTGCCGGTTCTCACTTTCCAGTGACACTGTAAATAAGCAGATAGTATTATCTCTTACAAATGTAAACAAACTTGCTTGTCTTCGGGATTGGCTGAAGAAAAGAATGTCTAAGCAGATATGTTTGGCGTGACTGAAAAGAGAGCTCTGTACACTTTTTGTATTGTGTTGTAACCAAAATCAATATATATTTATAAATACAGAAAAACAGCAAAAATTATTTACAATAAATTTAAATTATTGTTCTATTTTTGTTTAACAGTGTGAATGAAACTGTGATTAATTGGGACTTTTTCTTAACCTAGGTGGTTTGTTTTGTGTTAATTGTGTTCATTAACTGTGATTAATTGGCAGCCCTTGAATTAATCTGTCCCCTGTGCGTATTCAGTAATATTCACTGATTTTTAGTGACATAAGTAAGATTTTACTTGTGTGACTCCAGTTAGCACTGTAGGTAGAATGTCTGTTTGCAGCAGGAGAAAAATGAAAAGGTTCATTTTTGACTTGCATATCATTGACAGGACGGGTGAAATCTTTGTGTTTTGTAATAGTTAATCCTCATCAACATTTCTTTTGGTTTTGGTATTTTTAATGACTTTTTTCCTTTCATGCTATATTGGTGCACTGCTATTAGTCCCAGGTTACTAGACGCAAGGTGGATGAGGTTGTATCTTTTTATTGGACTTGTGTGCTTTGGTGAAAGAGATAAAAGCATTTGATCTTACAGAGCTTTTCTGTTCTAAAGCTTGTCTCTCTCACCAGTGAAGGTTGATTCAATAAAAGATACAAACTCACCCACCTTGTCTTGTCTTATCCCTTCATATTCTAACATTCTTTGATTTTCCTGACATATAGGTCATTTGTGTCTCTTCTCTGCCATTCTGATTGCTGTTCATGATCTCTGTTGGTACATCTTCTACACTTTCTTCCAGACTATGGATATGCCTACCTGGGATCTTTGTCCTCCTTTCTTTTCCCTCTCCAGCAGGGGTCTCAAACACGCGGGCTGCATGCAGCCCCTAAAGCTATTTCCTGTGGCCCACAACAACGTTCTTGTTACCGATATTTGCAATATCATTGTATAAAAAGGTTTCAGTGGTGTGGCCCTTGGGCTAACGTACTAGTCCTCATGTGGCCCTCGTGGTAATTTGAGCTGGAGACCCCTGCTCTACAGCCTGTCACTGGGTGAGCTCGTCCACTCCAACAGTTTCATGTGTAATCGTTATTCTGATCATATGTAAATCTACCTATACATTTCCAACGTGTTTCTCTCAGTTCAAGCCTGTATTTCAGCTTCTCTCTATGGCCTTCTCTTCACTCGAGAGTTATAGCACAATAAGCCATCTCCCTGGAAAGTGTACAACATAAACTCAGTCAGACTAAACTGAGCTGCTTGTTTTTCTTCTTTAACCCTTTTAACTTCCCTTATATCTTAGCACGTTTTTTAACAGCACCACCTACCTGATACCAACACTCCTAATCCTTAGTTCTTCCACATTTTCTTTTCCCCCAGATGTTATCCAAATAATACTGTTTTTTCACATTTTCCACATTTCAAAGATCTCTTGTTTCTTGTCTTGACTACTATAATCTTATGCTTTCAGACCTTCCGAACATCCAAAGAATCCCTATTTTAGTCCAGCCACGATAAAAAATTAGTTTTCCTTCCCACTTGATCTGATTATGCCATTTCTATCTTAGAATCGCTGTGTCCCTATCAGGATTTGCTCTGACACACTCTCCTTAGTAGAGTCTCCTCTTCTTTGCAAGCAACTCTTACCTCAGACCTGACAAATTTATTACACCAAAACATGTAAGAGGATATTTATCCATAAAGATTAACATACAAGATCTCTACATCGAGTTTTTACCTGGTCAAGATTCATTGTCATAATAATGTATTTATATTGCATTTGTAAAAATTAGTTAGCAGCATTTCAGTGATGCAAAAGACAGTTCTTACACCACTGTGTGTGGTTAAGATTCTGTCATCAGTATTTTTACTAAAATTCAGAGACGTGTTGTAGGTAATAAATGCACACGCCCACAATCTGTCAGTGACTTTTTCTAAAAATACCCACGTTGAAGAAGATAAAACAGAGTTGCTGGGGCTTGTAACTACCCTAGCTCTGCTGCAGCTCCTGTGATGGAGTTGACTGCATTTTATCAAATTAATTTATTTAATTTTAAAAATAAACTACAGAGACTTGAAAAAACGCTGTTCATTCTGGTATTCATGTTTTTTCTGCCTAGTCACTGCCTCACCCTTACTAGCTAACTGGGATGTTTAAAAAATAGTGCAAGTTATCTTACATATGTAATGCTCTGTTGAGGCACTGTACATCACATTCATCCCAGAGTAATTCTATTGCCTTCATTGGATTACACGAGGGATTATTGTATTTTATTGAAGCTAACCAATTTTCAATCTTGTGCGTGGTATATTCTCAAGTTACTATATCTATAAAATGTGTACTGAAAATAAAAGTAGTTGGAAACTTAAATATAGCATCATTGTCTACCTGTTCTATTGTATTCATGACTCTGTAAGCTATTGAGTCAGTTAGAAATAAAATAAAAATAATTCCTGTGGGAACTATATCATTCAAAAATAGTTATTCAGTGTCTGGCTCTGGAGTCTTAGAGAGCCAAAGCCATGATGGCAATATGAAATGTGATAAAACTCAGTCCGAGCTAAGGTGCATGGGTTAAATACTGTAACTGCTTACCACACTACAGATAAAAATATAGCATGATTTTTTTTATATACACGCTTTTCAGAAAAGGGAAATGTGCTTTTATAGACTTATAAATTCACTTTAGCTACAGCACTGTGGAAGGTACTTCACCATTTAGGAATCTTCATATCTGATGGTTCAGCATCTTCTTCTTCTATTACCTAGTTGTATTGACAAGATTTTCATAAGATCTTTGGTACTTAATTCAAAGGTGGATGATAAAGGACAACGGCATCCTACTCACAGGATGAGGAGTCAAATACCTTGTGAATCCATGCCATTCTACACTATTCTAGACTACTGACATTTTGTTCTGCAAACAGTCCCTTTCTCCCTATCATTCACACTGATTTCCTTAGTTTTCTGACACCCTGCAATGTACAAAGAAAGAGATGAAGAAACTCAGACCCCAGTGACAAGAAAATGAAGCCTTATTCAGACAAAATCATAAATTTATAGAATCACAGGGTTGGAAGGGGCCTGCTGAGGTCATCTAGTCCAACCCCCTGCCAAAAAAGCAGGACCACTCCCACTAAATTATCCCAGTCAGAGTTTTGTCCAGCTGGACCTTAAACATCTCTAAAGATGGAGATTCCACCACCTCCTTATGTAGCCCATTCCAGTGCTTTACCACTCGCCTAATAAGAGAGTTTTTCCTAATATCCATCCTTGACCACCCCAGCTGCAATTTGAAACCATTGCTGCTGCTTCTGTCTTCTGTTACTACTGAGAACAGCTGAGCTCCATCCTCCTTGGAGCATCCCTTCAAGTAGTTGAGGATTGCTATCAAATCCCCCCTCAGCCTTCTCCTCTGCAGGGTAAATAAGCCTAGTTCCTTCAGTCTCTCTTCACAGTTCTTGTGCTCCAGCCCCTTGATCATTTTTGTTGCCATCCGCTGGACTCTTTCTAATTTGTCCATGTCCTTTTTGTAGTGGGGAGCCCAAAACTGAACACAGTAGGCCAGATGCAGCCTCACCAGTGCCAAATAGCGGGGAGTGATCACATCCTTCGATCTGCTGGTAACGCTTCTTCTGATGCAGCCCAGTATGCCATTGGCCTTTTTGGCAGCAAGAACACACTGCTGACTTATATCCAGCTTCCCATCCGCCATGACCCCCAGGTCCTTTTCTACAGTGCTGCTACTTAGCTGATTGTTCCCCAGCCTGTAGCAGTGTTTGGGGTTTTTCCGTCCCAAGTGCAGGACTTTGTGCTTGCCCTTGCTGAACCTCATGAGATTTCTATTGGCCCACTGCTCCAATTTGTCAAGGTTTCCCTGAATCCTGTCCCTGCCTTCCAGTATGTCTACTGTTCCCCCAAGCTTGGTGTCATCTGCAAATTTACTGAGTGTGCAATCAATCCCATCATCCAGATCCTTAATGAAAATGTTGAACAGAACTGGCCCCAGGACCGACCCCTGGGGCACACCACTCATTACTGGTTGTCAACAAGACATGGAGCCATTGATTCCTACATGCTGAAACCATTGATCTAGCCAGTTCTCTATCCACCTTACAGTTCACACGTCCAATCCATACCTCCTTAATCCTGTGCTGATGCTGTGTTACAGGTCAAGCAAACCATCTTGTGAAGCTCCCTTAAGACTGCCAGCTCCTACGCAGGGACATATCCAGGGTGATAAACCTCTTCAGTCCTGAAATTCTAGAACCTTTCTCAAAACTGAATAGCAAATGTTGTGGAGAATTATCATTCTGCTTCTCTGAAGAGATCATACATGTTTGAGAAGCCTTCTCAAACAGTTTAAATCCACCCTGCTGATATCCAACAGCGCACCTGCTTTCCCACAATTAAGTACAATCACACATCAGGATGTTCTGGATACCCTAAAAATATTACTTGGCAATCCAACCCAGGCCTGTCTTGACTTGTGAAAGAGGGTCATGAACAACTGATGCCACTCCTGACCAAAAAACGGTCAGAGTCTCAAACAGAGAAGAAATCTTCTTTCCTCCTTCCAATATACTAACTGAAGCTATCATTCTAGTTTTTGACCTATCTAGATTCAGGTCACGACATCAGAACAACAATCTTAGCATTACTGATGAATGATCTCCTTTTGTCAATGGCTAGAAGACAGACAGAAATTCTTATTCTCTTGGACCTGTCTACAAAATTGTGTGGTGTTGATAGTTTAATCTTGCCTGAAAGAAATGGCGAAGGTCCAAGTAATATGCTAAAATGGTTTCAGTCCTTACTAGAAGAACACATCCAACAAAAGTTAATGGGAAACTTTCCTTCACTTATGGGATTCCACAAGGATCGGCTCTCTCTTGGATTCTTTGCAATATCCACATGCAACCATTAGTTGAACTAGTCAAATGACATAGAGTGAAATGTCAGGACTATGGAAGTGATACATAAATTTTACTATCCATCACCGTGTAAGACTACATCCGTATGGCCCAGTGCTTGGAAGAGCACTTATATGAGAGCTTCATGGATATAAAAAATTAGCTGAAGCTGAACCCAAGAAGAAAGAGATGATGGTGGTTGGAAGAGGAAAATATTCTCCATTGATTCAAGATATACACCCACAGTTGGTCAGTAAGTCATTAGTCTAGGACAGTGATTCCCAGTCTTTTCTTTGTTGTGGCACACCTTGAGGCCTTCAATTATGCCATGGTGCACAGCCATTATAAATTCATGAATATTCAGATTAACTTATGAAAATTTGAGTAACAGAACCCTGTTTTGGGGCTGCCGCCAGGGCTCCAGCTCGGGGGAACCTGCTAGCCAGGGCCGCATGGGGCCAGTGCCCACAGCTCTGGCTTGGGGGAACCTCTTGGCCAAGGCTGCATGGGGCCTCTGCCTGTGGCTCCAGTGAACCCACTGGCCAGCACTGCCACCCACAGCAGCGGCTCCAGCTCAGGGGATTCTTGCAGCACACTGGAGGACTTGCCACGGTGCACTGGTTGGGAACCACTGGTCTAGGAGCACTCTGAACTTTTTTGCTGACTCAGAGGTCTCCTGTAGCAACTTCTGCAAATAATGCTCTGTTATTTCTGCTTGTTTTGGAGATGCCATCCCATCCTAGGGGGTGAAGACCTGCCCTCAGTTATTCATACTCTCTTTGGTTCTCAGGAGGATATAGAAATGTAATATACCTGGACATGAAGCCTTCAGCGTTTAGGAAATGCCAACTAATAGAAAATTACATAGAATGTTTCCTCAGCAACTCAGAGTATTAGCAACAGATCAGATATGTCCTCGGCTCTCTACAATGACTTCCCAAAAGATTTAGTATCAAATTAAAAGTCTGGAACCTTATCTTCAAAGCACTCTATTGTCTGGGACCAGGATGTCTTAAAAATCTTTTAAAGTACCAGGTTGATAGTGGTTGACAGCTATGCTTTTCTGTGACAATGAAACTCTTAACACTAAGCATACAGCTTGTCTGTCCTAGAGACAGGACTTTTTCTGCAGGAGTGGTCTGAACCTGTGGAATTGATTCTCAAAAGAGCTAAGGGTCATCACTATTTTCCTCTGAGTGCAAAGCTCACTTCTTTGACCTTGCCTTCTTTAACCACATAGCAACAATATTTATATTAGTAAAATAAATAAAACTATAACAAGAAGATACTCCACTGCACATCCTCCTTCATCTGGACAAAGGACAGGCAATATATAATGGAGTTGTAGTCACGTTACTTAATGGAGTACTGGAGGGCCCTCAGATACTACAGTGATGAACACAGAGTAAGAATCTATATAGAATGGAATAGAGCACATTCTGAAAATCAGGCCCCCTTTAAAATGGTTTAGCACGCCATGATTGATCAACTTTACATTATATGATTGCATGTTTTTTTCTTAATTATTGCATTACGTATTAACACATGCAATATTAATAGGAATAGGGCCTTATTCTTGTTTATATTAGTCACTTTTTACATCACTCAAGAAGTGTAATGGGCCCCTTAGAGTGAGCATAAATTACATTTATATAGTTACATGTAAGGTCTTTTTATTCTTACAAAGTTGTCTTAAAATGGCTTTAGTGTAAGTGAAAAGTAGGCTCTCACTCATAGAAATGTAGTGTTTGAAGGGACCTTGGAAGGTGATCTAATCCATCCCGTTGTGCTGAGGTAGTACTGAGTATACCTAGACCATCCTTAGCACATAGTTTTTCTAATCAGTTCTTTAAAACCTCCAGTGACAGAGATTCCACAAGCTCCCTAGGTTACCCTATTCAGTGCCTAAGTGCTTCCTATAATTAGGAAACTTTTTTCTAATGTCTAACTAAAACCTCCCTTGCTTCAGATTAAACTAATTACTACTTGTCCTACCTTTGAACATGAAGAACAATTGATCACTGTCCTCATCATAACAGCCCTTAACATATTTGAAAACCATTATCAGGTCCATCCTCAGTCGTCTTTTCTCAAGACCTAAAAATACACATTTTTAAATTTTCATCATACTTCAGGTTTTCTAATCATTTTATCACTTTTTTGGTCTTCTCTGGATTCTCTTCAGCTTATCCACATGTGTGACACCCAAAACTGTACACAGGATGCCAGCTGAGTCCTTACCAGTGCCTACTAAAGTGAAATAGTTGTCTCTAGTTTCTGAGATACAGCACTATTCAAAATACAAGCCAGAACATTAACCTTTTTTGAAGCTGCTTCACGTTATCTCATATTCAGTTTACAATACATAACTCCAAATCCTTTTCTGCAATACTATTGCCTAGCCAGTTATTCGGTATTAGGTAGCTAAGTATTTGATTTTTTTCATCCTAAGTGTAGAATTTTGAACTTGTCTTTTTTTATCTCATCTTGTTGAATTCAGACCAGTTCCCTAATTTGTCATGCTCATTTTGAAATCTAATCTTGTCTTCCAAAGTGCTTGCAGCTTTGTGTCATCCACAAATTTTATGACATCTTCTAGGAAAGGAGTGGAGGGAGAAAAAGTCATCTTTCACAGCAAAACTATTTTTTAAGATTAAAGGAGTTAAGCTTTCTAACCTAATGCCACATATAAAGATTCATTTCTGAGAATACTGCACTGTACATTAGTTTGAGTATGAAATAAACATTCCTTGCACCTTAATATGTTTCATCTGGATTAATGATTAGCTGTGTTTAACTCTGATGTTGACGAACACATTTATGTACTCTTATGGTTAAGATGTGATTGTGAAAAATGCTACAAGTGTTCTGGATGCAAAGGACAAAAAACAGAGTTCCAACACATTTAGGAATTGTTTAATGTTTATCACAGAAAGATGAGAAGGAACCACTCTGATTGCAAAAAGGTTTCAATTTTATCTAGCCTTATTTTCAGACCATCATAACTTTCTGAAGCATTCACCTTCTGAACCAAAATTTTCCATACTTGGCTGCTTGTCAGAAGTGAAGGAGAGAGAGACATTCCAAAATAATCTTCCTTGAGATGTAGTGCTAGCATTTTCCAGTAGAAGGTGATTTTGACTTTACACATTGATGTTTGAAAATCATGCTGAGCATGCAAAATAGATTTTTACTAAATTGATTGTATACTCTTGTGGGGGTTGGCAACACAGAAGAGGGGAGATTTTTTTTTAAAATTCCTTCAATAACAAAGTGTTTTGAGAGCCTCAGTGGGTGTAGCCTCCTGGTGAGAGGTAGGAGGAGCTAAGCCAGGTGCCTGCAGCACAGTCCCCTGGTGGGGTGTTGGGAGCCTGCAACAAGGAGTGTGTTCCCCCAGCAGTGGGGAGGGGAATCCTGGAGTCTGGTGCAGGCGGTCTACAGGGTCCCACAGGAAGGACAGCAGAGCTGCAAGGGGGAAGCTAAAGAGCCACATGCAACTCTGGAGCTGCAGATTGCAGACCCTTGTCGTAGAGGAATGTAACCATGTGTGACATGAGCCTTCCCAGGCCAGTTTTGGAATTACTTTACATGTGTTTTGCAAAACTAAGGTCATTTTCCATCTGCTCCTACTGCTTTCCTCATCAAAATATCCCATTAGCTTAATACAGTTTTAACAAGAACCCGGAAGCCCCAAGTTCTATTTTCATGTCTTCCATTGATTGATCCTACCCATCCAGGACTCGGTGCTGTGAGGAAGATGGGGGCTGGGGGGGGGTGTCATTAGACAACTTTCTCAGGGGCACATTTTTTCCTGACTCTTGAGAGTGTGTTTTGGAAATAAAAAAGGAATCTAGAAACCCAGTTCTGATATCTGCAACACCCTTTAGGGAAAGGTAGGCAGAATGCAGATTTGACCAGTTAAGATGGTGAACCACGCACCTTCAGTGGTGCAGGGAAGGGCTGAAAGGAGTCATCCACACCTCCTTGAAAATCAGCTACGGGTAGGCACTGGAAGCAGAGACTCTTTTCAACTGATTCATCACCACCCATCTTTCCCTCAATACCCCTCCCCCAAACCCCCTTCAAACATGGGAAGGTCCTGTCCATCTCCCAAGTAAAGGAACATTACCTTGCCAGTCTGAGATAGTTTTAGGGGAGAGTAAATTTGTTTTGTGGTGTGATATAATACTGACACTAAACACTATTCCAGTTTATCAAGGGTATAGTACAAATTTATTTTATTTATTCAGTGGACTGTGAATGACTTTTGAAATATGATTATTGTGTGATAAAAGAAATAAAAATCGAATGGAAAAATCAGTGTCAGATAATGTTAAGACTGTCAGGGCAGCAAAGTCCAACAGTAAAATGTTAGGGTGGGAATGCAGTGGGATTTCTTTTTTTGCAATCCTTTGAATCAAAAGCAGTATCATTCATCAAACCTTTTGAGTTAATAGTTGCATCTTTTGATGTTGCTGGTTGGATATTTCTTTTTGAAGTCAGAAGTACAATAGAAAAAGCTTCGGTGGGAAAGAGAATGGTATAGAAGTCAACATATAATTTCAATTCTAAATTGAGATAAATTAAAACCTAGTTCTACAAGTATACTATCAAAAATGTATTTTTGTTTAAAATGTTTTTCTTTCACTATCCTGTGATTTTAACAAATAGAGTATGTTCACAAATGCCATAACCTTTATTTAGTGAGATTCAGCTCCTTTTCAGTGAAAAATTCCAAAGGAAAGACACAGTATTGGTGCTATTATTTCAAATGCAGTGGCATCCACTACAGAACTTGCTGTGGCAACATTTTTGCTATGAACAAATGGTGTTGAAACTGATTGATTGTGTTAATCAAATCAAACTGGAAAAGGAGTCCTCCTTACAACATTCTTTTTCATGAGCCTATTCAAGATTTTAACTAGTAAGCCTTTTATGCTTCTTCCCCTCCAGAAGGCAAGCATGGATCGCTCTCAAAGTGGAAAGAATTTTAAATTGGGAATATTTTAAAATGTTTAACTAGCAAGCAGAGATGAAGCTGTCAGACAAGAGCAGGAATATTCGCTTATCAGTTCTCCACTAGGAGCAAGAAAGCTGTGGTTTACTGTAGATTTCTGTTAAAAAATATATAGTGGGATGGTGAGGGTACACAATGTTAATTGTCTACTTAAGGATAGACTACCTTTAATGGCAGTGGTTCATAAAATTCCATACTATTTTGGATGTATATGTTTCACTACACTCTAAGTTATTTTAGAATTGAGTTTCTTTATAAACCTTCCATGGGAATCTGAATATCTCTTAGCAGCAGTTTAGTATGTATGCTGATATTTTGACAGCTATACACTGACAATAGGGGAAAAAAGTCTGTGAATGTTGCATTAGAAGCAGTGCATGGTCCTTCCCAGTAGGAAAAGTAATTTGAAGGAGGAAAATTAGGCCTACTCATATCTAATATAATTTTATATCTGGCATGAGTCATCTGATGTGAGGGTATTTAAATAAGAACAGCCTACTAACAAAAAGTACAATTGAGTTTGTAATGTTATGCTGCTATAACCTAGTTTGAGAAGAGTACTTAAAGATTAACCATAACTAAACTATTTATTTTTGTTTGTTGGGCCTTTAAAATGTCACCTTAGCATTGTTTGTTAAAGTGTAAGCAATGTTATTA
This sequence comes from Podocnemis expansa, assembly GCA_007922195.1. Classification (NCBI taxonomy): domain Eukaryota; kingdom Metazoa; phylum Chordata; order Testudines; family Podocnemididae; genus Podocnemis; species Podocnemis expansa. The sequence goes on from ML682009.1 coordinate 1,525,047, forward strand.
GCTTATAGAATTAAAATAAGTTCTGTCTGCTGTAGTTAGTATTAGTTTAAAGTTAGTGTATGCTAAGAGGTTTTATTTAATACTAGTTTGAATAAAAGTTATGGTAAACTGAATATACATGATCAAGAATTCGTAGTTAATTTGATTTCTGAATATATGCTATGAGATTGCAGACAGTTTTTCAATGGCGAACATTACAACAAATTGAGACAAGGTAGAAATCATTTCACACTTACAGTTAATAAAGTTAAAATATTTTACTGATGGTAAGTTTTTTTGCCAATCAAATGCAAAAAATATGGCTAACAAATTAAGCAGTCAATTTTAAATCAAGGTTTCTTGAATTCTAAGGCTATGTGTCTACTACCACTCATGTAACTGTAACTTATGTCACTGAACAGTGTGAGGGGGGGAAAAATACACTCTAAGCAATGTAAGTTTCACTGGCAAAAACATGAGTACAGGCAGCATTATGTGGGAAGGAGAACTCATCCTGCCAACATAGCTACTGCTGCTCAGTGGGGGGTGGATTAATTAAATTAATTGTGTCTACAGGAGAGTGTTTTCTCCCATCAGTTTAGAATGTCTAACAGGAGATCCTATCGTGGCACTGCTATATCGATACAACTGCGCCACTGTGAACTCTGTAAAGTAGACATAACATAACTGACTGACTGGAGTCCTAAATCTGCAAAAGTGACTTCTGGTTTACTGCATGCAATCTTTTTCGATCATCAAATGTTTGTTTACCAGCCTGACTGATAATTTAAAAACAAAAGCAGTAAGTCAGACTCACCGAGTTTAAAGTAATTCTTCTTCTACCATACATTTTTAGTTATGTTCACTCATTCTGTGTGTCATCAGAATCTTTTGGAACGTTTTAGAAGCAACACGTCCTGAAGAGAAGTAGTGATCCTGGTAGTTTATTTAAAGATGATATAGATGAAAAGTACGATGGAATGTGGGTGTTGGAAAGCAAGGAATTGGTTTTAAAAACGTAGATTACAAATAAATAAATGGAAAGAAGGGGCAGCAAACTTTTAGTCAAACAAGGACCAGTTTCAGTCTCTAAACCAATCATAATGCAATTGTTCAATAACCAGAGAAGTCACCTCTTAAACTGATTTCCATTTGAAAAAAATTGTAGCCTCTGGATGAATCATTTTAAAAGACATCTGTCAAAGTATATGAGAGGGTATTTTTGGCACTTGGCTGATATTTTTTTTTAATCTGGTTTTTAATAGAAGACTTTTAAAATAGTATGTCTTGACATATTTTTATATTTTCATTTAAAAAACCAACCAATTTCCAAATACTCTGTTAAAGTTTAAATGAATCTTTTTTTCAGCAAAGGAGAAGTTGATCTATTGTAAACTGACTATAATCAAATGTTGTCACATGCGCATGTTAAAATAAGTGAAAAAAACTGGAGAAAAATATTTTTCAGTGGGTTCTTTTACCTGAAGGAATCTTAGGTGCTATTGATTACTATAGAAGGTAAAAAGTTTTCAGGCAAATATAATTTTCAAGTTAATAGTGGTCCTGCTGCCTGTATCTTCTTTTCTTCCACCTTCATAAGACCCACCTTTTCAAAACCATATAGCAAGCAGGGAAAAGCACAATCAGCACACAAATTTTTCTTATAGTACTTAAATGCTGGTCCCACCATACTACTACTTTTTTCACTGCTTATCAATGCATAGGTTCTTCTTTCAGTTCTACATATCTTTCTTTGCTGGAACTGTCTGTCCCAAATACACAAATCCCTTGTTCTGATTCACCTTTTCTTTCATCTCTCTTACTTGGTTAACTTCAGCTTTCTTTGTGTTTACCTTCAATCCATGGTCTTGAAAAACAAAAGTCTACTCTGATAATGCTAGTTGTTCTGTATGCATCACACAGGTGTTCTATAAACTGTCAGTAAAATTGAAGAGGCTTCAAATAGTGATTATTAATTTGTCTCTTTGACAAACTACATGTGAAGTTTTTAAGTTTTTTCACTTCTAAACCAATCTTTTTGTGTGAATGTATCAGAGTTAGTAATCATGTGGTTCAGATGATTTCACTTACATGACTGTGAATTTAGAGATGGAGCCAGGGCATTCAAAATGAGTTCACAACATTAAACAGGCCCTTTGAACGTCAACTATCGCTAACCACAGTGACCTGCTGATTTGTCAATTTGTAGACTTATTTTTAGAAGGCTTGTATGTTATTTTATCAGAAATAACAGATATGAATGGAAAACTATGCACAGTCTTATTTATCTGGTGTGAAAGAAATGCTATGAAAGCAATAGGATGAATGCATTTTCATGAACAGAATTGCAACAGGGGGAGAAAAGGTTTAAATTTGTATATTTACTTATGATTGTTGCAAAACAAGACAGGTGTTTGCAAGAAGTTTGGTCATCATTTGAAAATTGTCACACAGCCATTTGTGGTGATTACCTTTGGCTACTGGAGAGAAGGCAGTTTTCTCGAAACAAGTAGCTGGCATTATATTGAGAATAAACTCACACAGTAGCAATTCTAGGCAATACAATAGCACTCTGGAAAGTGGGGGCTTAACATTTTCATTTTTTTCCTAATATTCCTTTTAGGCATGTTTCCTTTGATTCTAGGAATAATCTCAGTAAGGAAGACGATAGGGTATATGTACACCGTAGATCAGCCCAGATGAATAGATTCACACTAGCAGAGATCAGACTAAGCCCTAGTCTACATTTCGGGGCTTTTCAGCTTCAGTCAACTGCCAGTTACACAAGGAATGTAAAACTTTTTGCATGACTGGAAGTGACTTTCTAAGCTGCCAGTCTGTGTTCTTTCTAAGAGGTGCGGCTGCACACCTAAAAAAAAAAAAGTTTCTCCGTGCAGAGCTTTTCCATTCTGGTGCACAGGGAGGGCCAAGCTGGCAGCGCAGCCCAGGATTGGCTGGGCAGGCCAGCAGAGCGGCCAAGGATTGGCCGGGGGGAGGGAGCAGGGCCGGGGCCGGGCAGGGCGAGGCCTGCAAAGTGGCTGAGGGTTGGCTGGGGTGGGGCTGGAGGGAGTGGGGCTGGGCCAGCTGAGCAGCTGGGGGGGGGGGTTGGGGCTGAGCAGGGGCCGGGTGGGACAAGGCAGCCGA